>JAHUUD020000006.1:2765000-3327500 GCA_020010945.3 Muscidifurax raptorellus
TTCTGTCTGGCTAAAGAAGTTTTAGTTGGCTTAGGTAGGATAGGCAGTACTCGTACCTCCCCCCCCCCCTGTTCTTGTTCATCTTCTTTAATTAGTTGGTCTCTATCAACTGGATTGCGGGAAAGGGCGTCTGCGTTAACATTTAGACGACCAGGTTTATACTTGAAAGTATAGTAATAACCTCGTAATCTCATTCTCCAACGGTTTAACCTACTGACTGGATCTTTTAATGATTCAATCCATGTCAATGGTTCGTGATCTCCGTAGACGGTGAAATGTTTACCGTAAAGGTAGTGGCTAAAATACTCTATAGCATTTACTACGGCTAAACATTCTTTTTCTGTGGTAGAATAATTTCGTTCGCATTTGTTGAGAGATCTGGACATATAGGCGATTGGATGTTCTTGTCCTGGTTCACCTTGACTTAGGACTGCACCTATAGCTCCATCACTTGCATCCGTAGTTAGAATGAAGGGCTTACTCTCATCCACTGTTGTTAGTACGGGGGCTTCACAAAGTGCTTCTTTTAAGATCTTAAAACTTTGTTCTTGTTCTAATTCCCACTTCCATTTTACGTTTTTGGCTAATAGGGCGTTGATGGGCCCTGCTTTCTCTGAGAAGTTTTCAATAAACCTTCTGTAATAACCAGCTAATCCTAAGAACTGTCGGATTTCAGTTTGGTTAGTCGGCCGCTGGTAGTTTTTAACGGCTTCTAACTTCTTAGGGTCC
Source organism: Muscidifurax raptorellus (assembly GCA_020010945.3). Lineage (NCBI taxonomy): Eukaryota > Metazoa > Arthropoda > Insecta > Hymenoptera > Pteromalidae > Muscidifurax > Muscidifurax raptorellus. The sequence continues at coordinate 2,765,730 of JAHUUD020000006.1, forward strand.
GGTCTTACTCCATTACTGTCGATGATATGACCTAAATAATTAATTTCTGGTACAAGGAATTGGCATTTATCCATTTGTAGTCTTAAGCCTACTGCTGACAACCTTTCAAACAATTTAGCGATTTTCTCCTCGTGTTCTTCGAGAGAATTTGCATAAATCACTATATCATCTAAAAAGACATACATTTCTGATCCTTGTAGACCTGTTAGGACGCAATCCATGAGCCTTTGGAAGGTTGCAGGCGCGTTGGTAAGGCCGAAGGGCATACATAGGTACTCAAAATGGCCGTATTTGGTGTTAAAGGCAGTTTTCTCAACATCCCCAGGGTCAATCTCGATTTGATGGAAGCCCATGGCGAGGTCAAAAACTGAGAAATATTTTGTTCTTCCAATCTGCTCAAGGATTTCCATGATGTTAGGTAGTGGATATGCGTCCTTGATGGTTTTCGCGTTTAACTTTCGGTAGTCAATTACTAACCTGTACTTTTTCTTTCCGTTTGGTCCTGGTTTCTTAGGTACGATTCGAATAGGACTGCAAGATGGGCTCTTTGAATGCCTGATTATACCGGCTTCCAAAAGTTTTTGTATTTGGTTAAAAAGCTCGTCATCTAGTCCTGTTGGTCCTCTCTTGTACTTAACTTTGACAGGTTCTTCATCGGTTGTCCTAATCTTATGCTTAACACATGATGTTCTTGGTGGCGGATCTCCTGGCAAATTAAACAGATGAGAATATTCTTTTACCATTTTCTTAATCTGCGTTCTTTCTGGTCTTGTGTGATAGTTGGTTAAAACTTTTTCCAGGATTGTTTTTACGCGTTCTTCTTCGTCTTTTGGTGGTTCCCCTTCTAACGGAAACTCGTAGTCATCCTCCAAGTCATCGTAAAAGTCAAATGCTTCCAATGGCTGTGGAGTAATTTCTATTTCGACTGGGTCAGGTAGAGTATTAGTGGCCATTACATAACAGTAGCCTTTGTTGTTTTTAACGGCGGCTTCTCCTATAAAAACTCCTGGGATGGTATTTATTCGTCTTAAGTAGGCTTGGCCCTTAGCTGAATGTTTAGTTGCGGGAATTCTTATAGGAACTTTTGCTCTGGCCGGTAACTTAAATACAGTTTTACCATTGGATTTAAAACCTTTAGAATTAAAATTCCAATTTACTGTATCTATAGATTCCGGTTCTATCTCGCGTTCGGCATATGGAAATTCAAACTCAGGTTCAATCTGAACTCTTTTTACTTCCGTGTTTCGATATGCTTCCTCTGGATGTTTACCTTCACTAGTTTCTGGTATTAGTTTATGAACGAAGGGAACGGGTGTTATCGGATGACTTTCCGTTACTAGTACTCCCTCTCCAAACATGATGTTTACTTTTTCTACAAGTAGAAAAGGGTTACCCAATATAAGTTCCTCTGATAGTGGCGTGCTAGATGGTAACACGTGGAATAAATGGTCCTTTCCTAAGATTTTTAATTTTACAGTTCCTAGAGTCCTTACCTCCTGTGGAGAAATACCTAGTATAGAGATCACGTCATTTTGGTCTACTATAGCATTAGGACCCAATGCATTTTCTTTTACTGCATTGATTTGGGCTCCGGTATCCACTACACATAAGGCTTCTGGAACTGCCAGTTGTTCTATTTTTAATTTTATTGTGGGCGAGGATTCGACTCTTGACGTGAGTCTAATAACTTGGGCTGGTTTCCCGACTTGGCTGTGGGGCCGGGACTGGTTGATCGCTGTGGAGTCGTCCCGCTCACTGGTGCGTTCTTCCAGTGAGCGTTGTCCCAGTTTAAATGATTTTTATTTCCACTGCGAAACGGGATTGGCGACTTCGGCTTTTCTCCATAATAGTCTTGATTTTTGTTAATTGCGGATTCTTGATGGTGACATAGTTCCTGCATTGGGACTGGTCTGTGCGTACACGTTGATGGATTTTGATGTTGGTAGCCTCCATTTTGAGGTGGGTACCAATATCCGGCTCTCTGTTGATTTTGAAAGTATATATAGCATGCAGCACAGTTACAGGGTCTGTAATCCAGATATAATGGTGCCTCTGGTGGTATAACATGTCTTTGTACTGGTGGTCTTACTGGCACCATAGTATTCTCAATATATTCCCTCTGAAGTATACTTGGATGTTTGATAGGCTCGGGTACTGGTTTTTTGTAACTCAGCTGTGGTGGTGCGTGTATCTTGCCTCCTTCAAAAGTCATTTTTGGGTAATAGGTGTCATCCCGGTCTATTGAATAAGAAATCTCATCTCTATTATGCGTAGAATCATGAAAATTCACTCTTCTTTGCCCTCCTCTATCTCCTTCCTCATTATTCAATGTTCTTACTTGATGTATACTTTCATATATTTCTCCTGAACCATGGGGTGAATCCCGTGAACCATGTGGACTTCGATCTTGTGTATGACTCACTTGATGAATACGTGGATTGGAGTAATGATTATTATACATGGTTACTTTACCCCGTTCATATTTCGATGCTAACGCGAACGCGTCATCCAGTTTTTCTGGTGTTAACTCGATAATACGGGTTCTCCAACCATCTGGTAATCCATTAATAAATGATTCTAAGGCGATGATTTCGATCTGAGGTTTTAAATGATCTCGCTGTACGTTATTTCCCAGTACTTCCAACGCGGCGTTAATTGCTGCATTAACTAGCGCGTTTATTCGACCGTAAAACTGTCGAATATTCTCTCCCTGCCTCATGGAAGATGATTGAATTTCGTGTAAGTAATAACTATATGTGCGGGGCGGTGCAAAGCAGTCTTTTAAATGCGATTTTAAATCAATCCAAGTTCTAAATGTGCTACCTTCCAAGGCTTGTCTGGCTTTACCCCTTAATTTTGATATAACGATTCTTAAAAAGTGTGCTTCTGAATCTGTAGAAATCATGGTAAAGCAGTTATCAACATCTTGTAAGAATTCTTTTAGATTCATATTTGTTCCATCGTAATCTGCAAGATGTTGAGTTGCTCTTTCCACTGCCCGAAAATTATTTGACTCTAATATACTACGTGAAAATTCTAATAATTGTTCTTCTCTTTCTGCCTCTTTAAATCTATAAAATTGATCTAAAGCATTGATTCTTTGTTCTAAGTTGGGTAATCTTAAGATTTCCTCTCTAGTTTGATTAAACGCCATTATGGTTTATTTCGTCTAAAAGTTTCAAAAATACTAACTCTAAATTTCTTCTTAATAATGAAAATTCTAAACGAGACAGTTGGTACTTTAGTAACAATGGCTTAGTTCCCCACAAGGGATGCCATTTGTAAGGTTCTGATTTACTATGCTGAACCGCGCAGTAATTCTATATACAAATAATTATTTATTTGAGTATAGGTGAACTAGCCTTGACTCGAGAGTCTTCTGTTACTATTAAGTAGGTTATGATTCTAATAAACTGTCTCTTTATGGTACTTCTTTGTTATGACTTTATTTAGACGAAGGTTCAATGCTTTCATACAGATGTTACACAGATGTTTTAATCTAATCTTTATGTTTGTTCTTAATGTTACGTATTTACTTATTTCTATATTGGTTCGACTTACAATCCCGTTCGGACACTACTAGTAGATTGCACGGTCGATGACTGGGCGGTGTTTAGTATTATCCTACACGGATGGTTCCGTGGCGTGTTGAGAGTAAGTTCCTTAACTAAGCTGCCGAAGCTAACGCCAGATATGTTGACGGTCCTTAAGCCTCGTACTGTACCAACTCACGTCCAGAGTATGAAGAATTCCACCGGTTAGCTTCCACGGAGTTTGAGTGGTTTCTAAGCACCCAATAGACGACGCGAAGGACTAAACGGCACTCGTATTCACACACCAGGTCCAGCAGGTACAACACTCGTTGTCCTTGTAAAAAAAGACTTCACTAAAGGCAATATGAGGACTGAGTGCGGGGCTTATAAGGCTTGGCGGATGATCTCAACGTTAGGGTAATAACCAATCACCGATCGCCACCGAAAGTGTCTTACAATATAGGTTGGTGATGGTGCAGAATAAGTAGGTTTTGGGATTGCTGACTCGGGGGTCAGTTGGTTTAATTAGTGGGACGCGTTTGATGTCGTAAACGCGGTTGCGGAAATGCTTACATTGTGATTATCGTCGTATACCTGCGCCTGTACACATACACGCCGTCATACATCATTCTGTATACAGTATATTCATACATATAATTATCTTTTATGAACATGGGACGTTACACTTGAGATAGTTGACAAAATGTCAATAGACAATCTCGTACAGGGTTTCGCTGGTAATAATACATGCATAAGCAGTCGACGATATGTCATTTATAATTATCCAAGCCCCTCAATACATTATTCAGGCACATAGCATTTAATCAGAACGTTACTGAAGGGAAAAAGGGCCTTGGAATGGATCGGAATAGTGTATGAAACCTCTTAAGTCAATATAGCTAAAAAATGCGAAAGCTTCAGATAATTTGTCATACATTATTCGACCTCACAGCATTTAGTCAGAACTTTACTAAAAGGAAAATGGTTCTTGAAATGAAATGGAATAGTGTATGAAACCCCTCGGATCAATATTGCAAATTAATACGTATGCTTGAGATAGTTGACAAATTGTCAATAGACAATCTCGTACAGTGATTCGCTGGTAATAATACAAGCACAACCAGTCGACGATAAGTCATTTACAATTATCACAGCCCTTCATACATTAGTCAAGCACACAGCATTTAATCCGGATGTTACTGATATGAAAATGGTCCTTTCAATGAAATGGAATAGTGTATGAAACCCCTCGGATCAATATTGCCAATAATTAGGTATGCTTGAGATAGTTGACAAAATGTCAATAGACAATCTCGTACAGGGTTTCGCTGGTAATAATACATGCATAAGCAGTCGACGATATGTCATTTATAATTATCCAAGCCCCTCATACATTATTCAGGCACATAGCATTTAATCAGAACGTTACTGAAAGGAAAAAGGGCCTTGGAATGGAACGGAATAGTGTATGAAACCTCTTAAGTCAATATTGCTAAAAAATGCGAAAGCTTCAGATAATTGCTCATACATTATTCGACCTCACAACATTTAGTCAGAACTTTACTAAAAGGAAAATGGTTCTTGAAATCAAATGGAATAGTGTATGAAACCCCTCGGATCAATATTGCAAATTAATACGTATGCTTGAGATAGTTGACAAATTGTCAATAGACAATCTCGTACAGTGATTCGCTGGTAATAATACAAGCACAACCAGTCGACGATAAGTCATTTACAATTATCAAAGCCCTTCATACATTAGTCAAGCACACAGCATTTAATCCGGATGTTACTGATATGAAAATGGTCCTTTCAATGAAATGGAATAGTGTATGAAACCCCTCGGATCAATATTGCTGACTCGGGGGTCAGTTGGTTTAATTAGTGGGACGCGTTTGATGTCGTAAACGCGGTTGCGGAAATGCTTACATTGTGATTATCGTCGTATACCTGCGCCTGTACACATACACGCCGTCATACATCATTCTGTATACAGTATATTCATACATATAATTATCTTTTATGAACATGGGACGTTACACTTGAGATAGTTGACAAAATGTCAATAGACAATCTCGTACAGGGTTTCGCTGGTAATAATACATGCATAAGCAGTCGACGATATGTCATTTATAATTATCCAAGCCCCTCAATACATTATTCAGGCACATAGCATTTAATCAGAACGTTACTGAAGGGAAAAAGGGCCTTGGAATGGATCGGAATAGTGTATGAAACCTCTTAAGTCAATATTGCTAAAAAATGCGAAAGCTTCAGATAATTTGTCATACATTATTCGACCTCACAGCATTTAGTCAGAACTTTACTAAAAGGAAAATGGTTCTTGAAATGAAATGGAATAGTGTATGAAACCCCTCGGATCAATATTGCAAATTAATACGTATGCTTGAGATAGTTGACAAATTGTCAATAGACAATCTCGTACAGTGATTCGCTGGTAATAATACAAGCACAACCAGTCGACGATAAGTCATTTACAATTATCACAGCCCTTCATACATTAGTCAAGCACACAGCATTTAATCCGGATGTTACTGATATGAAAATGGTCCTTTCAATGAAATGGAATAGTGTATGAAACCCCTCGGATCAATATTGCCAATAATTAGGTATGCTTGAGATAGTTGACAAAATGTCAATAGACAATCTCGTACAGGGTTTCGCTGGTAATAATACATGCATAAGCAGTCGACGATATGTCATTTATAATTATCCAAGCCCCTCATACATTATTCAGGCACATAGCATTTAATCAGAACGTTACTGAAAGGAAAAAGGGCCTTGGAATGGAACGGAATAGTGTATGAAACCTCTTAAGTCAATATTGCTAAAAAATGCGAAAGCTTCAGATAATTGCTCATACATTATTCGACCTCACAACATTTAGTCAGAACTTTACTAAAAGGAAAATGGTTCTTGAAATCAAATGGAATAGTGTATGAAACCCCTCGGATCAATATTGCAAATTAATACGTATGCTTGAGATAGTTGACAAATTGTCAATAGACAATCTCGTACAGTGATTCGCTGGTAATAATACAAGCACAACCAGTCGACGATAAGTCATTTACAATTATCACAGCCCTTCATACATTAGTCAAGCACACAGCATTTAATCCGGATGTTACTGATATGAAAATGGTCCTTTCAATGAAATGGAATAGTGTATGAAACCCCTCGGATCAATATTGCCAATAATTAGGTATGCTTGAGATAGTTGACAAAATGTCAATAGACAATCTCGTACAGGGTTTCGCTGGTAATAATACATGCATAAGCAGTCGACGATATGTCATTTATAATTATCCAAGCCCCTCATACATTATTCAGGCACATAGCATTTAATCAGAACGTTACTGAAAGGAAAAAGGGCCTTGGAATGGAACGGAATAGTGTATGAAACCTCTTAAGTCAATATTGCTAAAAAATGCGAAAGCTTCAGATAATTGCTCATACATTATTCGACCTCACAACATTTAGTCAGAACTTTACTAAAAGGAAAATGGTTCTTGAAATCAAATGGAATAGTGTATGAAACCCCTCGGATCAATATTGCAAATTAATACGTATGCTTGAGATAGTTGACAAATTGTCAATAGACAATCTCGTACAGTGATTCGCTGGTAATAATACAAGCACAACCAGTCGACGATAAGTCATTTACAATTATCAAAGCCCTTCATACATTAGTCAAGCACACAGCATTTAATCCGGATGTTACTGATATGAAAATGGTCCTTTCAATGAAATGGAATAGTGTATGAAACCCCTCGGATCAATATTGCCGATTAATAGGTATGCTTGAGATAGTTGACAAAATGTCAATAGACAATCTCGTACAGGGTTTCGCTGGTAATAATACATGCATAAGCAGTCGACGATATGTCATTTATAATTATCCAAGCCCCTCATACATTATTCAGGCACATAGCATTTAATCAGAACGTTACTGAAGGGAAAAAGGGCCTTGGAATGGAACGGAATAGTGTATGAAACCTCTTAAGTCTATATTGCTAAAAAATGCGAAAGCTTCAGATAATTGCTCATACATTATTCGACCTCACAACATTTAGTCAGAACTTTACTAAAAGGAAAATGGTTCTTGAAATCAAATGGAATAGTGTATGAAACCCCTCGGATCAATATTGCAAATTAATACGTATGCTTGAGATAGTTGACAAATTGTCAATAGACAATCTCGTACAGTGATTCGCTGGTAATAATACAAGCACAACCAGTCGACGATAAGTCATTTACAATTATCAAAGCCCTTCATACATTAGTCAAGCACACAGCATTTAATCCGGATGTTACTGATATGAAAATGGTCCTTCCAATGAAATGGAATAGTGTATGAAACCCCTCGGATCAATATTGCAAATTAATACGTATGCTTGAGATAGTTGACAAATTGTCAATAGACAATCTCGTACAGTGATTCGCTGGTAATAATACAAGCACAACCAGTCGACGATAAGTCATTTACAATTATCAAAGCCCTTCATACATTAGTCAAGCACACAGCATTTAATCCGGATGTTACTGATATGAAAATGGTCCTTCCAATGAAATGGAATAGTGTATGAAACCCCTCGGATCAATATTGCAAATTAATACGTATGCTTGAGATAGTGGAGAAAATGTCAATAGACAATCTCGTACAGGGTTTCGCTGGTAATAATACATGCATAAGCAGTCGATGATATGTCATTTATAATTATCCAAGCCCCTCATACATTATTCAGGCACATAGCATTTAATCAGAACGTTACTGAAGGGAAAAAGGGCCTTGGAATGGAACGGAATAGTAAAAGGAAAAGGGTTCTTGAAATGTAACGGAATAGTGTATGAAACCTCTTAAGTCAATATTGCAAAAAAAATGCGAAAGCTTCAGATAATTGCCAAATTGCTAATAAAAACAATCGCGAAAATTATTTCGCCGGTAATTATAATGGCAGGACCCGTAAAAAATCGTATACTTTTCCCCAAGCCCCTCATACATTATTCGACCTCACAGGATTTAGTCAGAACTCTACTAAAAGGAAAATGGTTCTTGAAATGAAATGGAATAGTGTATGAGACCCCTCGGATCACTATTGCAAATTAATACGTACGCTTGAGATAGTTGACAAATTGTCAATGGACAATCTCGTACAGTGATTCGCTGGTAATAATACAAGCACAACCAGTCGACGATAAGTCATTTACCATTATCCAAGCCCTTCACACATTAGTCAAGCACACAGCATTTAATCCGGATGTTACTGATATGAATATGGTCCTTTCAATGAAATGGAATAGTGTATGAAAACCCTCAGATCACTATTGCCAATTAATACGTATGCTTGACATAGTGGAGAAAATGTCAATAGACAATCTCGTACACTGTTTCGCTGGTAATAATACATGCATAAGCAGTCGAAGATATGTCATTTACAATTAAAGCACAACCAGTCGACGATAAGTCAATTACCATTATCCAAACCCCTCATTCAGGCACATAGCATTTAATCAGAACGTTACTGAAAGGAAAATGGGCCTTGGAATGGAACGGAATAGTGTATGAAACGTGGTCAGTATTTTATATTCCCCTGTCCAACCGTAGTCAGGGTCAGAGAAACCGCGGTCTGCGTATAACCTAATGCTGATACACAAGTCTTGAAAATTGAAGGTTAATCCAATAAAAACTTTATCACACTTGCGAATCCTGCTGATATGATATGGTATTTATAAATTAGGTATTGTACGGAATTAAAGATACTATGTAAGGATACGCCGTTTTAAATAATATGTTATTTTCAATAATATTGTTTTCGCCTAAGAGTAATAGTTATTTTGATAAACTTATAATGTTAGTAAATAATTGACTTGCAACATTTGTTAGCACTTTGATACACTTTATCTCCTTATGTTGTTTGCAACTCCTCAAACTACCACTTTTGGATACTGGCAGTTTGAGGAGCCCCTCAAACTGCTCAATTAAACGATGCCAGTTTCGATGAATTTTTCAGATATATATATATATATATATATATATATATATATATATATCTGAAAAATTCTTTTTATCGAATACGGGCTATATTCAAATACCGTTTCGGAATTCTCATTCCGGATGTTTGTTCCATCGATGGGACCACGGCCGAAAGCATTTTAGTGTAGAAATTAACGTGAATACTATATAGTAGTGTTGAATGTATACATATTATATTGTACAACGATCAGGTAGTTTTTAATTTCGAAATGTATTGTTCCACATAAACAATTTTATTTAGTTTTTTAACAATGGCTTATAATTTACGCGTAAGAGTTAATCACATTGGATATTGCACCAATTAAATAATTGCAACTAATGCTCTATCAACGATAAAACACGTTCTAGCTGTTTTATTCTATAACCTACCAAGAGTTTCAAAGTCTTTACTTGAAAGTGCAAAGTTAACCATTGAAGAGTGTATCATTATTTAGAAGAAAGCTCGAATTCCTACGTAAGAAGATAAAAAATGTGTCATTAAACTAGAGGCTGAATATGAAAGATGGAGAAAAATACAAAGAAATGTTTCACGCAGATCACACATTCAAATTAAAAATGAACTAGCATATAAAGAAAGCATACACAAATTATTTGACATTGCTTGCGTAGATGCTTTGAAGAAGATGGAAGACGAATCTGAGAAACAGTTTTTCATTAATCAGAGAGGTAATTCTATTTTGTTTTCGAATACTTAATTATGACATGGTTGAACAGGGAAAATAGAAATGGCGTTTATAGTCGCTGCTGCAGAAAGAACTGATCATCTCCATAAAGTTAAGCTTTGTTCAAAAGTGAGTTTTACGGAGAGTTGAAATTTTGCATTTTAAGTATCTTTTATTCTTTTGAAGATATAGATTTAAAACTTAATAGGTAAGTATAATTTAACCTAATTAACAATTTAGTTAAGTCAATTTATTAGACAAGGTAGTCGATGGCGACAAAAGTTCTGCATTAATAGTTAGTTCATATCAGTTTTTACTAATAGAGAAAAATGTATTTATATTATAATTTTATTTTATTAATCTTTAATTTCATCTCTTCTTTAATTTTATTTACAGAGGAAATACATGAATTGTTTGGAACAGAGTCTGAATCTCCATTATTTGAAAGTACACCTCCTTTGAAAAGGCGAGCTACTGAACCAATTATGACTGCGAAATTGGCTAGAGTATTAGATAAATATAAAAACTTGCTCCATCACTTTTTTCTGGTTTACCGAGCACCATTCACTGGGATGGAAAGTTGTTTCCAGGATATTTACGAAGAGAAACTACTGGTAGACTAGCGATTATTATTACAAGTAATGGAATGAAGCTACTCTTGGGTGTTCCAAATATCTCTTCTAGTAGTGGAATAAATTAAGCTCAAGCAGTATTCGATACTTTGGGGCTTGTGTGTTATTAGAAAGATTAATCGGTAAAGATCTTCTCTATTTTATCTGTCGGCATCATATTTACGAGCTTGTTTTAAGAAGTACTTTCGATATAAAATTTGGTAATACAACTGGTCCAGAGGTACAATTGTTTAAAAATTTTGGGGATTTTTGGAAATCTCTAGATCAAACAAAATTCGAACCGGGTATTCGTGATACTTTTGTAATTGAATATCTGCAAGATGTAAAAGAAGAAATTTTAGACTTTTGTTCGGAGTATTTAAAAAAGGATTTAAAAATAAGTGATTTCAAAGAATTTTTGGAACTAGTCATCATTTTTCTAGGCGAAAAATTACCTAGTGGTATAACTTTTCATCCACCTGGAGCTATTCACTATGCTAGGTGGATGGCCAAAGCTATATATTGTTTGAAAATATTCATCTTTCGAAAACAATATTTGCTAGATAAAAAGGATATTGAAGTAAAATGTAAAGACGTTTGCATTTTTATAGTAATAGTCTACGTTCAAGCCTGGTTTTGTACTCCGTTTGCTGCTCAAGCACTAAATCAAGATTTAAAGTTTTTAAAATATTTGTACAAATACAAAAGAATTGATCAAAGAATATCTGACTGTGCTGTTAGAAAATTCACTAGCATTTTTTGACTTTACTATTTCAAATGAAGAAAAGTTAAAAATATGCGAAGCTCTACAGTCAAATTCTAGTGCCTTTGTTTATAAAAAACGAATTTTAGTCAATGAAAAAAATTTTAATAGAATAGTTTTTAGAAAAAATCTATCAAAATGTGCCAAAGATGGAACTACACTCATGGTTTGGAAGTTATTGAAAACCTCAGAGTCGTGAATGATGCAGTCGACAGAGAAGTAAAATTGGTAACTAATTCAACAATCTTTTGACTAAAGATGATGAGCAATTGCAATACCTATTACCTGTGATAAAAGATTATTATCGAAGCTTGTTTTCAGATAGCAACAAGGAAACGTCGATGCGGTCATATGAATAAATATTTTGTATGAATATACAATCAGAACATTTTTGTACTGTTTTATAATTTTTACCTTCATAATCTCGCTTCGACAGATCGTTTTTCTTTATTCAGTAGTTCAAAGTATAAATTTAGTAGAAAATATTAGAAATCAGCTTTTTTTGGCCATTTTAGCGTGTTTTTCGAGTTTTTTGATGATTTTAACTTGTTTTCTCGATACAATTGGCAAAAGCAATTGCACTATTCGTTTAATGAGTTCAAAATACATCAAAATGTATTTATGGATAAGAAAATGGCTAACTTTTCACTGATTATATACGTTAAAAGTCCATTTTTACACGATATTTTGTGATTTTTCGAGTTTTTCAACGATTTTGGATTATAACTTTTTTATTTCACTATTATGGCCAAAAATAATAGTACCATTTGATTCAGCGGCTCGAAATACATGGGAAACTATACTTCCGAAGTTAAAATTCCAAAATTTCCACATGTTTTTAAAACGATAAACGTTTTAAACCTTTTTTTACATGTAAAACCCATAAGAAACTTCGGGTGCTTTGAGGCACGTGAAAAGTCGATGCTATGGGTTCAAAACCTATATGCGCATGGCGTTTGAGGTATATAGATGCTATTTTTGCCCGGTACTTGAGATCCAGTACAAGTTATCAATTGACAGATACTCAGTGTAGAGACGTGTTGGAAGGATATGCCTTCTAGCAACCGTTACCAGCAGACAGATGCTGCGGTCGAAGCTATACAATATTATACGAGGGATATGTCAACAAAACAAAGGAAAGGAAGTCTGATCGTATTACATATATGTTAGAAACCCAAGATATAACATTTGCATTAATAAGTATTGGAGAGATCAAAATATGTGGGCACATCTTGATCCGCACTGGACATCCTAAATTGTTTGTATTGGAGGAAACCGATGAGAAGACCTTTTTATCAAAGGAAGATTCACCTGTAGAAAATTTAGACATATTCACATACGTAAACTCTAAATTCGTATATGTAGGAGACACTTCAAAAACCAAATTAATCAGATGTATTACGACCTCTTAAAACATAAATGAGAACTCGAGGGATAAGTGTTAATCAATGCTTTATCAATAGCCGTTCAAGCACCGAATGAATTTCCATTCCGATTAATGAAAGAACCAGAAAATATGGTAGTAGTGGGAGAAATTATTCATTTAGTCAAATGTTTGCAAGTAGAATTTAAAAGAAGATACACAAAAGAATTCTATAATCAATTACCTGTATCAAGAGGAGAAGAAGGATTCTTTCTCTTTCCTAGAACTCGGATATTAACTCGAGCAAAGATACAAATAAGCTACAGCGGTGCTATGCCTCCAATGTTTAAATGGGAAATCATTGGCTGCAATTTCTTCCTGCTTCTCCAAGTATAATTGCATCAGAGAACCTACATCCACAAACAAAAACCACTTGGGAATACGCTTCACCGAAAGCCATAGCCGTAAGCGGCATTTACACCGTAGCTGATTTACAAGATCAACGTGATTACGTTATGTTTCCACTCGAAAAGTCTTCCGTATTAAATAACGTTGCTGTGGGTATGACCGGGAGAAACATACAAGGAAAGGGGATATCAATTACTCGATTTTTAGACTTGGAAGTATTGGAATCACTCGCGAATAACACGTGGAATCATTTCTAGGGAAGATTTCTAACATTTGGTACGGCTATATGCCATATACAGTGTATATAGCTGGTCTGTTCATCTTTTAGGATTGCTGTAGAACTTGGTAACACAACTACTACTGCATCTTGGAGAGAAAAAACCTGAAAAACTCCAACGGTATAAACGTAAAGTTAAGAAAAAGTAGACAAATAAAAATAATAGTCCAATTTATGACGACGTCGAAGGACAGTCAATAGATTCAGAGGAAGAACAAGAACGAGCAGCCCATCGAACCATCTAAAAATGTCATACGAAGAAGTCCTGAAGAAAAGAATAGACATAATCTGCAGTAAAAAAAATGAAAGGAGAAAGTATTCGAGTATTCTTCCGTCGAGTAAGAAATCTTCGCGACGATCATAGGAATGAATTAATCAGAGTACGCGAAAATTATAAAGAATTATTTGAAACCCATTTAAGCACCAAAGAATCTGCAATTATTCGATACACTTTGGGAATAAGAATAGAAATATCGGAGATATTTATGTGCACCATGTAAATATAAAAATCTGATAGAAGCCGCAAAGCATGCTCGAAAAGTCGAAAAAGGATTAGAAAAATTGAAATTACCTAATATACAAGAAGAGGATAAATATTTAAAAGCCGAAAAAAAATTCATTCTAATTTAGTTAAACCCGATAGAAAAGAAGAGAAATAAAGAGAAAAAAGATAAAGAAAGGAAATAACAATACCATCTTTTTATTATTACAGATGCATTCAACTGAGGAATAGAGCTCTATATTCATACTAAACTATTTTGTAGTTTCCTATATTCATACTGAACTATTTTGAATCAGGGACGAATGCAAAATATAAAACGACCCATTATAAAACTTCTACCACTCAATCATAAATGCAAAATTTGCAAAACGAATTTAATAAAAAACCGTAAGATATGCATTATTAAAAATGTATGAGGTATTGTTACAGGGATTGCGAGCAGGAAAAAGAGTTGACTTACAAATAATTCAGGACCCTCTCAAATGCAAGATCAAAAAGGAATCAGGAGAATCATTAATCGATTTAGAAATAGACCTCTTCTTTTTCAATAAAGCATAGACACAACAACCTAAATAAGAGAGGGAATATATATATATATATATATATATATATATTTGTGACCCAATTGTTACAGATATCGGACGTACAAGCAGTCCGAAGTGAAGTATATCAACTGTTAACTAATAAAAGACTCAGACTGTCAGTATTGTTACACAAAAGTAAACATTGAAAACAAGGAATACCTAAGACGAATAACATATCAATTCAACATCCACGGTTCTAACGCATTTATGTGCTCAGAATGTGGCAAATAAATCACCCCAAAAGTAAAAACATTTGTAGATATCATTGAATCACTACCAATATTCAAATTAACAAGAATGCCAGGAATCCAAGAAGCGATAAGTAGAACAATTATTGAGAAAACTGATTTAGTGTCACTAATAGATTTGGAAAAAAGGAAAACTCACTTTAGTACCGATTATAGTAGATTAAGAAGAATATTTCGATGCTTTGTTAGAAAAGTTTGAGAAATTAGAGGAAATAGAGGAAAAGATTGATAACAAAATAGAAAGGGAAAAGGGGAAAACCAGAAATTGAAGGAAAAAGTGTTAAAACGAGATCACAAAAGAATATATAGAACTCTCGGATACTAAAAGTAGCATTAATCAAAAGAAAGAAAAATAACAAAACGAGAAAAAAAAGAAATTTGAATTAAGAGAAAAATCAATTAATTAAGAGAAAGAGGAAACTGTAATAAGGACACTAATAATTATAACATTTTAACGTTTTAGCAAACAGTGGACACTATCGTAAAACCAGTAGAAGATGCACCTCTACCAGGAGATGATATGGAATCGTTATTAACCATAATCCATAATTATTTATTGCATATGGATGTACCTATTTAAATAGATATAAAAGATTTCCAAACCATAGACCTCGACATCGACGAATATATTAACAAACAGATACCTCCTTTAATTATAATCAACGACCGGAAGGAATTAGATTTCATTCACGTCGATTTCGGCGAAATTTAGACAAAGTATTATCAAAACAACTTTTGAGAGACAAGAGAGAAGAATTTGAATATTATATAGAAAATACATTGGACCAAGATCCCTATGGATTAGAAAACCTCTTTAGGGAACCAAAAAGAACGAGCATAAAACGAAGACACTCTTTAAGACTTATCGCAAAAAGGGATCGGAAAGATGTCACAATATCTAAGAAGAAAAAGAGAGATTAATCACTGCGAATATTTTGAAATAATAATTAATTTCAGAAAATAAAGTTACCATCCGAATCCGATCAAGAGCGAATCGAGAGAGAAATTACTACATCAAGCTCAAGATTCTATTTTATTTAGATTAAACAATCAGAAACAAAAGAGGGATTTTACGATTTTTTTTGCATGAAATATTATATATAAAAATAAACAATTACTATTAGTATTAAAATTACATCATGAAAAAAGGTTTTAATTTTTACGTCTGTGAAATGCTCAAATTTTCGCATTTCTATTTTCAATAAGAATGATTATAGATACTAAAAGAAAATTATATGCAAGCAATAGAATGGAAATCCCACTGAGTATAGCGGGAGAGAGAGAGAGAGCATCGACGACATTGAGTGATAGTAAACACTGAATAGCTCCGAGCCGAGGAGGTCACGAGAATAAAAGTATAAGCCAACTCGGGAAAGCACATAATACATAACAAATACTCTAAAAGATAGGAAGCGGGAGACGATAAGAACAGGAGACAAAATGATCGTATGCGAAATTAACATTATTAAAGTAAAACGATTGATAAAACAAATATCAAAAACGAAATACAAACAATCATGCGCGAGACGACATTATGATATGAACACAAATTTCGATAAAATACAAGTAAACAAAGAGTCAGAATAAAACCGACTTAGATTTGAGCATATCGAACGTCGCTAGAAGCATTTCAATAGCGGGTGTAAAAATACAGCGAGTGTAAAAATGTACAAACATTATATACACAACGAGGAAAATTAAGAACAAATTGGGAGATGCAGACGCTAGAAACGCAATGCTAGACCGACAGACTTACCTACACATCGCGGGGCCCAAGCCAACAGCGGTTCCCCTTTCGATACATATTGCAAGAGAGGTACATAAATGAAGCCGAGCAGGCCGGCTCTATGTTTATATGTTAGCAAGCAGCAAGAAAAAGCCAGAGACGAAGAATAGTAACAAGAGTAGTAGGGGGCGATCATAGATAACTCCATATATGGAAAAGCTAACCCCTCCTATTGGGGATTTTCGTTGAGAATGATCTATATAAGGGCCCAGATAAACTGCACGGGCCCCTCATTCGGACTTAAACTCTCAGTCGGGGTTAATCTCTTTCTGTCGCGCTTAGAATCTTGGGCGGGGCCGGGCACCTGCATTATCAAAATCTCAGAAGTTCAATCGGGAAATTAGTCGCCGTCGGACAAAATTTATCCGAGTTGGAATTTGGTTCGGAACTTAGCATCGACGCACATACAATTATTCGGTTCGGGACTTAGCATCAGTGCGCGCAAAAATCATTCAGTCCGGGATTAAGTAGTTACCGCATAGCAACGGGCAAAGAAAAGAATAACGATATATCACAAAAGCTTTTCAATCGCGCTTCGGAGTCAAATAAACTAAAGCCATCTGAGCACCAATCGGAATTGAGTGCATTTTATATTATTCGTTTTGGGTACTAGTAACCCTTTCAGTAAAGAAGTATACGATTATAAGGTCTCGCACGGTCTCTCGGAGTAGATCGTCTCTCACGTACTGTTTGTAAGCTTATCACTACTACATCGACTTAGCATATTTCAATAATGCTAAAAAGATCTACAGCCGGAATATCTTCGAGCTGTCATCGCCCGTCTCAAAGGCAAGGCCCGACAGGCATTGGAGGGGAACACTTTCCAAAACGTTAAGGAGTTACTAGATCATCTAAAAGAATGCTTCGTGCCGTATAAAACGAATGGACACTATCTACTAGAGTTACAATCAGCGACCATGAAGCAAGGAGAAACCGTCCGACATTACTACGAACGATTAAACTCCTTGATCAACTCGGCTATCGCCGCACTAAAAGGCAGCGTTACCGAAGCAATAGACCTACAAAACAGAGACCACTTAGAAGTTTTAACTCTAGAAGTATTCGTGAACGGCATCCCGGACGGATGGCGTTTGTCGCTAATAGATTCCGCTCCCCAAACACTGGCCGCAGCATACACCAAAGCGCTGGTCTTCGAGAGGGCCAGGCAACGGGCATGGGTAGTATTTAACCCAACCCACGAGTACAATATGTATACTGCAGTCCAGACCAGCGTCCAAAAGAAGCAAGTTCAACACCGGAACCAGGTATATCGGTACGAATACGCGCTGTGGACCCGACCGTGGACAACCAGCCAAAGAGAGTAAACTTCCACGAAGTCACGAATGAAAGGGATAAAGTCCCTTATGTGTACGATCCTAACGACACATATTTCCCGAAAGCGATAGTTGAAAACAGGCGAATTTTGGCCCCACCGCAATTAAGCTACGCTCCGTCGGCCGCACCGCCAAATCTAACGAGCATATTGAAGCGGCGACAGAACAAGACCCACGGACGCACTTCCTCCCTCGGTCCACGTTCAACAGCGGAACAACAGGGTGTCCAGGAGTATGGCTACCCAGTACAACCACCAATGATGAGCTATCCCTATCATCCACAGTATCCTTATAACTACGGGCCTCCAGCAGGCGTTCCATATGGGTATCCATATCCTAACCAATATCCACAATATCCTCAATATCCTCCATATCCGCCGTTACCAGGTTATCCACCCATGCCAGGACAAGTTCAGTATCCGGCGCCTGACTACGGATACCAACCTTATCTTCAGCACAGAGCACCACCTCCTGCGACCAATCAACATGGTGGAGCTAGGTCTCACTCCCCTGCCCACGGAAACAAGGGAGCTTTAAACTGGAATGGAGCTCATCAGAAGGGCGCGGCGACAAGCTCAACCAACGAACAGCGCTCAGTCAGACCGAAACCAATGCCTCGCAACGACCATCAACAGAGAACCTAGAAAGCACACCCACCGTCCGAGTGTCTCCCGCAGTTAAGCTAAAGGCCAGCAAGCTAATAAAGCCGGAGGCAGTGTGCATCATTGACTCAGGCTCGGAAATCAATGCTGTGAAGGAGAGCTCGTTAAGACCAGATGCACTAATAGATACCACCAGCAGTATTACCATAAAAGGGATTTCAATGCAGCCAGTGAACTTCCTTGGGATAATTAAGTTGGAGATACTTGGAAAGGAACACCCTATTCCACGTACTCCCGCAATCAACACCCTTAACTGAGGACATCATACTCGGAAATCTGTTCCTGTACGCCGAGAAAGTCAACGTCATGTACGGACATAGAGCCCTGGTAGTGGAGAGCCAACCGATAACACATATACACTTTATACATCAGACATCGCCAGTCCACTTGCGACAAGTGAAGTAGGCAGTCCTACAGGAACCCCTGCCGGGGTTGGACCAATACGTTTTCCCATATGACGACAAACTAGTGACACCGGACCCACCACAGGACACGGGAAAAATAAAGCACGCTAAGAGTTTTAAATCGAGAAGCGGGACCGTTTTCAAGTTACTAGCTAGGGCAAGCGTCTAAGTGAGAATACCAGTCACTCCGTCTTCAGTCAAAGGGGATGCTTATTTACGTAGTATTACCACGATTCCTGGCGTATCGCTAGGGGACGCTATTGTCACCAACAAAGAAGGAAAATGCTACGCGATGGCTACCAACACCCGAGAGGAACCTGTGCAAATCGAGATTGCTCCTCAAGAACTAGAACCTTTTGAGTTTAGCGACGATGATGATTACTTAGATTTTGCTCTGGAGTGTGAATTCCCAAAGAACGACAACGAGCGAGTACAGTTTATTTTGAGTAAAGTAGTGAAACAGCACCACAACCGAGCAGAATTCAAGCAAATAAAACAGCTGGTGAAAAAGTACGCCCTTGTACTTGTTCTACTTGCCCGGAGACCCACCTCAAAGGACATCAGTAGTGAGACATAAGATACGCACCATGGACGATGAACTAGTTTGAGTAAAATATAAACGAGGACTACAAGGTATGGACGAAGAACTCTCCAGACAGCTGAAAAAACTGCTCGAAGCCGGAGTGATTAGACGTTCTAAAAGCTCCTGTTGCAGCCCCATCCGAATCGTTCCTAAGAAGCCCGGACCAGCGGGAAGTACAGATTGGTCATCGATTACCGCAAGCTAAACGACAAAACCATTAAAGATGTTCATCCATTGCCGAATATCCTCGATATCTTAGAACAGATTGTCAGCGCAAAATATTTCTCGGTCTTCGACTTAGCCATGGGATTCCACCAAATCGGACAAACCATTTATACTAACCACCGACGCTAGTGATGGAGCGGTGGGAGCCGTTCTTAGCCAAGGTGAGCCAGGCGAAGATCACCCGGTGGCATATATGTCACGGGCGCTTACCAAAGCCGAAAGAAATTACTCCACCACGGAAAAAGAGTGCCTAGCTATCATAAAGGCGGTAGAGCATTTCAGCCACTACCTGTATGGTAAAAACTTCACCATCTATGGAGATCACGAACCCCTATCTTGGATCGATACCTTGAAAGATCCAATTAGTAGGGTAAATCGTTAGAGATTGAAGCTGAGGAACTACTACTACACCTTCCGATATAAGTCTGGACGATTGAACACCAATGCTGACGCCCTATCCCGGAATCCTGTAACTAAAGAAGACACCCCAGAGAAAACGAATAAAGAGCCAGAAAGTAACGCTATCCAAAGGGGGGAGTCGAGAGCGCTTCCGTTGTTACTTCCAAAACCAACTAAGACATCATTGGCAAGAAAGAACCTTAGTCTGACTTAAGAAGCGAAACATCAGGTGGAACCGGACGCTGGGAAGAAGAAGCCAGGACGTAAGAAAGGATTCAAAAACGCTCTGCCGGCAGTTCCACCAAGTATGGAAGGTGGACAAGGTAGTCTCGACGTAAGCACGATAGCGAAAAGATTGCGACAACGGAAGGTAGAGGGAGATGATACTGCCCGGGCAAGAAATCCCGAACCCAAAAGTAGCGGAGGACAAGAGTTTGAACCAGCGTCGACTCAACCGAGCTGACGATAACGGAGGAGCAGGATGACGACCCATCCGACGCGCCACCCATACCTTTATCCAACCGATCAATACGACCCAGCTTAATCCCGACTGATTCACTGTCATAAGACCCAAGCCGGAAGGCGAACTCGCCCGAGAACTATCCCGACGAACACCCGGGCGAAAGTGAACTAGATGAAGTGAAAAACAGCGAGCCTCCGCCATCGAGGAATAAAGAACCGACCGCCACCCCGCGAACGCGATCTTCAATAAGATCGACAGGGAGGGATTCCTCCTCTTCGAGCAACGAAGGGGAAGTACTTAACCCACCTCTACATTCGACTATTAGGAGGTCAACGCCGGGACAACCGATGAGGAAGGAGTACCACGAACTATCTACTATCGAAAACGCCACCGTGGTAGATCCTACTATCGATCGCACGCAAGCGGAACACAAGCAGTCGCTCTGTTGTGATAATTACATGGACAGATACCCTGAAACTACCTACAGGGAAGACTATAAGGATAACCAAGACGACGATGCATTAGATATAACCAACGCGAGCAGCTGGATAGCAGAAAGGCGAGCTAAGTCCGAGTTCCCGACACCCACCTGTTTTAAAGCAAACGAGCAAGTGCCGAGCAGTACGTTACGAGAATGGATGATAGAGCATGCTGAAGAAACTGCTCATCCTATAAGAACTAAATAACCAATAAAAACACCCCGTGCCAGCTCCACCTTACAGAATGAAAAGGCAACAGAGTCCACGAACTGGCACAACTTGTCAACTATTGAACAAGAGGATAGTGAAGAAGAATCAGATGTTGATGACGAGCACCTTAAGAGAAGCCACGACCGTGACCAGAGAAATAGCCCAATCACCGCCGAAAAGTGACTCGACAACGGGACCGAACCGACTAAACCATCATCTAAATGCGAGCGGAATAGCAGTAGCGCCAGGAGTACGGCCACTACAATTAGCAACCCGAATGCCACCACAGTCAAATGCCCCAGCAACAGCCCGACTGCAAAGCTTTGAAGAAGCAGAAAACCTAAATAATAAACTCAAGTTGGCCAGCACGAGAGAATGCGTTACCTTCTTGAAGGACAACATTGTGCACTTCATATCACAAGATCTCGATATGACAAGCGGAACCAACAAGCTCCTAAAGGATATAGAAGCCGTATACCCCGAAGATTTAGCAAAAGCTAAAGCGAACGTTGGCGATGTTATAGTCACCATAAACCGTAAAATATCATGACGTTTCCGTCGACGAAGGTGGCCCTGCTCATGCTGATATGGATTCATTGCTGCAAGGCATCAGAAGCCCCGGCATTCTATAACATCACCCCGATCAAGAACAACCCAGGAATCTACTATGAGTACATGGGCGACGTGAAGATTGAAAGGACCAGATGGCGAGTAGCTGTGACACTTGACATAAGCACCTGGAAGGACCCCATTACCTGGAGAGAAAAACAGATATTTAAAACCAGAACATTGTGCGAAACTAGGTTAGGGAAATCAGAGTGCGACAACATCATCCCCAGCGATAAGTTTCTTGCCGATCTGAAACTGCTCAAATCACTCCAAACGGACCTGCACATGTTTTTCCTGTCACCGCCACATACTAGAGAAGAACCGTATAACCCATACAGCCACGTACTTGTCAAGCGGTGGGTACCGTTAGGAATCGTAGGATGGACCAGTCGTTACCTCTTCGGAACGATGGATTCAGGGGACAGAGAAACTCTTAACAACGACATCGATAAACTGTACGACATAACTGCTAATAAGTCCACTCTAGCGGCCAAACAAACACACATTGTGAAGTCTAACCTGGAAAAGGTCTACGACAGATTAGAATCCAAGCAGAGAAGGATTAAGGAGCAACACCAGTAGTTTTTGGACTTAGCTAACAGGTCCGAGTACTATAACGACCTAGTTAGAAAACCTCCACCATACAGACACTGGCCAGATGGGTATACCAATTCGGCCAGTCCCTGGAACACTCGATTAATTCATAAAAGACCTTGGTTAACACGGTCGAAACTGCAGCTCGAGGACATTTACATCCCCTCCTGTTCACACACCATCAATTACAGTCTATCTTAAGCACAATTAACGAACATAGCCTACTTCGGGAACACAGTACTGTCACCGTGGAAATGCTGCATGCGATGTCCGAAGTGAAGGTAAATACCAATAACGGAAAACTCATAGTACTGTTAGAATTTCCGCTGTCTGACAAAGCGCGGTTTTCAAAGTACAAGATACACTCACTCCCCATCCTTAAAGAAATTATTGCTAACCAATCTTCATACGTGAATCTGGTCCCGCAATACTTGTACATAATCGCGCCACACGATATGCAAAACTATCTACTCGCCAATAAAGATTACGTCGACACCTGTACAAAGTATTTGGACATTTTTATCGGTCCAGCGACGCTTCCGTTCAACGTAGACAGCGCGGACAACCTGTGCGAATTCGGCCTGCTTGCCCGTCCGAAGACGGACACGTTGAAAAGCTGCAGAGTATATATCAAGTCTGATACTTCGGCCTATTGGAGTAAGTTAAGCAGCACAGACGAATGGCTATTTTCAGTGTCGGAACCAACGCCAATACGAATCATGTGTCAAGACGAAAGGAAGGCGGAACTTACGTTAATGGGTATCGGAATATTCACGCTACGTGGCCAGTGCTACGGACACACGATCAAACATATACTGTACGGGGTTAATACCGTGCAAACCAACCAAACCTACATGTACAACTCGGAATTACACCTAAAGTTCACACTGTCCTTTAACAACAAGATTCCACCTCGCAGCAGCTTGCTACAAGTGTCCAGCACGACGGACGAGGACCAGTAGCGAGTCAAGAGATGGATAGAAAGCGAAGACGCCGTGACTCTTCAGCAAATAGAGGATAAGTTCGCCGAGTTAGCGACTCAACGAAAGGATAATATACTGTAATCCACCTACCTACCGGCAGCAGTAACAAGTCCGATAGCACTACTAGTCCTAGTAATACTGATATACAAATGCTGCTGCCCCGTGGCCAACCGAATACACCTTAAGAGGAGAAGGAGCAGAACAATCATACGAGAAAAGGTAATAACAGTAGCCGCCCCAGAAGTAACAACAGTAGAGAAAAGTCCAATCAGCAGTAGGCACGACAGCTATGACAAGAAACCCAGCAACCGAATTGTCCAATATCACCCGGCGGAAGCAACTGTCGAGGTCATACTCAACCCATCCAGTTGCAGAGAGCTGTCCGTCTATAGGAGCCAAGAACCTCTCTCGGACACGGATGTCGAATTGGGACTCAGAAGCAGAATGTCCAGCGTCGAATCCGTCAGCGGCCAGCCGAGAAAATATCAACCCCTGCCGGTTCAAGGGATATCAATGCTATAAAACACAGAGGAAGCGAAAGCGTGGGTTCAAAAAAAAGGGGGGGGGGGGGGGAATACACTGTTGTAATACAATAACGTTATATTAAAACTTAATAACTCAGATACAATCGGTTACTCGTTCTAACAGTCGGAGCCCAAGATCGCTCTCGAGAAACGACGCGTACACGGTCATTCGTAGCGGACATTCGGCACTTCGATCCACGGATGTCCCGGTAGACGCATCAACGCAGGAGGAGTGTCCACACAAGATCCGCAGACACCGCATTGGAGACCGCTCGCATCCCAGTTCACCTCGTGACACGGAAACCAAGTCCCGTCCGGAAGATTCTCAACCGGACCGTCAAAGAAGGAGCAGTACAAGCGGTACGCGAGACAGAGGGAACCTCGTGCCCAATACACAGATATGTACGAAGGAGACGTTGGAAGCTCCTGGAAATAGATACACCTTCCGTTTAAGAAAGGCTCGATCCAGGCACCCCGAGACAAGGATAAACGCTAAGCGCATCAACGGGACGAGATACATTCTCATCGACGAAGCTTTCGTCGTCCGATCGGTCCTGTAAGTCGATAATATTAGTGGAGGAGCACATCATCACGCCCTTAGTGTGACAGCAAAAACACTTACACCAGATTGCTCGTCCGCATTATCCACCCCAAAGCCCCAGAACAGTTCACGCTCCATCTTGCACGCAAATGTTAGTGATACAACGAAGTCCGTGGAATAACGAACACTCACCTCGGCTACTAAAACTATACTGGCGGAACATCAGTTCGGAGGCGACAGCACGATATGCATTTCGTCAACATCAGCATTTCTGACACACGTAAAGGTCGTTGTGCGGGACAAACCGGACGTGTACACCGCCGAATCGGTAAAAACTTATTTTCTTCACACCTATGTATCACGTAGGACTGCCCGGAAATACGCGAGTAAAAACTGCCGACGTCGTAATTTTTGTACGAATTATGAATTCAATATAAAGTGTTAAAAATCAACGTTTGGCTCATTTCGGACTAAATGTAAACGATTTAACGTAAATTAACAATTTAGAAACGATTTCGAGAGAAATCTGTCAACAATTAACAAAGTTAGGTTGTTTAAACAAATTGCCAAAATTTTATTGTAATGTAACGGTTGCGCTCCCCTTGCCCCGGATTCTGTCAGTCGGGATTCAGGATTCGGAAGGGGTGAGGTGAGAGATAACTCTGTTTGGTTAATTTTAACAACTATTAGTATATTTACAATGAGTTCTCTTTACAAGCGTCGTCATTCTCCATCTGTAAACCAAACAAAGTGCGCTGTTAAAGAAAGACTTATCTCTTATAATTTATGGCTTATAAACTAAACGGAACGGTTCTTAATACTACGCTGGTTATCGCTTACATTAGTTCGCTTACATTTATCGCCGCTAGGTTTCGCTTACTTATCGGTTATGTTTCGAGCACGGCGGTTCGGTCGAGTGTGTACTCGGTGCTTGCGAAGTCCTCGAGAGAACGTGTGCGCACGATCTCGTGTGGATTCGGCACCTGTTCCTATTTTTCCCCTACCCTGTGTGCGCACAGCGGTAGGTGGAACGGAGGAACGTCGGTGGAGTGTCTTGCGTGTGGAGTCTCACAGGACCTGATTGAGACGTGTGCGACTCAACCCGGTGCGGTGATTATCCCTCGTGGCTTCCTTTGCCCTGTGTGCGCACAGCGGCAACGAGAACGGTCGAGTCGGCGTGGTGGTGTAACGGTGTGTGTGCGGCGGATATGCAGATTCTAATAGAGACGTGTGCGCACGACTCTACTAGTATTTGCAGTCAGTTTCGTCTTCCGATTGCCCTGTGTGCGCACAGCGGCAACAGGAATGGCCGAAACAACGGGACGAGGTCTAGCTACGGCAATTTCGGTATCTTTACCGTTACGTGTGCGCACGAAACGGTTAGATATCGGTAGTTCTTCTAGGGCCCTCCTAGCGGTGTCGTGTGCGCACGGCAACGCTCGGATCGGGAGCTCTGATCGA
Source organism: Muscidifurax raptorellus (assembly GCA_020010945.3). Classification (NCBI taxonomy): domain Eukaryota; kingdom Metazoa; phylum Arthropoda; class Insecta; order Hymenoptera; family Pteromalidae; genus Muscidifurax; species Muscidifurax raptorellus. Next base: position 2,791,993 of record JAHUUD020000006.1, read on the forward strand.
ACTGCCGCCGTGCTGTCGCGGCTGGGCTTATATAGCCCAAGTCGCTGGCGCCAACGCCCTCTGGTGGTGATTGTGTCGAGTGCTGTTGGTGTATATGTTTGGTGCTTACCGTGCTCTTTTCGGTAGTGTGCGTTGTTTTGTTTGCGCCCGTCGTCGGTTTCGTTCGCGGCTATGTTTACATTATACGAGCACGTGTTGCTACCCATGAGCACTCGGCTTGTGCTCATGTTATTGTCGTGCGGGTCTGCCTTTCGCTCGCGATGTTTGTGTGCCTACTTGTATACATTTGCACGAGACTGATGTCTCGTTGCATTCCCCCCCCCCCCCCCCACTTCGGAGCGCGAAACTAGAGAGCGACGGAGCGGTAAGTTTCGCGGCGCGAGTATAATGCAAAAAAAAACTTACGCGCGCTGGACCTATGTGTCGTATTTCCCCCATCGCCGGCACCAGTCTCAGCAGCCTTTGCTGGCCGTTGTACCGCACGACGTACTTGCGTACGCCGATTGGTACAACCACCTCGTGGCCGTCTGGGAGCCTGTGGAGGCGTCGGGGTAGCGCTGCTGTTGGGTCCGGGCGGCGTCTTTGCGGTCGTGGCGGCGGGGTTGACGCTGCCCCTGGTAGAGTTGGTGGTGCTGCTGGTGGCGACGGTTGCTGCGGTGGTGTAGGCGGTTGTGGCGGCTGCACCACTGGCTGCGGCGGTGCTGGTGGTGGTGTTCGTTGTCGCGGAGACGTCACTGGTCGCGGAGGCGTCACTGGTCGCGGAGGCGCTGGTCGCGGAGGTGTTATTGGTCGCGGAGGTGCTGGTGGCGGTGACGGTGACAGCGTTAGATCGATCGTCGCTACCACCGTGCCACCAGTCAACCTCTTTCTCGCTAGTTGTGCGACGGGTGGTCTCGCCGGTGGTAGCGCGAGTCGCGGTCGCGTTTTTATCCGCCGCACCGCTGGCAGATCCTCGACGTGCACGATGCGCGGTCGAGGGCGTCGCGGTAGTGGAGTTGGCGTATAGTCCTGCGTTGGTGGAGATCCGCCAGGACTATACTCCAACGTCCTCGCGGGGAGGTCTCGCTCAAGGGCTGCTAGTATCTCGTCTAGTGTTTCGAGATCGGTATTCATTTTGACTAATTTCAATATTTTCGGCCGGCTATTTATATCTTGTGACAATTTGTATGTGTGAATCCGTGTGCATTTTCTAATTGCGTAATACCGGTCTCGAAAATTCTGTGCCAATCCTAGAGTATGTAAAAAAAACCTTTCGGTCCTAGACCCCATATAGAAAAAAATTCGCGCGTCTCCGATTTGTTTTGATTCGCTTCGGCTTTATTCGGGCGAGATCGGCGATTTTCGTGTTCTTACGGATCGTGTTACAACAGTTTCGCTCGCGGCTGTTCCATTCCCGTTCCCTGTGTGGTTTTCTAGGACCTGTTCCGGCACAGGGTCGTTCCGCGGACGGATATGGACCTTAAGGTCCATCTACAATACTTTTGCGCGCGCTTAAAATATCTGTCGGTTGCTAACGGTTATATGAGTAGTTTCGGATTGCTCTACCTTCGTCGACGCTGTCCCCTAGTCCTTCGTCCGTCAACCTCCACTGGCGTCTCCGTGCGGTGACTCTTCTTCTCCTATTTCTCTGCTTCCTGGACTCCTCGTCTTCCAGGGCGATGAAGAGGCGGAACCGGAGGGCGGCAAGGATGTTCATGCCCATTATGTAATCCTGAGGCTGATCCTGGATGACTGCCCATGGATACGTGATCTCAATTCCCTTGACTTCCACCGTGAGCTCTATGGTGCTGGTGGTTTTGGTGGTGTTGTCGCTATTGAACTGTATCGGGAGATCAGCCTCCCCTGCTATCGTCGGTGCCCCCCGGTTCGTGCTGAAGACTGCCGCTCGCTGGCTTAAGCTGGAGATCCTCCTCCCGGTGTCGACGATGGCGTAGAATGGCCGGCCGTGGATGGTGATCTTCACCGGGAGTTCTCGGGGCTGCCAGAGAGGTCTTCTGCTAGTGGATGTAGATCCATCTCGGATTTTTCGAACTCGTAGACTGGTTGTCGGTGGCGTTTGCCTCGGTATTTATACTATCGGCTTCGTGGAACGGTTTGAGGTCCTTCACATGTATGTGTTTGACCCAGCGCCCTCTGTTGTCTTGTAAATCGAAAATGACTGGCGAAGTTTTTCGTTTTACCACTAGGGGGCTTCTTACTGGATAGTGTGACTATTCTTCTGGCCACTTTATCGCCAATTGCTGGTTCCCAATCCCGTCAGCGCAGGTTGTAGTGTTTCTGCTGTTTCCCGAATTGTTGGGCTATTTGCGTTTTGGCAAGTTCTATGACGTCCTTGATGTTCTGTAACCGTGCGGCTAGCGGTGTTACGGACTTGTTCTTAGTCCTTTGGTGCAAACTTTCTGGTACTCGGAATTCTCTTCCGGTGTTCAGGTATGCTGGGGTGTACCCGGTGGCGGTACTGCTGGCAGTGTTGTAGGCAAACTCTATTTCGTGGAGATTCTCGTCCCACTTTTTGTGATGTTTGCCTACGTACTGCGATATCATAGTCTTTACAACCCTATTTGTGCGTTCGACAGGATTGCACTGAGGGCTGTACGGTGGGGTTTTGCGGTGCTCCACCCCGTTTTCCTTCAGGAAAGTTTCGAACTCTTTCCCGACGAATTGCCGGCCATTGTCACTCACAATGGTGCGTGGGCAGCCGTGCCTCAGGAATATTTTTTGCTTTACCAGGCGGCTCATGGCTTTCCCGTCGGCTTTTCTTAGTGCTGCTAGTTCGATCCACTTAGTCAGTCGATCCTGCATTACTAGCAGCCAGATATTTCCCTTCGTTGATCGAGGTTGAGGTCCCACCAGGTCAATTGACACCATCTCCCATGGCTGCTCTACGTTGGTGGCATGCATTTGGCCTGGTTTGGCTTGCTGTTGCGCCTTATAGACTTGGCAATTCTGGCAGTTTCGGACGTAGCGCGCAGCCTCTTGTAAGATTCCCGGCCAGTAATAGTGTCTGGCCAGTCTTTGTAGAGTCTTCGCCACTCCGAGATGTCCTGCGGTGGTGTCGTCGTGCGCTTCCTTTAATACGGCGGCTCTCTGGTCCGTTGGTACGCAGATTTTCCAGTCGTCTGCTGTGTCGTTGTCATTGAAGTACAATGTGTGGAGGATATGACGATATAAAGTACCCTCTTTTATGGTATACTCCGGATTCGCTCCTGGGTTCTCCTGGACTTCTTTTAGTTTTCTGCTGTACCAGGTGCATTTAGTTTTGGTATCTATTTTGCATACCTGTAGCGGTTGCCTTGATAACGCATCTGCGACGGTGTTCTCGGTTCCTTTGCGATATTTGACCTCATAGTCCCATTGGGACATTTCGATCGCCCATCTGGCTAGCCGTCCAGACGGGTTATCAATCTTTTCCAACCACTTGAGGGATTGATGATCAGTAACCACCTTGAAGTGGTAGCCCTCCAGGTAGTCCCTGAACTTCCAGATCCCCCACTTAATGGCTAGACACTCTTTTTCTGTTGCTGAATAATTTTTTTCGGCTTTATTCAGCGAACGGCTGGCATACGCCACGACGCTTTCTTTCCCGTCCGTCTCCTGGGTCAATACGGCACCCAGTCCTTCGTTGCTAGCGTCAGTCTGTACCGTGAACGTTTTTGAAAAATCTGGGCACGCTAACACTGGCGCCTGGACTAAGTCCTGCTTGAGCTGCTCGAAGGCTTTTTGTTGTGGTTCGTTCCACTCCCATTTCATTTTTTTCTGTAGCAGCCTATTTAGCGGGGCGGTTTTCTTCGCAACGTTTGGAATGAAGCGACGGTACCAGGAGATGAGTCCTGAGAATCGGCGGAGCTCCTTCAGGTTTGTCGGTGCTAGGAGTTTTGTGATGGCCGCTACTTTCTCCGGGTCCGTGTGCAGTCCCTCCTCGTCGACCACGTGTCCTAGATACTTTAGACGTCGTCGGCAGAAATGACTTTTCTCCCAATTTGGTTTTAACTTTGCCTCCCGGAGGCGTTGTAGTACATTTTGGATCAGTTCAAGATGGTGCTGGAAGTCTTGGGAGACGATGACGATGTCATCTAGGTAGCAGAAGACGTTTGGTTCTAGATCTGGCGTGATGACACTGTTCATCAGCCGCATGAACTCTCCGGGAGCGGAGTGTAAACCAAACGGTAGTACCTTGAACTGCATGAGACCTCTTCCTGGAACGGTAAATGCGGTGTATTGTTTGCTTTCTTCCGACAGTGGGACCTGCCAGTATCCGTTTTTGAGGTCTATAGTTGTAAGGTACTTTGCACCTCGTAGTTTGTTCAATGTGGCGTGTACTTGCGGCAGCGGATACGCATCCCTGACGCTGATTTTATTTAGTCGGCGGAAATCGATACAAAAACGGTATCTGCCATCTTTCTTCTTCGCGATGACGATCGGGGAGCTGTATGAGCTGTTGGAAGGCTCGATTACCCCCTCCGCGACCATTTCGTCCACTGCTTCGTCGATAATCTTTTGCATCATGGGATTCCGTGGGCGGTAGCCTGACCTTATCGGCGTGAGGTCGATCAGCCTGATTTTATACTCTGTGAGATGGGTGGGCCCCTTAATTTCATCAAACGTCGTTTGTTGTTCTTGTATCAGAGTATCGACTTGATGTTGCTGTTCGTCGGTGAGTCCTTTGATTCCGACGCTCTCAACTTTTACTGATGCTTCGTTTGTCGGTGAGTGTTTGCCGTTCTTCTTGTTTCTCTTGCTTTCTTACTTTCGCCGCTATTTCTTCGTATTCTTCTATCCGTTGTATCAACTGGGTAACCTCCTTGACCTCCTCCCGGCGGACTCTCAGTTGGAGGTCAGGCCTCATGTTGTAGTAGAGGTTGTCGAGCTGCTCTTCTATGCTGTATCCTCCCCTACGTCTCATTAGCGTGGTTAGGGCGGTGCAGTAGGCGCGAATACTCTCGTTAGGCTTCTGCGTTCTCTCAGCTACCTGTCTGGTGAGGTTTTGCCGCTCTCCGCTTGATAGGTAGAAGTTTCTCAGCCGGTCCTCGAATTCTTCCCAGGTTCGGCAGTCGCTCGCGTAATTGCGGCGCCATTGCAGTGCATCTCCTCGTAGCAGTTCTGGAGCCCCTTGCAACAGCTGGTGGCTGGTGAACCCGTATGCCGTCTGGAGTTCTCGGACTCTTTCTAGGAAGGTATAGACATCCCTTCCTTCGAAGTGGCAGTTCCATTTCCTCATTTGGTCGAGGACTTTGTTTGCTCCGGGGGCTGTTTCAGAGAGTGCAGCTGGTGGTTCCGGGTCTCGTGGTGTCGAGGAGCCCTCTGGAGGGTTGTTTTGGTTAGTTTCCTCGAGTATTCTTCTGATGGTCTCGTTTCTCTCTACCTCGAGGTCGAACTTCAGGTCCCTTTCTTCGTCGTAGGTGGCTGGGTCTTCCGCTTTATCGGTGAACTCCTCTGGATGGTCCCTGACGTATCGCACGAGTCGTTGTCGTACCTCTACTAAGGTCCCATCGGTGTTACTTTGATGACGTCGCAGTTCTTCCACAACTTGTGTCTTATTTAGGCGGTAAATCCACGAAACTCTCATGGTGTACAAAAAAAATTTTTTACAATTTTTTCGCTTTTTTCACAATGTTTAACGCTTTCGGTTGAGAGAAGTCTTTTTTTAAAACGGTCCCTGTTCGGGCGCCATGTAACGGTTGCGCTCCCCTTGCCCCGGATTCTGTCAGTCGGGATTCAGGATTCGGAAAGGGTGAGGTGAGAGATAACTCTGTTTGGTTAATTTTAACAACTATTAGTATATTTACAATGAGTTCTCTTTACAAGCGTCGTCATTCTCCATCTGTAAACCAAACAAAGTGCGCTGTTAAAGAAAGACTTATCTCTTATAATTTATGGCTTATAAACTAAACGGCGGTCGCGGTACTTATTAGCTAACGGAACGGTTCTTAATACTACGCTGGTTATCGCTTACATTAGTTCGCTTACATTTATCGCCGCTAGGTTTCGCTTACTTATCGGTTATGTTTCGAGCACGGCGGTTCGGTCGAGTGTGTACTCGGTGCTTGCGAAGTCCTCGAGAGAACGTGTGCGCACGATCTCGTGTGGATTCGGCACCTGTTCCTATTTTTCCCCTACCCTGTGTGCGCACAGCGGTAGGTGGAACGGAGGAACGTCGGTGGAGTGTCTTGCGTGTGGAGTCTCACAGGACCTGATTGAGACGTGTGCGCACGACTCAACCCGGTGCGGTGATTATCCCTCGTGGCTTCCTTTGCCCTGTGTGCGCACAGCGGCAAATGAAGCGGACGAGTGGTGAGTGACGGTGTGCGGGCGTGCAGAGCCTGACAGAGACGTGTGCGCACGACTCTGTAAGTCTCTGCAGTTAGTTTCGTGTTCCGATTACCCTGTGTGCGCACAGCGGTAACAGGAACGGTCGAAACAGCGTGACAGTGCAGCGGTGTGTGTGTGTGGGTTGGGCAGATTCTAGCAGAGACGTGTGCGCACGACTCTGCTAGTATTTGCGGCCGGTCTTCGGGTTCTGATTGCCCTGTGTGCGCACAGCGGCAACAAGAACGGTCGAGTCGGCGTGGTGGTGTAGCGTTGTGTGTGTGACGGTTATGCAGATTCCAACAGAGACGTGTGCGCACGACTCTGCTGGTATGTGCAGCCGGTTTCGGGTTCTGATTGCCCTGTGTGCGCACAGCGGCAACAAGAACGGTCGAATTGGCGTGGCGGTGTGGCGGTATGCGGGTGGCGGGTGTGCAGATTCTAACAGAGACGTGTGCGCACGACTCTGCCAGTATTTGCAGCCGGTCTCGGGTTCTGATTGCCCTGTGTGCGCACAGCGGCAACAAGAACGGTCGAGTCGGCGTGGTGGTGTAACGGTGTGTGTGCGGCGGATATGCAGATTCTAATAGAGACGTGTGCGCACGACTCTACTAGTATTTGCAGTCAGTTTCGTCTTCCGATTGCCCTGTGTGCGCACAGCGGCAACAGGAATGGCCGAAACAACGGGACGAGGTCTAGCTACGGCAATTTCGGTATCTTTACCGTTACGTGTGCGCACGAAACGGTTAGATATCGGTAGTTCTTCTAGGGCCCTCCTAGCGGTGTCGTGTGCGCACGGCAACGCTCGGATCGGGAGCTCTGATCGAACTGCCGCCGTGCTGTCGCGGCTGGGCTTATATAGCCCAAGTCGCTGGCGCCAACGCCCTCTGGTGGTGATTGTGTCGAGTGTTGTTGGTGTATATGTTTGGTGCTTACCGTGCTCTTTTCGGTAGTGTGCGTTGTTTTGTTTGCGCCCGTCGTCGGTTTCGTTCGCGGCTATGTTTACATTATACGAGCACGTGTTGCTACCCATGAGCACTCGGCTTGTGCTCATGTTATTGTCGTGCGGGTCTGCCTTTCGCTCGCGATGTTTGTGTGCCTACTTGTATACATTTGCACGAGACTGATGTCTCGTTGCAGTAAGAGTGTTAGAGTATCCTTAATTAACAAATTAGACATAAAAATAACAATTTTCCTACTGTAACTTTAAGAGATATAAGCTTATAAACAATGGTTTGCAACTTTCGTTTTTCAATGCATTTTAACCTAATAAGATACGGTCAAGTGTAAAAATCCAAAAATTTTCATTATTTCGGCTAATTACATCAATTGTTGCTAATATGTTAATTTGGCTTCACGAGAATTCTCATAGTCAGTACACCCCATAGTAAACCCATAGAACCCCATAGTAAAGCCTTAGATACCATACAAAGATACTACGTCGCCTAAGAGTCTACTCACAGGTGCATTCGCACTAATACCGTGTAGAGACATCCAACCGATCGGTCATCGACCGGCGTAGTCAGCAGAAGTGAAGATCGACAAACAATTGGCACGAGGCAGAGCGACAAGTGCATCGAACCTCGAAATGCAACTATCAGCAGAAAAACACATCGAGCAGTTTCTAACTCGACTCTTATGCCAGTATAAAATTTGCCACGCACTCTCATACACCGCATCATCGACATGGCTACCGCTCTGTTCGCAAAGCTGGTGCTTAAGAAGGCCCTAAAACAACTGGATAGGGCCCAAAAGCAAGTCGACGCAGCCCAACACCAAGTCAGCGCCGCTCAACGTAACTACTGGAAAATAGTAAGAGGTGCGAAAGCCAGTAAGAAATAAGTACTACGAACGAAAACGCGTTTCACCGTGCAGGACACGACCGTGCCTGATAAGACAGTGCCGGTAGGGATCGAGTACATGCAGTCATTAGAGCCGTCCACGCCAAGGACAATCCTGGACGGGACCGAGCCGGACGCGACAACCAGGGACGAGATTGGACCAGACACAACAACCATAGACAACTCCGGACTGGACGTGACAGCGCCCACAGGTGCCACGGAGCCAACCATCCCCACGCCAGACGTGACCGTACCGGAAGCGACAACGAGTGCAACCGAGTCTGACATGACAATCGTATGCATCCCCGAGCTGAAAGTAACATAGGCAACGTAGCCGACCATCCCATAGTTGGACGGTGACGCTATGATGGTATCTTGCTTTCTGAAGATACTCCCCTCAGAAGCGATACTTATCTGGATAGACCGCCATTGGCGACAGTTTCTAGCCAACTTCAGCTTGAAGGATGCGACACCTGACCAATTAAAAACAACAAACCTCTCGACATCAACAAAAGTGAGGAGGCGAAACAAGAAGGTGGAGACGGAAGAAGAAAAGCAAATAAGAAAGGAAAAAGACAGGATCCGTAAACGGGAAGAGAGAAAAAGGAAAAGAAGAGAGGAAGAAGAGTCAGATGAGGCTAAGCAGAAAAGAAGAGAAAAAGACCGACTAAGAAAGAGACAGGAACGAAGAAGGAAGAAAGAATCGCAGAACGAAGAAAGGGGTAACAATCAGCCCCCAAAGATGAAGAGAGCGAAAGTAGTCCTAGATAGACTACAACCGGAACCGGTAAGCCACGAGCACTTACAACAATCCGACTTGTTCACCACCTGCACGGAGTGCAAACAAACAACGTGCTACTGTCCGGCAGATGGCGAGTCAGCTTGGCTTAAATGTGTTGTGTGCGAACAAGTGGGCGAACGTGGAGTGCGTCAACCGGGTTCCATACGAGTGCAGAAAATGCAGAAGAAAGTGGGCCAAATTGGATAAAACGAACGTAATGTAAAAATCTTTTTTTATGTAACCGAATTTTGTTCTCCTCTCTCATTCTTTCACTATGTATTGCTACTATATTAAGACAATTCAAACATTTCTTAATGGATACGGGGCGTTCTATTTTTGCACCAGTACGTACATGTAGGCAGCAAACTTCCATAAGGAAGGTACAGCGTCCCACATCCATCCAGCAAACACCATGACCCATTGTAAATGGACCCGTGACGTTTTTTTTTTCACCTTCTTTTGGCCTTCCATTGTCGGGGGCGATAATATTCTTAAGGGGGGAGGTGTAACGTCCCGCGCCCATATAGAGCACACATGTATGTAAGCGAGTGGGTGTGCATGCGTGTGTGTATAATATTAAAAGCGAACATCAACCGACCGCATTTCGAAACCAACATACGAGTGCGTTCTAAAATCAATATTCAGAGCGTACCAATATAGACTGGTGGGTAGGCTTTATGTGTTTAATGAATTCATGTCTTTATCAAAGATTGATTATTAGAAATAAGTTACACTTACCTTTCGTTGACTCTCAGCAACTGCTCACAGTACCGCTTAGGAATGCGCTCGTTTAGAGAGGAGTTTTCGTAAATAAGTTTGACAACACGGAATTTAGCGTAAAATAACAAGTGAATGATTTTATCTAGTTTGAATGTTACACGAGTGATTCGTTATGTATTTAGTAAACGGTAACGACTTTCCAGAATCAATTTGAATATAATTAAAATATGCTTCGCTACGTAGCGGCTTTTGTCGAACCGGAGCGTACGGAGCTCTGAAATCGAACTGATGGTAAATGCGAATGCAAGAGTTTATATAACTTTGCATTAACGCAGGATATTTTCAAACATTTCAAAAACTGTATACAATATTTTCTTAAAAATAGCAAAGTTGCTGACCTACATATACATTGAACATTCCTTAGTTTGGATTTCTGATTTTCGTCACCTAAATGCGTGATCTCAATTAAAAAACCAAAATATAAAATTTTACGTCACATGACGTAACAATATTACTAAGTAAGTACCATCGTTGGCCATAGATGTTTTGCCAAAAAAATTGTAACTACCTCATTGACAAGCAATTAGAAATAAGGACATTGTGTACAATATGTTAATAAAGAACAAATTATATGCCCAAAGAAATATAAGAACAACATTAATAAGGAGAAAAAATGTATATACTCTCCTAATTATAAAGCATGTTATATATTAAGGAACAATGTAAACGCTCGCAAGATAGGGAAATATGATTAAGAAACAAAAATTATAAGGATAAATTGTGAGCGTCAGAGGCTCACCTCAGAACGCTTATCCTAGGGCAAAGATGTGAAATGCTCACTTTTTATAGCATTTTTAAAACATTGAAATTTAAAAATTAATAAGATTAATTATTATAAAATAAGTCAATCAATATCTTTCTCGATAGGATAAAGCATATAAAAAAATATATGTTACAAGTCGCGGAGTACTCTTAATGTCATATAGCATATTACAATCAATAATTAATTAAAAAGACAACAGGTGAGAAAATACAACGTAAGGAGAATAAAAATAAGAGTTTAATAAAATTCATCTGTAGGTAAATTTCTTGAAATATTTAAAATAAAAATAGTAGAGTTGTATATATATATAATAAACAAGAAGCACGATTAAACACACGAAGATCCGAAATATATACCGTAAAAACGATAGAGCAGAGACGCAAAAAGAAAGAAGACCAAGCCAGGTACGCACGTACACATTCCAACTACAGTAGAGGCACGAAGAGAAGGAATACCCAGCCAGGTACATCGATATGCACGCACACAGCTCAGCTACAGTATCGGAACAAAGGGAGGGAGCGCCAAGCCAGGCACACCGATACGCATGCACACATTCCAAGTACAGTAGAGACGCGAAGAGAAGGAACACCAAGCCCGGCACACCGACACGCAAGTGAGTGAATGCATACCGATAAGAGAGAGAAGAGCCAACAGCGGGAAGGGGATAAACACAGACTACGCGACCACACATGCAGCAGCAGGAAGTAGCAAATGAATCTATATCTACATGTGCGAGCGGTTACTAGGCCGAAAGACGATATTTTACACAGCGAGAGGCGCGATGCAGTTCCTCTAGCCACAAAAAAACGCGGGGAATATCAGGAGATAAAAAAAGATAAATTGCAGCTACTGACGGGAAAAAAGCAACGCACAACTAGAACACGTGCAAAAGGAGGACTCTCGTCGAATTTCCTCACTGGTCCACAAGCTCGACCATAGTCTAAGAAATTTCCAAATAAGGAAATGCGTTGCGTCTAGGCCCTTCAATTGTCAAAGACACTACCCCTCTAAAAATTAAGCAAGCAACAGATCGTCATCAACTCGATGGTATATAAGGATCCGGCTACAGCCCCGAAAAAACTTTTCTGCCTAAATTCTTCGTCGCGCGCAAGCTCTATCGGATTTAATATTATTTTCGAAGTCTTCTCGTAGGGACTTAGAAGAAATTCTATTATTTTAAACTTAGAATATCTACGCTGTCATGTCTCGATTCTTGAAAAACAAATTACAAATCTCTAGTTAGTTGCGATTGAGCGTTTTCCAATAAATTATTAAAAAGTGGATAAATACTGAACTAGAATTAAATTGTGAGTTCACTCTTAACCCGCAACTCCTGACTCCTGACTAGCCTTCGCATTCGCATTCGTTCTTCTTTGACATAATTAGTCAAGAACATACGTTATGCCATGAATACGGTACATTGTCAATTACTCGCTTCGCTCGTCAACCCACTTGCGTGCCTGATTGAAAACTTACCGCACTTTTCATCACTAATACGCGAAGAAAGCGAAGTATGTCGAAATCAGTTAGATTAACATAAGATGGTGCTGCAAGTAGTGTGCATTATCAAGTGGCACGGCAGCGCCACGAAGGCGAGTTTGAGAAGCAGACGAAGCCGCGGCACCGCACTACTATTTACTTATATATTGGTGTTCGCAATTTTCATCATAAAGAAATAAATGCTTTTCTTTGTTATCTCCAAGTTATTTTGACTTATGTCATATTTTATTATGCCTAACTATGATTTGCAACAAAAATATTGATAAAAAAGCTACCTTTATACATAATATACGAGAGTGCCATTCAAAAATGCTTAAATCAGATCAGATTTTTTTTCTTCCATCAAAATGTTTGAACCGTTAGGTTGGTCAAACAGCTATATTGGTATATGCAGATGGGTATTGTTTTCTCATTGGTTTTCTGCCATGGTCACTCACATGTAGTTTTTATTGTCCAGGTATAAAAATCATTCGTGGACGGTATCTAGATGTATGGGGTGGCCGATGACGAAGTCCACGTGGTTGCGCTTCGTGGTTTTTTGTGTCTAGGTGTAGAAATAATTGAAAGGCGGTATCTAGGTGTACAGGGTGAGAGATGATGAGGTTCTATGTAGTGCGCTTCGTGGTTTTCTGTGTCTAGGTGTAGAAATAATTTGAGGGTGGTGTTTAGTTTTATAGGGTGGCCGATGATGAGGTCTAGGTAGTTGTCACGCACCGTGGTCTTCGGAGTCGAGGTGTAAAAATCATTTGAGGGTGGGGTATCAGAACAATCAGTGATTTCATGTGAGTATTAAATATGTTACAAAAAAGCCATGGTCAAAAGGTGCTAAAGATGCTTATATTTTATTATTACGACAAATACGAAATACTCAACAAAATTTACTATAAAAGGACTAAAATTTCTTCAAAAAATAACTTTAAAAAAAAAGTTTAGGCGAGTTTGATATATCCCGCAACGAAATTACAGATAAAGATAAACTGAGATCAATCAAACAAAGTTAAGTTTATTATATTTAATTGGCTTTCAGACCCCCTTAATCATAATAAAGAAACAAAAGGGGCATATTTAACTTAAAGTTAAGTTATATTATGATCAATTAGAAACAACTCTCAAGATACTTACTACGTAAATTGTCAAGTCCGTTTAATTTTATTTAATGATGAACAACTAGAATTTTCTCTTTATGTATTAGAACGTCATAAAATACCATAAATACACAATGAAACAATAATTGATCATAATATAACTTAACTGAAGTGGAATATGCATAATAATTTCTTTTGCAAAATATATTAAACTCGCTAAACATTTTACTTTTTTAAAAATTCATTTTTCAAGAGTTTCTGCTTATACTGGTGGATTTAATAAGTTGATGGTTTCAATAGTTTATTCACAAATAATTACTTACTATATATTTGTTTTATAATTATTCAATAATTTCGCTTAATCTATTAATTTACAATTCATTTATTAATATCTTAATTTATATAAAATTTTTACAGACTATGGATGTGTCTTAATGTGTTTATCATCTTCTTATCTTGCTTTATTATATCATTGATGCTGTTATTGATTTAGTGAATATCTATAATCTATGCTGATTGTATTTTCTGAATATTTAGATATTTAGATATTTATTAAACCAGATAAAAATTACATATTATTTACATAATAATATAATTCTCGCAGAGGTAAACGCGTTACCTGTTCGTAAGTCCGGTACACTTACTAACTATACTTCATTATAACTAAAAATATAAATCTACATCTCAATTATATAGCTTCTAAATACTTTTTACTATTCTTGCAAGGTATATAATATGATAACAATATATCTTAATAATTTTATGAAAACATTTCATTTAATGTGAATCTTGACCCATTCTCTTAGTTTAGACGCATAGTGCTTAGTGCATACATTTTTTAGGTTATTTAGAAGATTGTTATGGCTTTAATATAACTATTCTTATTATTATAGTCTTAAGTCTCCTAGGTAACTGTATGCTTTTGTTCTTACTTTTGCTTTCTGAATTTAAAAATGTATTTTTTTAAAGTGCTGTAGTGATATATTAGAGATTCATAGGCAAATAATTGACGAATGTTCAATGGATTTTCCTGAGCAACATTATTTTTCTTATAATTTTCAAAATTCTATTCTGTAGCCTTTGTAAAAGATTTGAGGCAGTAGAGTAAGCGCCACCCCAAGCTATTATACCATAACTTATAACTATGAAAAAATGCATAATATATCATTTTTAAAGTTCTAATTTGCATAAATCTTTGAATGTTTCTAAAAATAAATACCAGATATTACAACTTATTTATTAAATACTCTATATGATTTATCCATTTCTTATTGTAATCAAAAATAATTCCTAAGTACTTAGTATTTTCAACTCTTTTAATTTCTTTACCATCAATTTGTATTAAAAAGTCTGTCGGCACGCTATCAGAGTAGTTGCTGATAGGCATGGTACGTTCTATGACGTAAACTTTATAAATCTTTAATTAAAGTCAAAAGTATGTTATTTGAATTTGAAAATGTTCCGAAAGAGCTCTGTATGCGTAATGCAGGTCAACCGGCGACTGCTGACTTGTCAAACTTACTTTTTATGTATACATTTTCCGTAATTTTAAGTTTGTAAATATTGCAAAAATTAAACCACGAACAAACGTTTAAAAGCCTTATACACACTCAAACGAGTCAGTTTTTATCGTCGTCAGTGACGAGCTCCGTATCGCGCTGGTCCGACAATCGGTGATAATTACTTTAAAAATAAAAAGCCGCCTAGCCGCAATTACATATTTCTTACAAAGCCTAAATATCCAGATTTTATAAACTACAAATCTTAGTTCTTTAAATTAAGTGAGAATATTACTCAACGCCAAAACGAGATTTATTATTCTAAAGATTATTCGAATAAATGATCGGGTTACCGAAAAAGAGTTCTTGTGAGTAATATTTACGAGAGAAACCAACCTACCCAATACAAGTCTACAGCTGCATTCTACCCAACTAGTACACGATTAGACGTAAAGATAAGTTTCATATTTATTCTACTAACAGTGAGAGTGTTAGGCGCGAAGTAACCATTTCTTATAGCCTCGCCATTACACGTATCATTATGTTCTAGCTATTCAATTTAGGATAGTTAGGACATAACAATTAGTTCCAATATCTAATAAAATCTAGCAAAAACTAGAAAAAACGAGCAATTAAAAATTTTTGTTGAACGAGATAAATTTAAAAATATCAAAAGTTAACATTAAAATCGAATAAAATATTTGCAATCATAATTTTATGAAACTTTCAAAACAATATATATTTTAAACTCAAGCAAAAAAAACCGTGTAACACTTTTAAAAAAAACATTCAGGAAAATTAATGCAATAAATAAAAAATTGTGAAGTAGTTACAAGTCACAGAAATATATTTATTTATGATTCGCAGAAGCGTCTAATATCCGCTTGTGTCTAAATAGTCAAATATCAAGTGCGGATAAAATTAAAAGAACAAGCTGTAAAATATACGTCACGATAAAAAGCAGCGCGCGTCAAGTTTACCTATGGAGTCTGCAGACGTCAGCAAAGACGCGGAAGTCGAGCAAAGTGTAAACGATCACAGAGAACAAGTCGGTCACGGACAAAAATATACACGACTAAATGGGTTACATGCAAATAATTGAATTATATTTCTAACTTAATTATGAAAGTTTCAAATGAATGAGAAAACAAACTCAGACAATAAAATGCCAGGCAGCGCAAGAATTACTAGACAACAAGTTCAACAAAATCCAGCATTAAAAAATTTACTAACAGGATCACTTAAAGATTATGCGTTCAAGAAAAGCGCAAAATTAGTAAGGTCACCTCCGAAAGGCCAAGGAACACCGAAAGAAGAAGGCAAACAAGCCAAAGAATTAATACATAAAAATACAGGAACTACACAGAAAATACCCATTTCAAGCAGAAGTAAAATTGAAACAAAAGCTGAAGAAACAGTAAAACTAAAAACAAAAACAAATGATTAAAAAGTAAATATCTTGGATAATCGGAATATATAAGGAAGCCCTAAAAATTAACAACAAGAAAGCTTGGAAAATACCAGCGAAATAAGCATCTAAAAAACCTCAACATTTCAAGCAAGCCTATCCGTGCTCGAAGCAAATGAATCAATTTTATATAAAACATTTGATTTGGAAAAGGACGACCGGTATTCTGACATAGGAGGAATTTTAACAGAACAAAGCCTTGTAGTGGGAACTGCGAGAGATCCGCAATTAAATTTAATAAATTTCGACGAACCTTCAACAAGTTTTTCGCTCAACACAAGTTTAGAAGATAATAAACCCCTCATTGACTTCGAGAAGCAAGTCAGCGAGGAAATTCGTAAAATACAAAAAATTTTCAACTATAAGCAGAGCAACAAAAAAAACATAAATAACGTTGAAAATAAAATAGACCAGAGCCTAACACAAAGCAACGACAAGAACAGAACGAGTGAAAATTAGTTAACGCAGACCACTGAAAGTCACCCGAAATCAACACAGGGAATCTAAATCAAGGAGTAGGAAACAACGCAAATATGAGTCCCCGGGAATGACAATAAAATTAAATCCAGCATGAGGCTCTTTTTTGCCGGGCAGCAGCATGTATATACTGCAAAGGAATAGATCAGTTTTTCGAATAATTGTATGAATGTCAAGAATAAGATATAGTTGATCTGCAAATTCTGCAGCCAACCAGGACATTCGATCAGCGCATGTCGTTTCAACAAAAAACAAAATAATCATTGCCAATACTGCCAAGAAATGGGGCACAATGTGGGACAAAGTCCATATATAAGAGATTATGAAGTATGCTGGAAATGCAAGGAAGCAGGGCATAACCCAAATATATGCTCAAACATAATGATCAATAATTTAGATAAATGCGAATATTATGACATTATGGAGCATACAGTGCAGAATTGTCCAGATGTTGTGTGTAAAAAATGCAATAAAAAAGGGCATACAATAAAATATTGTTAAGTAAGAGAAAACCGGTCTCCATATAGAATTTGCACTATTTGCGAAACAGTCGGACATGAAGAAGCAGAGTACGAACAAGCAAGAATCCTCGTTGCAGAATATAAGGCCAAACAACAATTTAAATGCTAGATATGTGAAAAAACAAGTCACACAGCCAAATTTTGCAATAAGTTTAAAAATAAACAGCAAACACAGCACAACACCAGTAATAATTAGAATAGAAGTTTTTAAAGGAAATTTTGAGAATATTGTAAAACTGTAGGCCACGTAGTCAGCGAATGCAAAAGCATTTTGTCAGTACTGCAACAAAGCAGGCCACAAAATAGATAATTGTGGAAAGATTAAAATGTTAGAAAGAGAACAAGATGAATTCTGCACAATATGCAAAAATACTAATCATACGGCAGAAAAATGTTACAGAAATAAAAGCAGGCAGGAAAACTACAATATTCTTCCTGGAGGGAACGCCTAGGAAGGGAAAACAAAAACAAAGCGTTCCCAATGCAAATAACTAGCAATGAAGTTATTAATCAGGCACAAGGCGAAGAAAATCTAAAGAAAATAGACAACAGCAAAGTAGACAATATATTAGAAATATCAAGAAACTGTATTAGAAACTCAAAAAACAACAGAAGAAAACATTACAGTTTAAAAGGATTTAGAAAAAGTATTAGATATAGTACGAAAAATTCAACATAATATAAATAACGGAATTTCAGAAAACAAAAACGACTCAAAAAACGCATGTGACTGACCAGATTTCGTAAAAGAAATTTCGGAAGGAGCGCAACCAAGTAATTGGAGTAACGTAAAACTTACAGAGTTTATTCATGATTCAAGGTCAAATATTCAACAGTTTATAAAAAGAAGAAACTTAAGAATATTGCATACAAAATTTTCCGACATTCGTAAAAACACTCAAGGATAATGTAGATTTCAAAGGAGATGAAACATATTTACATCATACAAACGAAATAAATTTTATTACGTTTGATATCGAAGATATGCCAGATACTTTCATAGGAATTGCAGGATTGCCACTGCCAAAAGAGGAAGAAACTTTAGATTATAGCTCCATATATTTAACGTCACAAAGCGGAAGGAGTTTTGAAGAAGTGGAAAAATCAAGTAATAAAGACAGGAAAAATTCATTATTAAACACGATAAATTTAAATCATTTATCGAGAAAGAAAAGGAAATTTATTGAAGATTTAATATTATGTAACGAAGATATATGCTGGCTAGATGGAGATAAATTTGGGATGTGTAACATTGAAGAGCATGAGATAAACTTAGTAAACGAAGCTCCAGTTTACGTGAAACAATTCCTGCTTCAATTCCCGAGTGCATTTAATGCTCCAGCGTGGGTTGTACCAAAGAAGGGTTTAACAAAGGACGGAAAAAGAAAATGGAGATTAGTAATTGATTACAGAAAGCTAAATGCTAAAACAATACCCGATCCATATTTATTGCCGAATATAACAGAGATATTCGATTCTATGGGAAAAAACAAATATTTTACAACGATTGATATGGTATCAGGCTTTCATCAAATAAGAATGAAAGAGTCAGACATACATAAAACAGCGTTCAGCGTACATCCACTAGGAATATTTGAATTCAAAGTACTACTGTTTGAACTAAATAACTCACCTAGAGTATTTAAAAGACTATTACCAAAAGTACTAGGAGAACTGCTAGAAAAAGAATTTTGCTTCGTTTATATAGACGACATAATTATAGTATCAAATACAGTAGAAGAGCATAACGAAAGATTTAACCTAGTAGCAGAAAAATTAAGAAAAGCTGGACTTGAATTGGAAACGAGTGAATGTAAATTTTTCCATAAAGAAGTGGAATTTTTGGGTCATATTATTAGCGAGCAAGGAGTGAAAACAGATCCAAAGAAAATTGAAGCCATAACAAAATCTCCAATTCTACGAAACGTTAAAAATGTTCGAGAATTTCTAGGACTGACAGGCTATTATAGGCGATTTATAGATAATTTTTCAGAGATAGCTAAACTAATTATACAGTTATTACAAAAGCAAACAAAATTTGTTTGGAATAAAGAGCAACAACAAGCGTTCGAGAAACTAAAAGAAGCTTTGTGTTCAGACCCAATATTACAATTTCCCGATATGACTAAACCGTTTATAATAACTACAGATGCATCTAATTATGCACTTGGCTGCGTATTATCACAAGGAGAGATCGGCGAAGACAGACCAATTGCATTTGTACAAGAGTATTGAAAGCAGCTGAAAAAAATTATCATACTTATGAACGTGAGGCACTTGCCATCATGTTCGCAGTAAAAACATTCCGAAATGATATTTATGGTATTTATTTATTTATCTTAATATTTATTTATTGACCATATAACATATGCCTTATAAAAGAGGCATCCTACAGAGACAAACTTATTGTCTGTACATAGGGATGGTACATACATAAAAACTTAAAGTCTAAACTTAAAAACTAAAATGAGATCCGACAAGAGGTTGAGCCATCTTATTGGAATCTGTTTCAAAATTTCCGCAAAAGTTAAGTAACAGTATAATATAAAAATTCTCTTCAACTATAATATAATATAATTTTCTCTTATAAATCTTTTCAGTCTCTCCTTGATCGAGACTTTGCTAATCACTAGAGTTTTCAGATCATCTGTTAAAGTATTAATAATATTCATAGCTACAAAATAGCTGCTTTTTTTAATTATGGTTTTCTCAATAATTGGAAGCTGGATAATTTTTTTCCTAGTATTGCTTGTGCTATTCATATATTTATCTCTTAACGTAGCACAATGATAGTTTATGGCCTCTAAATGGAATAATTGCTTTACAGTAAGTGGAGGGGATTGTTGGTGAAATTGATTTTTATTTATAATCTTTAATAATTTTCTTTGTATACCCTGTATTAGAACAGGTCGAAATAAGAACCAAAGCAGCGGAACCATCTGTTCATCCGAATGCTGAGATGTTCTCCTTATCTGAAGTCCAAAAAGCAATAGCTGCCAATAAGAACGGCAAGAGTCCGGGAACAGACAGAATAGAATCAAAGGTCCTGAAGAGGGCGGTTCCAATTTACTCAGAAATAAGGAGACTATACAATGGATGCCTTGAATATGGGGTCTTTCCAAAAAGGTGGAAGGAGGGTATGCTGATAACGTTAATAAAATCTCCAGATAAAGACGAGGCTTGCGTAAAATCATACCGACCGATCTGTTTACTACCAATTATGGGAAATACACTCGAGAGGCTATTGATAGAGCGAATAAAGCCGATGATCCACCATGGTGAATACACCTCTGAAAATCAGTATGGCTTTAGGCCAGAACGATCAACAGAGGATGCTATAGTAAAACTAAGACACTTAGTCCAAGAATCAGGAGATTTTAAATACGTGTTGGCAATGCCTCTAGACATCTCAGGTGCTTTCGATAACCTATGGTGGCCCGGACTCTTGGAGAATCTCAAATCAAGAGGGTGCCCGTCGAACGTGCATAAGGTAATTCAGAGCTACCTCGCGGATAGAAAGGTATGTTGTAAAACTGCCTTTTGTGAAGCAAGGAAAGATGTAACTAAAGGTTGCCCCCAAGGCTCGATCTTTGGCCCCCCAGGATGGAACCTCGTCTTTGATGGTCTCCTGAGGACCCTGGAAAAGGCAAACTACGAGGTCTTAGCGTATACTGACGACATCATGATTGTCATCAGGGGTAACAGCCGAAGAGGGCTCTCAAGTTCAGGGCAGGAAGCGATCGACATAACACAAAAATGGCTATATGAGCATAAGTTAAGTCTATCCATTTCAAAGTGTGGAATGATCCTCCTTAAAGGTGCACTTGACAAAGGGACTCCCCCGGTTGTAAAACTGGAAGGGAAGAACTTAAAACTTCTGAGAGAGATAGACTATTTAGGAGTGAGAATAACCGAAAGGCTTAGGTTCTCCTCTCACATAGAAAACCTCTCAGTCAAAAACCAAAATGCAACCAGGGAGATGGCAAATGTGGCAAGATCAACATGGGGTCTAGAGTATGGCTCACTGTTAGTTCTATACAAAGGCCTCTTCCTTCCAAGAATAGCATAAGCTGCTGCAGGATGGTGGGACAGGACGAATGCAATTGACAAAAGGAAGATAGCTCAACTGCAAAGGAGAGTACTTCTAAGAATGACCAAAGCATATAAGACTGTCTCGCACGAAGCAACGCATGTGATAGCAGCCGTCCTTCCAATTGATCTGGAAATGGACAAAAGGGTCGCTCACTATTACATAAGGAAGAGAAGGGACTTCAATATCCGAGGAGTGCAAGTGAGTGGTGATGACATAAAGTCGGGTAGGGTCCATACGTTGGAAGCCAAGCGGCAAATTGAGAACGCGCTCATGGACGAATGGCAACTAAGGTGGGACACCTCGACTAAAGGTCGAACTACTTACGAGTTCTTCAACTCAGTTAGGGACAGAGTAAAAGCAGAATGGTTGAGGCCGGATCACTTCACAACACAGTTCATTAGTGGACATGGATCTTTTAAGACTTACCTGTACTCAAAAGGACTGAGCGAAGATCCAGATTGTGAATGCGGAGCCGAACAGACGCCGAAACACATTCTCTTTGAATGTCCAGAGTTAGAGAAAATCAGAGGACCGCTAAAGCAAGAGGTCACAAACAAAGGCCACACGTGGCCCTGTGAACTCCCAGTCCTGGTCTCCGAAAAAGCAATCTATAGAACGCTGGCAAGCTTCGCAAGGAGCTATGTAAATAAGGATGAGCCGGAGCGGACATAGGGAGGCTGAGCCTGAATTACTCAGGCGGAGGTGGTAGCAAATACTAGAAAGAGTGCTGAAGGAGAAAAGTCTCCTGCTGAAGCGCCTTAAGGAGAGCGAAAGTTAGGTGCAACCTAACCGAACTCTCCTGAGTCTCTGGAGCGTCTGGTAGGGGTCAAACCGGGATCAAGTGGTTAGTACGGCAACGGAAAGCGACAGATCATGGGGAAGCCACTGACCAAGATGCGACACCACTCCCATGTCGGGGTATCAGCCTGGTCCCGCTTATGCGGCTTTGCCGATACGCTACCTAACGGTGGGAGGGGATAGAAACGAAAGCAGGGGTTGGCTGAAAGCGGGGATGGAAACCTGCGGAACGTTAACCTAACGCGTATGGAAACCCACCACGCTTTCTTCACAGAATAAATCTGGGTAGGAGGCTGCCTAACAAGCAGTCACCGAACCGATGACTGGTACGACGGGTCACCAGTACACAGGGTCGGGAAGCCAAGCCCCACAGTGAGATATCGAACGCGCCAGATCGCACTGTGTTCCCCGGATAACGGTTGGACTCTGTGTGGCAGTGGTAGCAGACTTCACGGTGGAATGGTGTAAACCGGAGCCACTTAGTTCGAACGCGAAAGTGGAAGACGTGGGGTTACTAGAACAAACCCGCGAACTCAAACCAAGGGTTACGACTCTAGCGCGGTGCTTTCGGGCACTTCCGTGGGGTTCCTTCGGGGACCTCCGTTATGATGAGTTTTGGTACTCGTTAGAGGCTGCAAGCTGAAGTTAAACAGCTTCCCTATGTGAAAGAGAGAGTCTCCCAACTGTCTGTTCAGGTGATACTGAATGGGTTGGCTTACTTGCGAATCGATTGCATGGCGGCAGTGAATACCCTCATTATTAGTGTATACCCTGTATTAAGTACAGACAATTACTGTACGCTCCACCCCAAGCAATTATACCATAATTAATTAGACTTTGGAAAAAAGCATAATATATCATATTTAGAGTCTTGTTGTCCATTCTATGCCTAATTTTGCAAAAATAAAAATTAAATATTTCGTTTTCTTAACTATGTAGTTTACATGCTTATCCCATTTCATGTTATAATCAAAGATTAGGCCTAGATACTTATAATTTTCTACTCTCTTTAGTATATTATTCCCTATCTCGATATTTAGCGAGTCAGGAACGCTATCACAGTAGCTGCCATACGCAACGTAAACCGATTTATTAACATTTAACGATAGTTTATTTACAGTAAGCCACATTGAAACTTCACTAAGATAAGTGATCATTTTATCCTGTGCTGACGACCACGAGTCACCACTTGCAATGATGACAGTGTCGTCTGCATAGGAAACAATAGTACCCTCTTGCATACCTCTCAGTAGATCATTTACGTATAAAATAAATAATAAAGGTCCTAATATAGTCCCTTGTGGGACACCAATTAATATTTCTTTATATTCACTTTTCAAGTTCTGTATTTTGACGCATTGTTTTCTATCTGAGAGATAGCTGTTCATTAGTTTTAAGGCACTGCCTTTTATTCTTTATTTTTCTATTCTTTACTTTTCTGCCACTTATTCTTTAGTTTATCTAGAAGCTTTCTGTTGTCAACCGTATCAAACGCTTTTACCAAATCCAAGAAGGCAGTTATGATTGGCTTGGATTTATCAATTTTTTTATATACAATATCTGTAATATAATTCAACGCATCTGTTGTTCCTTTGTTTTTAACAAAACCAAATTGTTCTTCTGATATAACATTACATTCAGTCAGAAACAAATACAACCTATTATATACGATTTTCTCAAATATCTTCGCAATGTTCGATATTAGTGATATCGGTCTATAGTTCGATATACAAGACTTGTCACCAGCTACAAAATTTAAAAATGTGTTCCAAAGGTTCAGCTATGTAGTTTACCAATAATTTGATTGTTTTTGCATTGATATTATCAACGCCCCCAGATTTTTTTGTATTGATTCTATAGTTTTTCGAATTTCAATACAGTTTGTAGGGTATATAAAAATTGATTTGCTATTTCTTTCTGGGAGCTTTTGTTGATCTATATCTAAATCTGGAGTTTGATTACTCAAGTCCATACCTATTTTGCAAAAACAATCAATCATGGAGTTTGCTATGGCAGATTTGTCTTCAATTTTTTGGTTATTTACAACTAAATAGTCAGGTGACTTGTTTTGTTGCGCGTTTTTACCAAGCTTAGCATTAATAATGTTCCATAGCTGTCTTGGATTGCTACTAAATTTTTTTATTTCATTATTAACAAATTTGTATTTAGCATCTTTAATGACTCTATTTAAAGTTTTTTCGTAGTTTTTATATTCATCTTTCAATTCCAAATAAGTTGGGTTCATTTTCCATATTTTATACAAATTTTCTTTAGTATTGCAAGAGATTTGGATTGCTTTAGTTGTCCAATTTTTTCTTAGCATTGATTTGTTATTTTTTTTTCTTTAATTTTATGGAATATGAGGCCATCTCAAGACAGTCATGTATCAATTGTATCAATTTGTTTAAAGCATCATTCGGATCCTGTATTGCAAAAACTATCTGCCAATCAATATTTCCAGCTATATTTTGTAATTTCCTATAATTAATGCATTTGTTATCTGTTTCGCTTGGCATCTGTAACTTAATCTGATCTATACTCATTAACAACGGATAATGATCGTTGAAAGGAATATTTAGCTTAATAGATTCAACTTCAATACTTTAGCGAAACAGTTATCAATGCATGTTCCCTTTTTATTATCTAAGGAGGGCCGAGTAATTCCTCTGAAATACGGTACATATTGACGCTCAAGATAGTTCATTACAAATTCCTGACTCATTGTTTTGTCACTAGCCTCCAAATTTACTACATTATTATCTAATATATTAATATTAAAATCACCAATAATACAATAATTTTTAACATTTCTATGTTTTATTAAAAATTCTTTAACGCTATTAACAAATTCAGACTTTGATATGTCATGGCACCTATACATAGCAGATATTACAACTGATTCTCCTGTCATAAGTTTTATGTCAGTACTCACAGCTCTGTCAACTACATCAATTTTATTATTGCTATATATATTATTTCTTATATAAATTAAGACGCTATCCGCCTTATTAATTTTACTCTCATTGTAACAAATTTTGTAGCCTTGTAGTTGATAGTATTGAGCAAATTGTAAATTCCAAGTTTCCGTGCATACAATTATACACGGTTTTCTTTTTCAAGACTCTACAAAAACTTCCAGTTTTTCAAAATTAGCATTTAAGCTTCTAATGTTTACGCATAAAATAATGTTTTGTTTTATGCGTAAACATTAGCACTAGTTAGTGTCTAAACTAGCACTACTTAGTGTCTTATATCTTCAACACTGATATCTTGATCCATTGCTATTTCTTATTTCTCCGTAATCTTCCTGCTATATTTGAATTTATCGATTGAAGCGACGTTGACGAAATTCCTGAAACTTTAGCTACCATGCCTCTTTCAGACGTTTCTACACTGCCGATATATCTTGGTATTGTAGGTTTAATTGTATAGTCGGTATAATCAATATACTTCCTTATTTTAGATTTCAAGATTTCGCATTCGTGGCTATCTATTGCCACATGTTCTACGTTAAAATTTGTTTTATAAGTATCATTTCTGAAAACACAGTTTGCACACATAAACTTATTTGTTTTGCAGTCTTTTGTTTACGCTCACCAGCACACTTTAGGCAAAGATTACTATTTTTACACTTGGTGCCATTGTAACCAAATCTGCCACAATTAAAACATGGTTCAACATTAATATAATCATAAACTTTGCAGTTTTGATATCCTACAAAGAGTCTATTCTTATTTTCTCTGATGTTTTGGTATATCTCAGCAGTCATTTCCAATATCACAGACTGAAATCCAGTTTTATTGTTCTTATAGGAATTCAGAATCACACTTTTTTTTAAAAGTATTAAAATTTCTCTCATTGATATCATGTTTAATTGTATTGTTGTCCATATTTTCGAAATTATTAATTCCTACTACCTTAACTTTAAGATTTTCAACTTCTTCTCTGTTTACATCACATACGTCTGCAAGTTTACCTTTTAATAGTTTATGTGCTTTGTTGACACTTTCCACGTTTAGTAGGTTTATGACTATCTCATTTCCTTTTTTGATAACCTTTTCGTTTGTATGGATTTGTCCTTTATCAGATAATGGGATACCATTTTGTTTAAACTATCAATACTTTCATCTTCATCTGTTTTTTTTTAATATTATATTAGGAACACGTTAGGCTTTTGAATATTTTTAATACTTGACACTGCTTCAGCAAAAGTTTTGCTTCTGACCGACACTGCTTCATTTCTATTTTTGTCTAATAATTGCTTTAATAATTCGTTTTTTTCCTTCAATTCTGAATTTAGTTCCTTCAAAAGAGCATTTTCACGCTTCAAGTTGACATCTATTGATTCACTATTATCTTCTGATAGATCATTTTGACAATCTTCCAGTAACTGCTTTCTCGTTTCATTTTTTTCAAAATGCTTCACTTGAGCGATTACAATTCTCGCATCGTTACTCAGCGATTTACTGTGTAATTTTGAGGTTAGGTCTAGATCCTCATGTTCATGACAGATTCCCAGAACTGAACTCAATAGTATTGCTTTCTCGTTTTTTACAAAATCACTCGTATGATATACTTCTTCACAAATAATGCACACTACTAACTTAACTTTTTGTTTAGGATGACATTTATAAGTTTTTGTTGTGTCACGAAGGAGCGAGCCTCCGCTCACCGCGGCCATCATGGCATTAAAATAAGTTTAAAATAATTTCTAATCATAAATCGTTATTGTAATTTAAATCAGCAGATAAAAATAGTAGAGTTCAAAAATGGAGATCAAGTGGCGCGGTAGCGCCACGAAGGCGAGTTTGAGAAGCAGACGAAGCCGCGGCGCCCGTGACACTATTTACTTCTATATTGGGGTTCGGATTTTTTCACAATACAGAAAAAAATGCTTATCGTTACTGATCGTGAGTTTTTTGGTTTATTAGTGTCTTTTCTAAGTTGAACTATGATTTCCTACGAAAATATTTGTAAATAAGCCGTTTTGTTAAATAATAAACGAGTGTATATATCACAAATGCTCGGAACAGTTTCTTTAACTTTTTCTCCAGTGTGGTAGGACCGTAAAGTTGGCTTTTTATCCAAAAAGTGGTAGGACCGTGAAATTGGCCGCACAAGCTATATTATGTGTAATACAGTTGGGTATCGCTTTCCCACAGATTTTATACATCGCATCAGTGCATGCAGGCCGTCGTGTCAGATCAGAAATCTTGGCTCAACATACTTATAACATCGTGACGTCTAACAAGAAGATTCCTCTACTAAAATAAATAAACAAAAGTGATACAATTAAATTAAATCATATTAGTGATAACAATGCTACTAAGAAACAATGGCCTAAAGGTGCTAAAAATGTTTATATTTTATTTTTAAAACAAATTTAAGGTGCTCAATAAGTTCGCTCAAAAAAAAATGAAATCTCTAAAAAAAACTTTTAACAAAAGTAAAAGGTTAGGGGAGTTTCATCTATTCCGCACATCAAATATAAACAATTGCTTATTATGTATATTATATACTGGATACTCAAAAACTTTTTTATGAATACCAGTAATGCAAGAAGTTAAAATGTTGATATCCAATTATAATAAAAAATATGAAAAAAATATTTTATTTGTTTACCTGTAAACAAAATGAAACGGGCCTGGCAAGTTACCTAGTAAGTTTATCATAACAGTTGTTTGTGATTGATCAATTTATTACTTAAGTTTTTATTTACTAATCTTAGATCAATCTTTAGTTTTGTAATCAACTATTCGACTCAGCCCAGAATTGAATACAACACTTTTTGTTTGCAATATTATTGTTGAAATAATAATTTGGTAATAAACTTGACTTTTTTATTGATCTCATTTCTTTTTTATCCGTAATTTCGTTGTCAATTTCTTTTTTATCCGTAATTTCGTTGTCAAATTTTTATTTATTGTTAACATAATTATTTGTAATGAAATTATATCTACGGTTATTACATTTTTATTTGGTAACAATGATTTTATGATGATTATAACATATAAATCGGTCAGCCAACCATATTATTGAGATGCATAATAATGTGCGGAATAGATGAAACTCCCCTAACCTTTTATTTTTGTTAAAATTACAATTACTAGCTTATGATTACGAAATTATTTATAAACCGGGAAAAATTAATAGAAATGCCGACGCATTGTCAAGGAATCCGGTAGAAAATATTCAAATAAATGTAATTACAAAAGCTCAAAAAGCAAAAGAGTTAAAAACAATGGATACCGGTGAAATACCTACTAATGACATGAAAATTTAAAAACTAAATGAAGAGCGGATTAAACTAAAACGGATAAAACCATCGTTTATACAAAAGAATCTATACAATTTAGGAAAGATAAGATCGCGCATTTCATAAATAAACAGGGTAAAGCCTTGGATCAAAAACTAGATGCGCAAATAAAAGAAAAAAGTATTACGTTTAACAAACATTTAAGTGTAAATGAAATAAGTAGTGAAATAATAAGTATATTCTTACTATACAAGATCAACTGTCAAAATTCTTAATTGCAGTATATTTACAGGACCAAAATGCAGAATCGATTGCAGATGCATTTATAAAAAAAATTTATTTGCATTTTCAGTTCACCAAAAGTTGTCCTTACGGACAGAGGTGTAAATTTCACAAGTAAAATCTGAAAAGCTGTAGCACGAAGATTAAAATTTTCAAAAATAGAGACAACAGCTTTCTTGTCGCAATCGAATGGCTCATTAGAAAGAGCTCATCACCCATTATGTGAATATCTTAAAAACTTTTCTACGAAAAAAATTGAGTGGGATAGTTTGTTAGAATTAGCAGAATTTAATTATAATACGAGCGTACATTGCGCTCATAGATTCACACCGTATGAACTGGTTTTCACTTATCCACCGAGATTACCTTTAAGTAAACCTTTAAAATCATCAGAACAAGTTCCAACTTTCAAGAATTATTTATCGAATTTAATTACAAATATGAAAGATATTGCTAGCCTCGCACGTGAAAATCTTATATTATCAAAAGAAAAATCTAAAAAATATTATGATCGTTTTATAAATTCAGTTAAATTTAACAAAGGAGACCAAGTTTGGCTTATAAAAGAACCAAAACCAGGAAAATTAGAAAAAAATCAAAATCTGGGACCCTTTCAAGTTTTAGACGTCACTGAGAATAGCAATGTCATAATAAATAAAAATGGAAAGCCAAACACAGTTCGTGCTAATGAATTAATTATTTATAAAAAGGGTAATTTTAACATAAGTTTCTGTTCTAGGAAAAACAATCATGATCACCCACATAATAATTTTCACTGCATTTATTAAAGTAAATGAAGCAGTCATTGGATGACTGTGGGTCTGCAACGCCAAATATCACAACATTTTTATTTTTGAGAATGCGAATTCCACAACACGCAAGTAAATTCTTCAAGCGTCGCCATAGAGCTCGTACAATTAGCAAACTTCAGGACAGTGCCGATAATCCAATGTAAAATCGAGTCATACATATAGTCATACTATATCTAATTTAAAAATAAATGCAACGACGACAAAAGGCGTAGATTTCGCGGGAAGTGCAGAGGGCACCTGGTTCGGGCGCTTCCTACGCAGATAGTTTTGGTTCTTGGAATAACGTGTTTGTTCATGGCTTAATCAAAATAACATTAATAGAAAACACAGCTAGAGTAAATTTAAATAACGATAAAATAATGCTAAGCTCGGGAGTAGTATGTGAATTTTCAGATACAATTTGTATGGATATGGAAGGCGGTAATACTTTTTGGGATGTTTTACCTACAGGTGAATGTTTAAAAAATCCATACGATATTTTATTTAAAGGGATTGCTACTAAATATTATAGCAATGAAAACAAAGAAATTGTTTATGCAGTTAGTTCTAATGATATCACATTCGCGTTAGCCGTTAAGAATAAAATAATGCATTGTAATCAAGAATTCATAAGAACGGAACATTCGAAATTATTGATCGCAGAAAAAAGTAGTAAATTAAATATGTATTTTTACGAAAGCGATAGAGCGAATAGCGATTATTCTGCAAATTTTGTCTTATTTACGTACGTAAATTCCAAGTTCGTATACATCGAGAAACATTTAAGAAAACAAATCAATGATTTATACATAAATATAATCACAGAAAAATGTAAACTGGAAAGAAAGGTTATCTAAAATTCCTATCCATAGCCACACTTTCCCCGGACGAATTTGCCTATATCATAATGAAACAACCAGGATACATCGCAAGGATTGCAGGAGAAGTGGTACACCTTATAAAATGTACCCCAGAAACAGTCAAGATTCTACATCTCGATGAATGCTACAATCATTTACCAGTACTAGCAGGCAATGAAATTTGATTTATAACACCAAAAGCTCATATCGTAATAAAAAAAGGAATGCAAGTTGATTGTAATTCACAAAACGACTTGGATAAATTACAGCAACAATTGATGTTCCCAATGGAAAAAGCCTCACTTCTTAATGTAATAGCAAGAAAAATGGCAGGAGAATACACGTCAGGAGATATCTTCACAGAAAACACACTTAAACACATTGCCGATAGCACCTAGCACTTAATAATTGAAAAACTAACGACAGAGAATAGTTTTCTTCATCATTTATAATGATATTAATTATCCTACATATTGGAAAATTAATAATAGACACAATCATCAGAGGGTATACTCTTCACACGATTTACGAATGGTCGATACATTTGATCGGAGCATTATTCAGCTCTATCACCCATTTGCTGACATCACTACAAAATAATCCCGGCAATAAAGAATTCGAAAATAAGCAGAAAAGAAACACAGTATACGAAGCGGCAGAACTGCAAAAGATCAAAGTCATTCCAACAATTTCTAGACCTATACAACCACCTCCTATTCCAAACAGACTACCAAGTGCTGCACAAAATAAACCTTCTATTCTAGTCTCAAAAAATAATGGAATTTTTTCTTTGAGTTTAGATTGAATATATAATTTCTTAAATGCTTCTAAATACAAACTGTCACAGACGCAGTGTCTGCAACGCGAGCGCAACGATATGATAAGAGTCGAGCAGCGGAGTCGTACTGCGATGCATAGCGCCTACTTGCATCGTAGACGTTAGCTCCGTGGTTAGAGCACAGGCCTCTGGCTCTCGGGTCCGCGAGTTCGAGTCCCGTCGTCTACTCTTTCGCTCCTCGCCCTTTTTATCCGTAACATTCTGGCATCCCTCTAGGGGGAGATCACCGGTTTAGAACCCGGCTAAAAAAGAAGATCTCCTCGAACCCACACCTCGGATCTCTACCTTACCCACCTTAACTCCTCCGATGCGGCCCCCAGACAAGTACCCAACCCCGCGGACCTCTGCTCTGGCGCAGGTCCTCGCATGGCTGCAGCCCAGTGTAGCCAAAAAGGAACACGTAAGCGGTCATAAGACAGTCACTGCATATCGGTAAGGAAGTTTGCGAGCCGGGACGGCTTCGCCTCAAAGGGGGGAGGTGTCACAGACGCAGTGTCTGCAACGCGAGCGCAGCGATATGATAAGAGTCGAGCAGCGGAGTCGTACTGCGATGCATAGCGCCTACTTGCATCGTAGACGTTAGCTCCGTGGTTAGAGCACAGGCCTCTGGCTCTCGGGTCCGCGAGTTCGAGTCCCGTCGTCTACTCTTTTCGCTCCTCGCCCTTTTTAACCGTAACAAAACATTAGTTAAAATTTGGAATAACCTATGATAATTGTAAACGTTGCATTCATTAGTTTTTAAGATAGTTCTAGAACACATTCATGTTTTATTATTTTTTTACTGCCATATCTGGCCCCCGAGGATTTACATCATACGATGTAATTTTTAGTCAATAAGTATTTTATATGGTGTTTATTGTCAAGAATTTTAAGAATAAAGAAAGGCGAAGGGAAAAAATTAATAACAATAAAAGATAAATGTAACTAATTTATTTTTTTTTAAAAGTACAAAGTTTAGGGCGGTCCTACGCTTACAGAATAACTATCTTTAAATACTTCTATCAGTAAACTATTATACTTATTGCGATAGGTTATAACTTCGTAAAATAAGGAACGAATGGTCCAAGTGTCATCCTTTGGTCCATAGCAACCGTCCCAAAATCGGTCATTGGCGTATTTTGAAGATTAAAGGAGTTAAAAATTATAATAGTGAAACAAAATACGCTTACGCAAATTCGGATATATTTCCGGTAAGCAGGGATGGGAGCTGCAGGCAAAGGCAGATGATTCCTCTTCGCCACCTTACATTGACGAATATACTTCCAGTCTTCAAACTAGAAAAAAAGAGGAGGAAAAAAAATGTGTGAGAAAAAATTATACACACAATTTTTATTATTATTAGTAAAGAAAAAAATAACTTTTATTTAGTAATACTTACGCAAACAGGATGGTAACGCTTCCGGGTAAATCCGTACATGTTTATGGTTAGAAGTATACTCAAGTTTTACTTTTGCAACTTATTCGTGAGCACTATATATATACGAAAAACGCGGACGTAGTCAGTTTAAAATATGCTTAGTAAGGTAAAATAATGAGTACAATTGTGTCTGCGTTAATTTTTAAGAAATTGCCTGTATTTTCTTCCTAAAAATTGCAAGGGATTACAATTACTAGGGCCCCTAGGTGTTACGTCCGATGACGTAAACTTTATAT
Organism: Muscidifurax raptorellus; assembly: GCA_020010945.3. Lineage (NCBI taxonomy): Eukaryota > Metazoa > Arthropoda > Insecta > Hymenoptera > Pteromalidae > Muscidifurax > Muscidifurax raptorellus. Next base: position 2,824,585 of record JAHUUD020000006.1, read on the forward strand.
ATCTTTAATTAAAGTAATGCGAAATTGTGTCTAATGTATTAGGTCAAAAGCTCGTGCTGCATCGGAGGGAAACACGCGTGCCATAAATTTCAGCCTTTGAGTGAGTATATCCTCACCTGTCAAGAGTCTGCAGAGACGGTGGCTTTACGGTGGGACCCCGTGGCGATACGCGTCGCGTACCTGTTGCCGTCTCCTGGAGGAAACGAGTTCGATCTGCAAACTTAGAGCCACGAGACGCGCATCGACGCCATGAAGTGAAGGAACGAGTGGGGAGATAACGCGCGCGAAGGTGTGATAGCAAACCATAGCGCGAGGACCGACGCCGCGGGAGAGGGGATCGCGCGCGCGAAGGCCGGAGAGAGAGAGAAAGAGAGCGCTGCTGACCACTGCATCCGCCACGACTATCCACGCATACACCACTAGTAGTGTACAGGCGCGCCTACACTCTCCGCTGTGTGCGCGTTGTGGTTGGACTCCACTACTCGAACACAAGGTTCTTGTACGGGCGGTAGGTGGTGCGCCTGTGTCGACAACGTCTGCCACGCTTCTCCTATTTGTATCTTCCGCCGGAGAATCGGGCGAGACCGCAGTCTTGACTCCGTGGGTGGTCTCGCGGAAGAGCTGACTATAGGGGGCGCGCTGGTTATAATTTCGTTACGTCTTCCTCTCCTTGTATAAGGTATATCTGTGGTGTTAGGAAGGACGAGCATATTTCCCCGTACAGAAAGAAATTGGGATGGATAACGGTTCGAGAGAGGAGAGAATATTTTGCCGCGGTCATGCTGTACAAGGCTATAGTTATGAGGCAGCCTCCATATCTTGCTGCTCTTTTTGAGAGAAACCAGTCTAGGACCTCGAGCAGGGACCCCAAAGAACTCGTAGTCCCGAACTCGCGTACTGAGGCTGGAATGAAGTCTTTCAGTTCCCAGGGTGCACGACTTTGGAATTCGCTACCGCGCGAATCGAGAAGTCTTCCGTCGCTTAGTAGTTTTAGGACAGCAATACGCCGTTATATGTACCGAGTTGACGATGAATAAAGGTTGCGCATTGTAAAGTTATATCGACGAAATGTATATTGACTAAGATATGACTGATATGTACAAAATGTTTTTGACTTGTGCAAAATAAATTTTTATTCTATTCTATTCTATTCCTCCGCGGCCATTCCAGTAAGGACCACCGCCATTGCTAGTCGCAAGGACACCCTTACGCTACCATCGCCATTTTTGCATAATTCTTACCGTGGTAGGTTAGTCGAGCGGAGAGTGGTCGAAAGGATCATCTACGAGAGCCAACGCAGCTAGTCCAAAGTAAGTACCGTTCCGGTTTATGTTCACATGGTGTCAGGTCTTGCGGATGTGTACCTCGCACCATTGATTTCCTTCAAAAAGGAGGACTCGAAAGAAGCGTTGTGCCGTTGTTGACCAAGTCCAGATTTACGGAAACGGGCGAGGTATTTGCTGTGTCGCGTTCTTCTTGACCTCGCGCCAATTTATGTTCATGTGGTGGACGTGTCTCGCGGATGTGTATCTCGCGCAGTTGATTTCCTTCAAGAAGTAGGAGTCGACAGTTACGTTGTGCCGATGTTGACTGAGTCCAGCATTTTAGTGATTTTCCTTGCGACTGGCGAAAACTATGACCTTGAGTCCAGTGGTAACGATAGGTGGTGCCGTCGTTGATCATATATTGATCTGGCAATATTATAAACCCGATTAATGCCTCCTGTGTGGAACTAAGATTCCCACAAACTTATTTGCAGTTACGTCCCATTGACTGGGTGCTGGTCTGGCTATTTTCTTCCCTCTTTCAGGTGATAGGTTGGAAGTAGCTGCAGTCTACACCGAGATCGGGTTGCGTTTATGTTATTTCGTGATTTTCAGGTTCGCGTCGCATCGAGCTACATACGACATTCGAAGGAGAGGCAGTACTAGTTCCAGTAACTGATGCCACCGCCATCTTGGATGACGCTGTCGCCATGATTCTCTTCGCGTCGCGTGCTATGGATAGATAAATACTAACGGCATTTCAGACGGGCTGCGAATTCACAATTAGTTCGAGTACTAGAATTGAACCGCGAATGGTATTTACCCGTCATACCAATGCAACTCGGATAGTTGCTACGATCCTAACGCACGAATCGACCAAGTTGACTATGAGCAGCGAGCGGCGCGTTTAGTTTAGTGGATCAGCCGGGGGCAATACAATATATTATTACGATTATTTGTACAGTATTAAGATGTTGAGTATTGTTTCACCTAGCCACGCCAGGCTTGTTTCAATTTCTACGCTCCTGTTCCCCTCTCGAGATCGTGAGGAGTCCGAATACAGTTCGTCGAGTAATCTAGAGTATAGTGATCGCTTGCTCGGATGGTTAGCCATCAGTTAAAAAGTACACCGTTGAAAAGCTGATGAAAAAATACATCGTAAACGATTATTAAATAATTTGAGTTAAATTATAGTAGCACTAACACAAACTAGAAATAGGATGATTTGGAGATCGCGTGCCGCCCTGAGAGAGTTGACACGTAACACCTTATATGCCGACCCGACTGCTTTTTCATTGTTTGAAAGAGAGAATATACCCAGTCGTTCGTGAGAGAATGGTTCAGTGTCTTGGTTCCAGAGATGTTCTATGTGTTGAACTTGAATTGTGTTCCTGTTTTCTTGACTATCCGCTTTCCTGCTTTGTATAGAGATCGATATATAACCTTATTATTTGTGGCCTGTAAAATCTCTCACCTATTCACCTCTATGTAAGAGCGGGCTCTTTAAATGAGCTTGTGAGAAGGTGAGTTTGTATGAAATTTGTTATTTAAATTCTTATGCCTGCTTTAATGAAAAAAATTAGAAAAGATTTGGATGATTCGAGAATTTATTGTAGGCAGTATAGTCGAGAAGGTGGTATACGTATTTATGTTATGTTTGGTCGATAATATATTTTTTAATTCGTTTCTGACTATAATATGCTAATTGCACTCCCAGGTGATATGCTGTAGGTCACAGCACTCAGGTCCTCACGAGCTCTTCGGGCCATCTGTGAGTTAGTCAGAGTGTTCAGGGTGCTAGTCTGTTCTGAGTTTGTAAATTTATACATGGAATAGCTGATACCAATTCCGTTTGAAATGTGATGGTCCAAGTAAGTTAGCTGCGTTTTTCGCTTCTTTGTCTGGAATATCATTGCCTGTATTATTTTTGTGTCGTGAAATGCATATGGGGGAAACTTCTTTTATATGAACTGTTGTATGTTCAATTTAGATTCTAAATTTATTGCCGAGGTTGTAAAGTTAAGGTTGTTAGTTTTAATGGAGGCTATTGCTTCTTTAGAATCGGAAAAGATAACTGTATTCATTAGATCTTTGTTTTTGCTGTATCTAAGAGCTACAGAAATTACGTAGCTTTCAGATTCAGTACTAATGTTGGCGTTAGATCTCTCGTTAAAAAAAGTATTGGAATGGATTAAAGCGGATTGTAATGAATTAAAATATTTTCCTGGTTTCAATCCGTTTTATACCATAACAGTAAATCATATTGATATGCAACAAATTACATGAACGAACATAGATTTATTTTCATTAAAACATTGTAGAACATTTAATAAAGAGTTTTTAAATAATCTTTACTAATCCGTATCAATCCGTGAAGGTTAACTAATCCCCTACAGAGCACAAAACGTTGAAATGAATTAGGATTAAAATTGATTTGACTTGAAATTCATTCAAAGCTCAGTATAATCGGAGTAAGATAGATTTAAGAGCATTGCTTGATTCTTTAACATACTGATTAAAACAGATTTAAAACCTTAAGAATTTAAAAAATGTACACTTGAGGAAAGGTTATTCTTACCGAACGTTTTTAAAATATTGAATTGATTGGTTACTATCTGGAATCAGCCAATCTGATTGGAGTATTTTAAAAAATGTCCAGCAAGAATCAATGTCTGTCGAGTGTACCTACATTGAGACACATTCTATTTGAGTATCGTTTAATATCGTTACGCACGTCTTTCTTTATATTCTAAAAAGAATTAAAACGTTAACTAATAAACTAATCTCAAAATTTAATACTAACCTAAATACTATCGTTTTTTATTATTTTTATGAAACTCTTTACCATTCAAATTCAAATATTAAATTTTTAATGTTGGCGCCATCTAATTCGGATATATCTGTCGACCAATCATCGTTGAACGCTAACTTCATTTATAAGTTCACAACATCCGGTCATGACTTTAAAAAACTTACTTTATGATATAGTAACGGTAGGATGTACACATTTTATGAACATTTTCACTATATGTAGTCATTTTTATTATGGCGATAGGAAAATTAGTATTGATACAGAATAAAAATTACTACTACATATAGTAAAAATTGCTCACTAAAAATTATTATATGTGCAATAAAAATGAATATATTACATATTACAAATGGCTTAAATAGATTTAAAAATATTCAGGTCGTTTGAATATTCATGAAAGCCAATTTATGCGATAATCAGAATTTTGGTTATTTTATAAACTACACAATGTATGCTATTATTTATTTTTAATTTTAGTTTACATGTTGGAGTATGCGTAATATATACGACGTGACGCTGGTGACCCAAGTTCGACTCCCGCCGCCGACACAAAAATTTAATTTAATTTCTTCGTTACAGAATGATAAAATATGCATTATTAATTTATAAAATTGAACAATAAACTAATAATAATAAATCTTAAAGAAATTTTATAAAAAACACGTTTTCTTGTATAAAAATTACTATATAATATATTATTTGTTGCATTATAAGTATATCCCATCGATACTATAAAATATAATAAGTTTTCCTATGTATTTAACAAATTTGTCTACGACATATTTCTCAGTGTATAAGGTTAAAATGGATTCAAATGTTTTGAAATAATTCAAACGGATTTGAAAATATACTAAAGCACCTTCGGGTTGAAACATATCTCACTGGAGTAGTATACAGACGGTTATGGCGAGACATAAGTTTTTGATAGATATCTTATTTACATAAGCAATGACGTCATCAATGTTACACACTTATGTTTACACTTAAACAAATAATTATGATGTGACATCATCACTGACGCCTTCTTTTTTTGCAAAATGAGTAATCTTTACTATATATTTTAATGGCGAAGAATAAGAATGTGTATATTTTATTATTAGCTGGTACTGCATTTGTACAAATATGGTGGTCCTTAAAAGGACTGATTGCAATAAAATGTATAAATTCAAGGTTTATTCGTTAAAACTCTTATAACCTTGTTGTTTCGGAAACGAACAAGTGTTTGTAGAGTATTAAGAATAAAACTTTTTGAAGGTAGATTCCTGCGATTTATCTTTTTCGATTAAATGTTTCGATCCCCCTCCTTCTTGTCTGACGAAAATATGTTTTTTACTCCATTCATCTTGCAATGATGCTTCAAAGACTGTATTCGTAAGAATGAGTAGTTCATGCAGTGAGTTGATATTTATAGTGATATGAAAGGAGAATGGAGGGGGAAAGCAAGGTTTGAATGACGTAACAAGAAAGAATACATCTATATTTTCTGTTTTTTTACAAATAAAAAAGGTATATGTACAGAACGTAATAACGATAAATTTTTACGGTTTGATGATAGTACCGTATATGTCTATATAGATATCAAACAATTTAAAAGCAGCTGTTTCACAAACAATTATCTTTAATATTGACTATTCAATATCATCCTTAAACTTATTACAAACTGTAATTGTAATATTATTGCTGTACAAAGTATAGTATTGCAGAAATGTCTCATAACTTTTCATCGTAGTAGACTTGGCACTCTCGACACCGACTGTATCATTTTTAATGCATCCACTTACAAATTTTTTAAGGGAATAAAACACCTTTAAATTTCAAAAAAATCGATTTTTTTATTGCTTATTTTTATACGAAATGTAACGTAGAAAACGCTCCTGAAACGCGTTTAACAAAACAAAATTTGCGTATTTTTTATTTTTTGTCTAATACGACTGATACTTTTAATTTTAATTTTTATAAATCTGAATAAAATTTTTATTGTATATGTTCAAAATACTATTTTTTTACCGTAGTATATACGTATATTATGCTCCGCATACATATTTTAGTAAATAAATTAGTGCGTATTGATAAGATTTTTTGCATTATTTTATAAATAAATTTCTAGTTTCGCTTCTTATATGAGGCTCCGATGGATACGTAACGACATTTATTTGAATTCAAATATCGCGCGCTCGCGCGCCACCAGTGGGCAGATTAGAATCAATGTATGGGAGAAGGGTAGAGCGTTAATCTAAGTAGTGTTTATAGTGTTTTTGAGGTTGTAGCTTATAGCTTATAACGCTAAAAAGAAAAAAAGTGAAGTGTTAGTGTAAAAGCAGAGCAGTGAAGTTTTTTTTAAAAAAGCCTGAAAGGATAGTAATTTTAAAAACGTGTGATAGTAGAGATGCCAAGGGAAGGTATGTGAGTACCCATCCTGACAAGAAGAACTCTCGAGGACCAGAGAAGAAGAGGCTAAGAAGATTTCTAGGAGCAACATGCGACGATGAACCTGCCAACAAGATAAGACCTTCAAGTTCAGCAAGAAAAATTCAAACTCCAGCAGCGAAAGGAACCTCTGAGGTCAGGAATAGATTGATTGATATCAACATTCTATTTCCTGCTCTCGAGGAACTTTTGATTTGCAAACAATGCCATGGTCAAGTTAAACTTGGCGAATCTGAAGTTCAAGGATTAGGATTCAAAGATTGAAGTAAAATGCATTGAGTGTGGTGAACTGGCAGATACAAGTATCAACTCATGCAGAAAATTTAGTATCAAGAACCAGGCTTGGGAGAACAACACAAGAACAGTGGCCACTTTTCGTGCTCTTGGACTTGGGCACGCTGGTCTATCAATATTTTGTAAGAAAGTTGCCAAAAACTCTATGAAGTCTGTAGTGACAGAAGAAAAAGCAGCTACAGAGACTGCAGCACCCGGACTGAATGCTTCTGGAGATGGATGGAGAAAAATAGGCTTTTTATCGTTGCAAGGATTTGCAAGTATCTTGGCACCTGGATACGCTGCTGCAGAGTGGGCAAACTCTGCGGATGCCTAGAGGATTTTTCGTGCTAAGCGACAAGTCCAGGCCAGCACCAAGGAAACAATAACTCTCAGAAGGACAGTTAGGGAGCTACAAGAGGAGGATTGCTACGCTGCAGGAGCACACTAGGCAGTGTGCACTGAATTATTTTGAAGTAAAAGGCCTTGTGATGACTACAAAAAAAAGATAAGTATACTTCTCTGTATTTTTTCATTTCATTTTTAAGAAATTGAAATATTAATTTATTTTATCTTTTTCAGCTGAACCTGGTACCACTAACCTACTTGGTCACATTTGGAGGTTAGACTGGTAATTTTCTACCAGTTTCAACTTAAAGATTAAACACACAAACCAAAAAAAATATAAGTACTAAGTGTTATCATTATCAAGGATAAAATATCCCTTTTATCAAATATTGTCAAAAATGCATAAAATACCTTTTTTGTTTGCAGGTAAGAAAAGCCGTACAGAAGCCAGAGATATAAGTGAATATACCTCATAATTGCGGAGAATCAGGGTCTATGCGTGTGGAAGATAGAAAACTTGGTCCCAAAGGATTTGATAAGCACTAATTTAAGTTACACTTTAAACAATTTTCATAAAATTTAAAGTTGATTTTCTCTATATGTTGCTTTTACTGATTTCAGCTCACTGTCCGTAAGATTCCAAGTTAACGCATGGTTCTTTTTGGCTGAAATTTAAGGAGGATACTTTGTACACCTTTAGTTTTGGTACGAATGCAGGGATTTTGATTTAAATGTATAGAAAATGTTCTATACACAAAAAAGTGCCAGAATAAGCGAACAAAATAAAAAAATGCAGGTTTTCATCGCTAAATTATTTCTAAACATTCAAATTAAAATTCCTACATTCATACCAAAACTACAAGTGTACAAAGTATCCTCCTTGAATTACAGCTAAAAAGAACCATTCGTTCACTTGGAATCCTAGAGACAGTGAAAAAGTTCACAACTCTGCACCTAAAATTAAAGGTATTTATGCTAAATATGTCTATAAAAAATTTTAAATTATTTACTTAAAATTTCTGGATTTTACATGGTGTTCTTTTTTGCAGGATTTAAAGGTGTTGTGTCCCCTTAAGTTAAGTAAGCTAACCTTTTACTTTTTAAACAGTTAATTTTTTTTAGAGATTTATAAATACATCATTTTTGTATATTTGGTACGTATTAAAAATATGTACTTCAGTTTTTACAATTTGGGATTGTTAACTATAAATTTACTTTTTCACGTTTATATTATTTTAAAAGTAAAATAACAGACAACATAGCCACATAAAGTATTTAAGGTGTTAGTCTATGCACGATACTTCCAATAGAGACCAATAGTTTGAATTCTGTATGTAAATATATTATTGGTTTTAAACTAATTTTTTGTGAGTCGTAAATAAATTATATCTCTCGTATAACCAAAATGAAATAGGAATTTAAAAAACGTTTGCACATTTTGACCAGATGAATCTTTAAATTTTTTGAATAAATTTAAAATAACTAGTTCCAAATTGATACATGCTTTAGCATATAAAGTACATACAATTGATACGTAATTAAGATACATTCAAAAAATATGTATTTATTTTTAACAGTGATACGTGGAAGTAGTTATATGTTATTCATGTACGTACATAACTTCGTTGATGCAATTTGATTTTTTATAAGGATAAGGAATGTAGGTCCTCAGTTAATTTAGTTTTTCTACTGCAAAAAGCTAGCCCCATGATTTTATGTAGTTATAATGAAACGACAGATGAATCCTTCATTTATATAGGTGTCAAATATAGAGTTTTAACACATATACCATGTTAGTTTGATTTGTAGCTCTTCATATGGGTTTTGGCCTGTATTGGGACTTATACAGATACTTTTGGACTATAAAATGGCATCTCCATGATTTTTTTGGTGATCGTAGTCCGGATCGAACACGTAAATTTCCACAGTTTAAGGTTTATGTGGCAGATAAGTAAGTTATAACACAAATATATGACTTTGGGAGTATTTTTAATGAAAATTTCAGAAAATGTTACAAAAAATAGTATTTACTTGTATATAGTAAAAAATGCATCCACAAGGAGCTATAAATTAATAAATAATTTAAAAAATGTAAAAAATGCTTAGATCACCAACTTTGACCCCCTGTAACTCAATAGGGACGCAATTTAAAAATCTGAAACAATGCAGGGACATAAGAAACTATATCAGCAACATATTCCCAGAGTTATGGCGTCATGGATTTTTTGACCGCTCGATTTCACAGAGTGATATATATTTAAATATCTATAAGTGCATGTAGCTGCTCACGGGAGCAGTGTCGCGCTCGAAGATTGTGCAGTAGATAAATAAATAAAATATCTAAATGAATTTACTTCACAATTTTAAAATAGATATATTTTAATTCGATTAATTTACTAAAATATAACTTTTCTAAGGTAATTTTTAGTTAAACGCGCCATGAAAAGGAAAACTCTAAGATTTTAGGAAATAAGTTGAAAATATATTGTAATATCTCTGAAATTACAAAACGAAGCGTTCAGCTACGTGTCACGACCGAGACTGCCTCCGCAGAGCACACAGGGCACGCTCGCCCCCGCAGAAGTCCCCGAAAACGACATCCCCTCCCTAGGTCCTTGTTTTCCTCGCCCGGATCAAGAGAATCGCCAGATGCCGATGCAACAGAGAATTCGTCGATTTTCCCTCGCGAAAAGCTATAAAAAATAGACCCAACGCTGCGCTCGTTGTTGAGCCGAAACAGATTGCGCGAACCCGAAACCCTGCGTCGCGCCCAGCACAGGGCCATAACGCTGCGACGCGAGCAAGAGACCCTTTTTTCTACGCGCGTGCTCTGCGGTCGTAAGCCGTCTTTACACTTAAAGCCTGCGCTGTCCCCGCATTCACTCAAGCTATCGCCTGCGACGTAGAAAAAACCTTTTGAGGAAAACCTACGCCAGGAACAGCGCGTATACATAATAAATCTTAAAACTATAATCTTAATTTATAGCGCACGCAAACTCGTTGTCGACCAAAAAGACGCACTTAAACTAAAAACATTCCCACCCGCACGCCCGCTCGACCGAAACGCTGAACAACGGCCCATGCTTTCATTTCATGGCAGCCAATCTGGGCGACATACCCCCAACAAGCCCTTCCTTGTCTTTGTCTCAAAACGCGTCTGCGAAGGAAAACCTCTCGACCTTTTCCTTGCCTCGCGACCACTCCAATTACCGGGCGTATCCGCCCGAAGGAGAGAAAAATCAAATGGTGTAAAAAATGACTAACTAACTTCCGCGTTATTACGTTCCACGACAAACTCGAAAAACCACACTTGCGTTACAAAAAAAATGATGTGCACCAAGGGCTAAGTGGACTTTTAGACATTGCATGTTGGCAACACTCGTGTGGCTTGTAAACGTCCTCTCCTTTTCTCGTACTTCGAACTCAACATTCGGTCTGATAAAGCTTACTGTACGCCCTTTGTTCAAAATATACAATTTTGCTCGCTATTTGCGATCGGGGGTTAGAAAAACTTTTTTTTTATCGCTGCTCTCTGGTTTGAAGAACAATAAAAAAATCATGCTTGTGTTACAAGCATGATTCTCTCTCTCTCTCTCTCTCTTTTTCTCTTTCGTTCATCAACGTCAACGAATGGTTACCGTCTGATGTCCTTCGGCTCCGCACACGGAGACGCACTCGACGTATAGATTTCACGCCAAGTACCTGCTGCATACACTTGCAGAAACTACAAAGGAATCTGTGCTGAGAAGCTATGGGGCTTCCTTAGCGCATATGACTGGTCATCTTTCACCACGCTAAAACTTGACGAATGCATTACCATCCTTAACGACAACAGTTTGAAAGCCATAAATCATCTCGTCCCATTATAGACTGTAACACCTGGACGTAAGTGTCACCCGTGGTTCACCGCACTCGGGAAGAGAACCGGCCGTCATTGGTGACAACAATGAGATATCTAGATTTCTACCACTTCACACCGGTGTCCCATGGGGGTCAGTTTTTGGCTCCTTGTTGTTCTCGTTGTACATCAATGATATTGGTTTTTGCCTAGATTCAGATGTGTCCCATCTAATCTACGCGGATGACCTGCAGATCTACAGCTAATGCCACCTTGAGAAGCTCGAATCCTGTTCTGTCAGGATGAGTGCTAACGTCGAGAGGATAATGGGCTGGACTGCACTGAATTGACTTAAACTGAATGTAACTAAAACCTAGGCTATCGTCCTGGGCTCCCCCTAATATATAAACGCTCTACCTTCTACTGCTAACACCTACATGAATATATAGGAAGCCCAGCTCAACTTTGAATCATCGGTGCACGATCTAGGGCTTGTGCTTGACTCCAAGCTTGCGTGGAAAGAGCACGTTGCACAAATTTATAAACGTGCTCACTCTTTAATGTATCGGCTCTATTTTTTTCGGAAAAGCAATAGCCTCAGATTGCGCCAACATTTAGTGCAAGCACTCCTGTTTCCCCTCGTCGACTATTACTCACTTGTTTACTGCGACCAGACCCAGGAACTTGACTTAAAACAGAAGAGGCTTGTCAATACGGGGAACTGTTATATCTATGGTATAAGGAGTGACGAGCATATCTACCCTTACAGGCGTGAGCTGCAATGGCTTACCACCGCCGTACGTAGAAAATACTTCATGGCCTGTTATCTAAGAAAAATTTCCAACATCTCAATACCTACTTATCTGTTAACCTATTTTGATTTCCACGTCGTGCTCAGGCCTGTGAGGGGTGACGTGACTCCACTGGACATGCCGTCCTTCAAGACGGAGACGCTGAGGAATACTTTTTTCATCAGCGCCTCCTACTTCTGGAATAGCCTTCCATCTCAACTTCGCAATACACTATCCATATCACACTTTAAAATAGCAGCTAAAAATTACTCTTTGAATCTGGTAAATATATACACATCACTGAAACATATACACATTCACTCTCATCTCATTTCACCTCATTCCATTTCACACTCTTCACACGCACTAACACCCTTACACAAAATTTATCTTTATTTTCTTTATAATTATACTATAATTGTATATGGACTACACAATGTACAGCAATAATAACAATTAAATCTCTCTCTCTCTCTCTCTCTCTCTCTGCTCGGTGACCAGGCGCTTCGAGGGGTTTCCATGCTCTTCAAGCAAGTAACTTCTTGCATATCCCACACTAGGGCACTTCTCTCTGCTAGACAATTCTCGAAGCTTATGGGAAAGACTCAGATTCAGCACTGAATCATTGACTGGAACTAGTACGGTGGATATCACCACCGCATCAGAGATCAATAATACCTATGTCAACACGATTAACCCATTTTGAATATGCACGGCCATATCGGATATCAAAGGGCGAGTGAAATTGATCAGTAATTTAACAGTGTTTTTGTCACAACGTAGCGCCCATTAACCAAACACACTTATACAAATGAGCAAACTCAAAAGTAACAAATTATCACAAGGTTAATTTTAATGTCCTATTTAACTGTGATCAAATGAAACTCAATACTCTAGAAAACTCTCAAGGGTAAAAACAATAATAAACTTACTTATTCTTACCTTAATATAGATGATTTGTTCAGAAATTAATTCTCTACAAGTTTACCGCACAATAATAATGATAAACTTTTCTATCTGATATGACATTACTACTAGTTAACAAATTTGTACTGACTCCTGCCACAAATACCCCTATACATTTCTACGCCCAAAAATAACGCCAAGAAACTGTTCTTCAAAGTAATTCTTATTCTTCTAACGAAACCAAAGTTTTTGGTTTAATATAGTTGCTCAACTTTTATTTATCTCATTTGATAATTTCATTAAAATAAATTAACTTTTACATGAAAATTACAGGAAATACAAGAAGTTGATGTGATAATAGCTCAAGCTTTAGAAAGCGGAAGAAAATCACTTTGGACCATTGCAATGGTTGGTGGCAGTCATTTTGCTGCTGCAGTTTTTTCTGGTATTTATTTTATTTACTTTTTCTGTACATTATACTGATATAAATCTTAAGGTTACTTAAAACTATTTAATTGCAGTAGGATATGGTAGGGGACAGAGTGGCGGGCGGGTGGGTTTGGTATGTCGATATTAAAATGATTAAAAGTGTCACTGATGTGTCATCTGCTAGAAACGTATTTGGGACGAATCAACAATAATAGCAACTCTGGTGGAGATGAATGAGAGAGAGAGATTTTTCTTGGAGCCGACGGTTATCCCGTCGCATCCTCCCTCCTAATACCTGACATACTTCGTATACCAAGGATTTCCAGACAAAAAGACACTTAAAAACCTCTCGCACTGCATCGAGCACCATTATCACCTGAGCTGAGAATGAAATAAATTATCTTATCATACTAAAAATAAGCATAAAAATGAAACTCAAATGCTTTACAACTAATTCAGCTGCAAGAACACAGAGTAGATATTAAAAAATAAATAATCTTTATTTCAGCTGTTAAGGCCCAGAAATGGACTTGGTTTACACTTGGTTTACACTACGCTTTCTAAAAGCTTTTTCATTAATTCTCTCGTATGTTCGCAGGTAATAACAAAATGTTTTAGTGTTTCCCTATCTTTATTACACAATCTACATAATTTTTCTTCCTCTTTAAACCAATATTTTTTTCCGTTTTCCAAACTTCCGCAACTGATCTTCACAATTATCTCTATATAATCTTTTTTCCCATTCTTTTTTAAATATTTTGGTAACCCTACCACGCTAAATTCTTTATAATTCCTATTATATTTTGCCTCTCTTATTTTCATGTCTATCGTTTGCCTCTCTATGTCCCTATCCCTCCTTTCAGTTTCCTCATGTACATTTCGATTCCTCTCTATCATATATTGTACTTCTATCTCACTTAACCCTACGTTGTTGTAATACTGCTTTCTTTCTTTATTATATTTACTTTTTAACTTGTCAGTCGTTTTTTCTACCAATTTTCTTTCCAACATATTTTTATGAGCCTATCATCTCTTAGTTTACTTATCTTTTCATCGAACTTTACGGTCCTACTCGCCCATTAATTTTTGATTTTCCCTATGCATGCCTCTCTATGTATGATGTATCTCGGTGTACAAAATTCCAGTTCTAAAACTAAACCCACCTAAAATAATTCAGCTGAATTTTTTCAAACTCCTTCCTTTCTTCTCACCCCCAAATTTTGCATTCATAAACCATTACACTCTTAACCAGATAGATATATAACATTTTCCTTCTTTTAAAATCGTTTTTACATTTATGTTCTCCTAAACCCCAAGTCTTTTTTGCTGCTACAACTTTTTTTGCTAATTCTGATATATGTAACTTATAGTTTCCATCCTTATTAAATATAAATTCTAAATATTTAATAGACTGCGTTTCCTCTATCTCCTTCTCTCCCCACGTCTATTTTTCTTTTTTACTATTTCTTCCTCTATTGAACACTAGAACATTTGTTTTTTCCTCGCTTATAATCATATTTCTGTTTTTTAGAAATTTTCTTAAAGTTCCCATCATGTCTTCAGTGCCTCTCTATTTTCCGCTAGAAGAACAATATCGTCCGCATAAGCCAGAAACCACAGTCTCATATTTCCTATGATGACCCCTCCTACTTTTTTTTCTTTGGACATCTTTTCCATTCCTACTTTGTTAAAAAATAATCGGACTCAGCACACACCCTTGTTTCAAGCCCTTAATCGTCCAAAATTTCTCTGAGAGATTTTCTCCTATTCTCACCCTTACTTTTGTTTCTTTGTAAATTTCTTTTATGCTTTCTATTATATATTTGCTAATCCCCATCCTTTTCATAGTATCCCATACAATACCCCTGTCTACCAAATCGAAGGCAGTCTATAGATGCACAAACGATGTATATAGCCTATGCCCCCTACACTTTGTTCTCTGTATTAATTGATTCAGTATATAGATGTTATTCAGAGTAGACCTTCCCTTCCTGAAACCTGCCTGCCCGTCTAGTAAAATCCCTTTTTCTTCAATTTCACTAACCTTCTCCTAATTACTTCCGTGTCAAGTTTGTACGCCGTTGACATAAGTGTAATTCCTCTGTAGTTTCTAGTTTCGTCCGGGTTCCCTTTCTTGAATAACGGTACGATGGATCCCATTTTTCATTCTTTCGGTAATCCTTGTCCATCCCATACCTTGCCTAAAATGCCTATCAGTTTGTTTACTAGTCCTAGTCTTCCATACATCCATGCTTCGTTAAGGATCCCGTCCGCTGCTGGTGCTTTCCTTTTCTTCAAAAAACTCCAGGCTTCTTTTATTTCCTTCGCTGAAATTTTTTCTTTTTCTTTTTCGTCTTCTTCTTCACATTTTTGCCTGCTTTTTCCTAGTTTCCTAATTTCTGATCCTTCTAGTAGTGAGCTAAAATGTTCTTCCCATATTTTATCTTCTATGTTACTCTCGGGTTTTATTCTTCTTTTTCCTTGATCTATTTAAATAAGCCCACAGTTCGTTTTCATTTTTAATCAGTCACAGTTGTTCCTCTTCAAATTTTTTCCACTCTTTTTCTTTAGTTTTACATAGTTCTCTCCACTCTCTTCTTTCTTCTTGATACTTATTCCTGCAGTCTTTACCTTCTTTCTATTTTTATACGTTTTTGCTTTCCTTTTCTGTTTTGTACAGCTACAATCCCACCATCTCTTGATTCCCAGTGTCCATTTTCTTATTTTAATCTCTTTTTTGGTTACAGCTTCGTAAATTGTTTGTTTCGTATCCTCCCATCTTTTTTCTATTGTGTCCTCTTCCTTTTCAACTACCCGTAGTTCTTGGGTTTTGCTTTTAAAAACTTCGATTGCCTCCTCGCTCCAGAAATACAGTTGTTTCACTTTTGCTTCGTCTTCCTCTAATTTGCCTATCTTCTCCTCTTCTAGCCTATCCCTTGTTTCTTCTAGAATTACACTAACTGCAGTATGATCCGATTCTATCCTTTCTTCGACTTGAAATTGATTACCTTCTTTCTAACATTTTCATTTACTAACACATAGTCTATTACCGTGTTACTCCTTGCTCCTATGCACGTAGATTCTCCCATTTCATCCCCTGTAAAGTTTCCATTTAATATAGACCATCCCTCCCTCCCACAAAAACTAATCAATCTACTAGTACCACTATTTGCTATTATATCTCTACTTTCTCTTTTTCCTTGCTCTAGTATATTTCCAAATGTACCTATTAGTCTTCCTTCCCATCCTATTCTTATATTAAAATCTCTTCTTATATTTTTTTTCCCAGATCTCGTAATATTTTTCAATATCCTCTGAATTGTATTCCGATCAGATTACTGTTTTTTATATCCGTTACTTATCTCTGTTTTTATTAAACCTTCTGGAACTTCTACAGTTTCTTCTCTTTTTTCCTCTATTCATCCTTTCTTTAACCCTATTATAAAACCCTTTTTAGCGCTGCCTTTTTTGATGTTCTTCTCGCTAATATTATTTTCCATACAAAATTTTTCGACAGTTTTTTTCCAAACTTTCCCTATCCTTCTCCTCTACCCATGTTCCTGATAAACTAATAAAATTAGCTTTTTCTGAAAATTCCCACACCTCTTTATCTTTATTCCACACCCCAACTATATTCCAAAAAAATGAGTTCATTTTATTCCAAACCCCATGTTTTTGTGTTGTCCTCAATTTTTTCCTCAACTATCTCTACACTATTCCATTCCTGGCTTACTCTAAATCCTAATTTTGATCTGACCCCTCTCTTTTATTTATCTCCTATCTGACCTATTTCTACCTTTTTCTCTTTTCTTTCTCCATTTCCTCTTCAAAATCTTCCCTTTCCTCCCATCTTCTCCATACATTTTGATAGAAAATTCTACCTGTCCCTGACTTAACCAACCAACTTGCTCCCCTCCTTTCTTTTACCCACCTATGAATTTCCTCTTGCTTTTTCCTATCATCTACGTTGAGATCGTTTTCAATAACAATTTTAGTGCCTCTCAATTTACTTTTCTTTTTCGTAATTTCGCTTTTGTCCTGATCTTTTACTTTGGCTACTATAACCGGTCCGCTCTTCTTTGCGTATTCTACGGTCACATTAACCTCAAGTTTCGCTTCTAACCAATTGACCACCCATTCCTTCAGATTAGCTCCCTCTGCTTCTACTCCCCTTATAACAATATTATTTTTCCTCTCTAGCTTATCCTGATCATATACAATCTTTTTCGTTTTAACGACCTCTCTTTCCGAAAGTGACGTGCCACTTTTTGCGCTTACGTCCGATCTACCGCTCCTCAAACTCCACAGCGAACCTGTGGCGTCTCCTTTCGCCGGTTCCTTGAAGATGACCTTCCTCGTCACTCCACCGCCCAGCGTTGTTTGACCCTTGGTTCTTGCAGCTGTTTCTGCCCTGGTCTCTCTCCCAGTTTCCGTTTTCGGCGGCGCCATGCTCTTTATCCTTTGTTCGCACGCTCTCACTGTCTAGATGTACCACGCTTTTTCTATCTTCGCTAGCGCTAATCCCACCAATATTTTCCCCAAACTTATTAATCACACACTATCCTTATCTATTACCCTGCCAATATTGCCTAACTATTTTACACAATTTTACAAAAAACTCGCAAAAAACACAAAACCTTGGCCGAGCTGCCGTGCACACGTCCATTTGCTTAGACGCCCTCTAACCAAGTCCCCAATATTGTAGATGTTATTATTTGGAAAAAATGCAAGCTGGTTTCTGGTCTAGTCTGGCTGTAAATTTTTTTAAGTTTTTCCTAGCTGTAATTACTAAATCTAAAGGTTTGGCTATAATATCGCTCCGTTGAGCTTAACGTCTATTTGAATGGCTGCAAGAAGACTGGCTTTGAAGCTTGCAGAATTTCTGTTGAAGTATGGCGTCCTGACTGTCGGCTGGAAGGTCTCGCACCTCATTAATGAGACGTAGAGTCTCGGAAATAGCTTCTATTATCCCTCTTGTTGGTGACTTTTCGTGATCTTTGGAGATGACGAGCTTGACCGAGAGGGATCATCGTCATCTTCAGGATTACCGTCGCCTGTAGCTAAATTTAGTAGCGGTTATCTTCCCTCCTTGGTGGCGGCGCACGACTTCAAAGCTATTGCGGCGTATGGGCGGCCCTGGCGACGTGATCGATCTCGATGGTGTACCAGGTCTTGACGATGGTGCTGCCAGTGAACTTGACTATGAGAGAGGTATAAAGTCCTGATTACATTCAATGGGTCCTTGATCTTGTGTCCACTCAATTGGCAAGGAACAAAAAGGATTGCTATCCACTACTACAGATGAATGCCATTCTGGACAGACTGAGGAGCTCTTATTACTTGAGGAAGATTGATCTACGACCGGTGTATTTCCAGGTTAAAATGGAGGAAAGTAGTAAAAAGTATACAACGTTTTCAGTGACAGGTCATGGGATGTGGCAATTTACTAGAATGCTATTTGGTCTCACCAATGTCTCTATGACTCTGCAACGCTTAGTTGATACTTTATTTGAGCCATAAACGCCAAATCAAATACGTGTTAGAAACATTGATTGCTGCCGGCGTCACTATCAACCCAAAGAAAAATCAAATCTGAAAAGGTACATACCGCCACGAAATTCCACAACTAACATCCATAATCCATAATCTTATAAGCCAATAGTGAACTCGATACCATTGTCTGTGAGTAAATATTCTGGCGTCTCCCACAGAAATAGCACTAGTTCCTCAAACGCTCGAGCCACGGATTAGCCATCGGATTAACCTAATGACTTAACTTCCACCTAATGAATAGGTCTTGGAACACGAGTAAATACTTATTGTGGCTCTTGTTTTTCGGAAATTCCATCATATAGTCTCCAACAACCGATCAAGGCTGTTCTACTATTCTTTATATTGCTTTATAAACGAGTTTAAATCATCATAAAACCATGGCCAGAAAAATTTTTCCGGCCTCTCTATTGGTCTTCTCAATTTCCAAATATCCGGCTATAATTTTCCGATGTGCGAGGCTCAGAACTCTCTCTCTCTCGATGTTGTTTGGGTAAGACAAATTTACAGCTCCATCCCTCTCCCTTTCTCTCTCCCTCCCTCTCCCCCTCTCCCCTTCTCTCCCTCTCCCTCTCCCTCTCTCCCTGTCCCTCTCCTTCCCTCTCTCTCTCTCTCTCTCTCTCTCTCTCTCTCTCTCTCTCTCTCTCTCTCTCTCTCTCTCTCTCTCTCTCTCTCTCTCTCTCTCTCTCTCCCTCTCCCTCTCCCTCTCTACCTGTCCCTCTCCTTCTCTCTCTCTCTCTCTCTCTCTCTCTCTCTCTCTCTCTCTCTCTCTCTCTCTCTCTCTCTCTCTCTCTCTCTCTCTCTCTCTCTCTCTCTCTCTCCCTCTCCCTCTCTCCCTGTCCCTCTCCTTCTCCCTCTCTCTCTCTCTCTCTCTCTCTCTCTCTCCCTCTCCCTCTCCCTCTCTACTACTCTAAGCTCCCGCTTCCCGTAGATCCTAGCTGGCCTGGTCGTCTTGTCTCTCTCATCGCAGATGCCTTGAAGACTGTTGGCAACGCGCTCGCCAGCGGGACAAGTAAGTAGTTGGGGTTTTCGATGTTTGATTTTTCATTAGGGTATATTAGGTCTAAATAAGCCATAAAATATCTGAAATAAAGATAAAACTGTGTTACGTACGTATACAAAATTTCAATTAAATCCAACTTATCCGTGTGAAATTAAAAATAATTAGTTTTTCGAGTTTAAAGGTGGTGTGTCTTCTTAAATGTAGTGAATTTATTATCAGCGTATTTTCAAACTTTAAAAATACCAAATAGCAGTACAAATTATAACAAAATTGAGTTGTCCGAAAAATGTATACAAATATTAATTATACAATTGCAAAAAAGGACTTTAATGAAGTTGATGCGATTGATGAAGAGACGTTGACTTACAAGAGGAGTATAAGGATTCTGATGCTAAAATAGTTGAGGATGAAGTCCAATATCATTTTCCTGATTCTGACTTTGCACGGACAAATCAGTGTACGAAAGATACTGAAAACGTGGATATTGATTACAAGCAAAAAGCCGTAGAATATTGGAGAAGCGGTAAAAAAGAAAACTTATTTTAAAACTTATTTAAAAATTGAAACAGTGCATTGATATAGGTGGTACATATAAAGAGAAAATTTAAAGAATCAATCAATATACACGAGATAATTTGAAAGCTGTAGTTGAAAGTGGTTTAATAATTCACGATCGTGATGTACGTAGATGAGCGTTACAAGCTCAAAAAGAAATTGGATCAGAAGATATCAGGTTTAAAGCTTTTAAAAATTCACACAATAGTGCCTAGAAAAAGAAATAAATTCATAACTCGAAAAACATTAAAAAATAATTTTGTGATTTTGCACTTTTAAAGAGTGATTAGCCATTTGAGCAAACAATCACTATACTCTATATTACTCGACGAAGTGTATTCGAACTCCTCCTGATCTCGAGAGGGGTACATAAACGTTGGACTCGAAACAAGCCTGGCGTGGCTAGGTGCAAACAAAACTTAACAACTTATACTGTATAAATAATCGTGATAATATATTCTTATACCTCCGACTAATCCGCTATCGGGACCAGCTACAATAATTCCCCTTATTCTTCCTTCGATAACCGCGTCGCTCGCTGGTGAACCTCAACTTGATGGCTCGCTGTTCAACCTCAGCTTGAGTGGTCAGGGCCTCCAAATCGTAGTTGCGTAATCGACGGTGATACCCTTGAGGTTCAACTCCAGCAATCGAACGGAATAATTATTAATAGTGGCTCGTTTGAGATACCGTTGGCATTTATCCAGCCATCACACGCGACGCGACGCGAATCATTGGCGGCGGCGTCACCCAAGATGGCGACGGCGTCTATTCCTGGCCTTGGTACCGCTTCTCCTCTGAACGTCGTAGGTAGCTTGACGCGACGCGAACCTGAAAACCACGAAATGCTTTGGTGCGACCCGACCTCGACGTAGACGGCAGCTTCTTCCAATCTAGTACCTGAAAGATGGGATAAATAGCCAGACTGGTACCCAGTCAATGGCGGCACAACGGCGAATGAGCTTGTGTGAATCTTAAATCCCCACGGGGGCATATGTGGTGTTATAATCTTCTTGTGGGATCAATACATGATTTACGACGGCACTACTTATCGTAGCTACTGGACCCCAGGTCTCAGTAGTCGGCAGTCACGAGGGAGGACACTAAATTGCTGGGCTCGTTCCATAGCGGCACAACACCTCTCTCGAGTCATCCCTCCGGTAGTAAATCCACTGCGCGAGATACTCGTTCGCGAGACCCGTCACCACATAACACGAAATCGCATGTGATCCAGACGAAAACGACGCGGCATTTATTACGCATTTCACGTAGAATGCTGGGCCTATGTCAACAGCGGCACCACGTTTCTCTCTGATCCTCTTTCTTGGAGGTAATAATCGGCACGAGATACATATACGCGATATCCGTCACCACGCGAACATGAATCTATATGCGATCGAGAAAACACGACACTTACTCGAGGGTTTATGGCGAGTTTCGCCGACTTTACCACGATGACCTCTCTCCGCTCTACATACTTCACGTAGTCAGTTTAAAATATGCTTAGTAAGGTAAATTAATGTGTACAATTGTGTCTGCGCTAATTTTTAAGAAATTGCCTGTATTTTCTTCCTAAAAATTGCAAGGGATTGCAATTACTAGGGCCCCTAGGTGTTACGTCCTATGACGTAAACTTTATAAATCTTTAATTAAAATAATGCGAAATTGTGTCTAATGTATTAAGTCAAAAGTATGTTATTTGAATTTGAAAATGCTGAGTCCGAAAGAGCTCTGTACGCATAATGCAGGTCAACCGGCGACTGCTGACTTGTCAAAAATCGTTAACGCAAGCATGTGTGACGTTGTAAGCGAGCGCTACTTTTTATGTATACATTTTCCGTAATTTTAAGTTTGTAAATATTGCAAAAATTAAACCACGAACAAAGGTTTAGAAGCCTTATACACACTCAAATGAGTCAGTTTTTATCGTCGTCAGTGACGAGCTCCGTATCGCGCTGGTCCGACAATCGGTGACAATTACTTTAAAACTAAAAAGCCGCCGAGCCGCAATTACACATTTCTTACAAAATCTAAATATACAGATTTTATAAACTACAAATCTTAGTTACTCTACGCCAAAACGAAATTTATTATTCTAAAGATTATTCGAATAAATGATCGGGTTACCGAAAAAGAGTTCTTGTAAGTAATATTTATTTACGAGAGAAACCAACCTACCCAATACAAGTCTACAGCTGCAATCTACCCAACTAGTACACGATTAGACGTAAAGGTAAGTTTCATATTTATTCTACTAACAGTGAGAGTGTTAGGCGCGAAGAAACCATTTCTTATAGCCTCGTCATTACACGTATTATTATGTTCTAGCTATTCAATTTAGGATAGTTAGAACATAACAGGCATATATACCGTTTTGTCAATGTTTAATGATAGCTTATTTAGAGCAAGCCAATTAGATACTGTATACAAATAATTAGTCATTTTTTCTTTTACTCCTGCCCATTGATATAATAGCTGTATCATCCGCATATGATATTATTGAATTTGCAGGCATATAAGAGAACATTAACGTATATAACAAGCAGTGGGCTTAAGATAGTACCTTGAGGTACCCCTGCAGTAATTGTTTTGGTTTCGCTTAGACAGTTATGAATTTTTACTCTCTGATTTCTACCTTCCAGATAACTTGTTAAAAGTTTGTGTGCCCTGTCTCCGATTCCATAATTATAAATTTTATTAAGTAAGATTATAGCGTGCGCAGATACAGTTTCATGTAAAGTAATATAACTTAGAATTCTAAGTATAAAAAGTCTAATGACGCGTATTGTTTATGTATAGTCTAAGGAATAGCGAGTAAGAAAATCCGCCGGCGACCAATTATAGCGAATCGAGTCGCAGTTTTGAAACACGTGCGGCCGCAATTTGAAATCAAAACTTCAAGAGAAAGCAGTTAGCGAATTAAAAGAGAGCCGCCTCGAGGACCGAAAGTATACCTCGATATTCCGATAACGCGAATCGGAATACGGGGCTGCAAAGCTTCTTGATCGAAGTCGGCGATACTCGAGAATGTTCTCGACGTTTTATATTTACGCTTCAGAAATGCATAATTTTATCTTAATTTTAAGTTAACTATGTGAAGCTCTGCTAGAGGCTCGAGAGAGTGTTTGACTCGCAGTGTTTATACTCCGAACCATCGCCGGTAAATATGCCGTGCTGTACCGGGAAAATCCGAGGTTTTCCGTGATCTGGAGAACTTACCTTTGTGAGACAGACCGTGCCGTACCGGGAAACGTATGGTTTCAAAACCTGTAGTTTCGTGAGGGTGGTTTTCCGGCCGGAAAATCTGAGATTTTCAAAACCAGAAAAATTATGGGTCAAGAAACTCTCTAACAAATGTCAGAACTCAGGCCGAAAGGCTGACGTAATGAAGCGGTGGTTCGGAGGTGATGCAATCGCATCCTTATCGAGAGGTTCTCTGAAGAGAAACCCGGTAGAGGGGCGAACTTAGCCGAGTGATTAAAAGAGCCGCGCGACAGACGCGAGAGTTAGTTGACCTCTGGCATTGTTGCTAACATGTAAGTACAACGTTGTAACCTTTTTAGTTTTTTAAATAAAATTTTGCAAGATTTGCAAAAGCTTTCGCAAGATCAAGAAAAGTGATTAGAATCGGGGTATTGAATTTCTTATAAATAATTTTGGTTATTTTTGCCCAAGCATCCTTCGCACCTTTATTTTTAACAAAACCATATTGATTACTGGATAAAATATTAAAAGTACTAAAAAAATTTAATATTCTATTATAAATTATTTTTTCGAAGATCTTTACTACATTGGATATTAACGATATTGGTCTATAGTTTGTTATATAACTGTTATTACCAGTTTTATGTATCGGTATTATATCAGTATCTTTTAGTACAGTCGGCCATATAGATTTTTCTATACATAAATTTATAATATGTACCAGACAGTCTACTATATGCAGTGATAGAGTTTCAGTAATTTACAGCTTATATTAGCAATTTTTAAATTATTAGTAGGTGCAATGAAAAGAGAGTTATTATTTATCTTCGGTATTTAACGTTTACATTCATAAGTTGCACAATTTTATCACTCAATTTTTTGCCAATGCTACTAAAATAAGAGTTGAAATGGTTAACAATATCTGTATGATTATTTATTTTATTTTTCCTATCATCATATATCTCATTTATATTTCTATCTTTCTGCGCATTTTTACTTAATTTTTGGTCGATTATTCTGATCCCTGACATATAATAGCTTTGCTTCATTAATTACCCTATTTAATGTTTTAAAATAATTCCGATATTCAATCTTTAGATTTACGTTATTTGGTTCAGTTTTCCACATTTTATATAGTATTTATTTTCTTTTACAAGAATTTATTATTGTCTTAATAATCCATTTACTTCTGGGTACATTATTATACTTATTGGGTTATTAAACGTGGCCAGTTGTATACAGTTATTTATTTTTCCTAACAATATGTTCACAGCTGCAGTAGGATCATGCATTGACAATATTGTACTCCATCTTTCATTACTAGCTATTCTATTCGATTTAGCATAGTTTATTAATGTTATTGATTCTTCTAATTTTTTCTTCTTTATTTTGCTTTCTATATTGCTATTATATCTTTCAATGATAGAATTTATTATTTTAAGTTTTCCTATTTCAATTATTTCAGTATTTTCAATAACGGAATTCTGAATATACATCACTACACCATCCAAATTTTGCTATTATTGTAGTACAATTTATATCTGTTCAGATTAAACTAGTCGCAATATTCTAAATTCCAAGTTTCGATGCAAACTATAATATTTGGTTTTAAATCTAAACTCTCAAACGTGCTTGAAGTTTTAAAAAGTTCCCATTGAAACTTCGAATATTTAAGTATAGCATATATTCATTTATATTCTTCATGTAATTATTGAGAGTGATAATATTATGAAAAGTATTTTCTGTTTGAATTATTTCCTTTTGTATACTATCAATGAACTCGATATTCTGCTCCATGATCGTATCACTGTTGTTTTGCTGCGTTGGTTTTCCTTTGATTTGTGAGTAAACTGCTTAAAGTTTATAGTATTTATATACTCTTCTGAACTTTAAGTCCATATTTTCGTAATTATCTATTCCTACTACTTTTAGCCTGGGTTTCTTAACCTCTTCTTTCTCAATAGTACATGTACTAGACAATTTCTTACTCAGCAATTTTTCCGTATCAATAACACTTGCTTCATTCATACAGCTAATAATAATTTCACTATCATTCTTGAAAATCACTTTTTATGTTTTTATTGATTTTTCTTTGTTCAAGTAATGTGTGACATTTCTCTTTAGGTCATTACTATCATCTTTATTTTTTTTTCTTATAATGATTTTGGAAATTCGTTTTTGCTTGGGAATTTCATCAATAAAAACTTATGAATAAGATTTATTCTTAGATTGTCTAAAGACCAATAAAGCAGAGCTTAGTTATGTGTAATGTAATCACCGATTCCATTACGCACCCAAAATCCTACTATTACTATACATATCATATCTACACACACACACACACACACACACACACTTACTTTCTAGTACGTCATCGTAGCACTCAAGAAGTGGATGTGCAAAAAACCAGGAGAGAGAAAAATCTACTCATACGTACAAGCGGCACATAAGAAGTGGATGTGCAAAATCTACTCATACGTACAAGCGGCACCTAAGAAGAAAAGAACGAGAAAGAGAAAGAGACTCACTTGTAAGAGCAAGCGGCACATAAGAAGTGGATGTGCAAAATCTACTCATATGTACAAGCGGCACCTAAGAAGAAAAGAACGAGAAAGAGAAAGAGATTCACTTATAAGAGCAAGCGGCACATAAGAAGTGGATGTGCAAAATCTACTCATACGTACAAGCGGCACCTAAGAAGACAAGAACGAGAAAGAGAGAGAGATTCACTTATAAGAGCAAGCGGCACATAAGAAGTGTATGTGCAAAAACCAGGAGAGAGAAAAATCTACTCATACGTACGAGCGGCACCTTCACGAAAATAGGCTATATTCCAACGAACCAAGCAATAAATTCAAAGGGGTCAAAAGAACGCTAGGAGATATTTTAGATTCAATGAGAGCTTCATAAGAACCGCGTATTCGTATTTTTAAACACGAGAACAACGTGGCCGTTTCCACGTAATGCGACGGCAAACCACCGCGGGAAGATGAGCATAACTATGAGAAAAAAACTAGCGAGGAGAGAAACCGAAGCGCAATATTCGACGATCTGGAAATCCATTGGAAACACGTGTACGATCTCCAGTAGGGAAAAAGAGACCGCGGGAGAGTTCTAAAAGAGACAAATTCTCAAGTGGTAGTCATAAACTATGATGTTTATGACTTGACCTGCCACGATCCCCTTCATGTTGAGAGAGGAAAATAGCAAGGTGACCCAATATGGAAATCCCTAGCCCGAGAAAAACAAGGGGATATGCGAGTATATAAAGCCCGGGAGCAAAGGGTAATCGTCGTCAGATCAGTCAGTAATCTCTCGCAGAACGTTACTCTGCTCGTCGCCAGACCACTCATAGAAAAATTAACATCACGCAGTATACGCTACTCGTGCGTTGCGAAAATAAGAGTATCGGACTTAGTCGCTCAGTCGAGCGAGTGCATCCATCGGCATCTTTTCCGAAGACCACCCCCTGCTGAAAAGAAGAAGCAACAGAGGCAGTTGACTCCCTACGATCTACACTACGCACATCAAAAGGACGAGCCGTCACCTCTAGCGCATCTAGCCACCGCTGTAACCTGAACCACCGAGCCTAGGCTGGAAGGCGCCAAGGATTGACAGCTGCAGACACTCAAGAATCTCTTCACACATATATACAAACAGCCACGCACACTCACACATTAAGGTACTTTTCTCTTTTCATAGAAATAAACGTGTGTCGATTTTAAAAGAAATAATGTATAGTTTAAGTGACTTCGTATCCGGCTCCCTTCCCCGGTAGGCAGTGACCGCGTCCGCGGTAGCCAAAAGGGATTTCCTATCATTCATTCATTTAATCATTTAAATTATTATAACTTTCACGTATCGTGAAGTTCGACTATTAATTCAGGTAGGAATTCATGTAAATGTATTAATGTGTTAGATTTTGGTAATTTAAATTTATAATCTGGACGTAACACATCAATATATTTTTATAATATAAAAATGGTGCAGAGCGGCCGGGAAACGCGGAAACGAAGTCACTTGCCATGAATTCCCTACCATGTCGCGTGATGAGTATGTGAATACAAACCGAAAAACAAATTTTTCGTTTGAAACTAACGATTCGCTTCTAACACAACTAAAAGACAAAGAGTGTGAATTAAAAACTGCAATTGAAAAAAATAGTCCTGAAGTAACAAAATTAATTAACGAAGTAAGTGACTTAACTAAAGAAGTTAACAAATCATCCCAAAAATTTAACCTTGACTTAGATAGGAAACAAGAACTTCCGAAAAATAAAATTGAATTTTATAAATATCGTTCGTGCACTAACCAAGATCCCTTTAAAGATAACAGTGATAAAGATTTTCCTATAATCGAAGTGGATGAGGACCTTAATGATACAATAAAAAAACTACCTCGGAAAGTAACACTCAAACCCCCTGTCTTTAATCTAAATCGCGATAAAAAAAGTGAAAATTTTTCGGACCACATCGATACTAGTACACCTATAGTACATAGACCTCTTCCCAAAGAAAATTTAACGACTATTTTTGAGAACTTAGAAATACGCGACGAAACGCCTATTTATAAACCAGCGATCGAGAAAATTAAACAACAATTAAGCATTGAAATACAACCGGAAGTATTAGACGCATTTTTTGAAAACGAGGATAACGCGACCGAAATTAATAAAACTTTAAACAATCAAGGATTCGGGTTTTTCCAAGCGATTAAACTCGTGAGAGATAGACTCAGCACCTTCGCAGCGGGAGCAGCAATATCCTATCCACAGGATATAAAAATAGAAATATCTCCAAGTGACAGCAATTCGACCGACGAGAAAAGCGAACTCTACCTCTCCTTTGATAGAAGCCTAAACGTGCCAAAAATCGAATCATCGCGCAATACATCTATTATAAATAAAAAACCAATCAAAATGGCAGAAACAATTCAAGTTCGCGGAATGTCCATAACCAACGTATTGGATTTAATTCCGCGATTTAATGGACAAAATGTATCGCTATCACTTTTTCTCGATGGGTGCAGAGAAGCTAAAGAATTGATACCCAGTACACTCGAAGAAGAATTATTTAAATTTATCCGAATGCGCCTATATGGAGATGCACTAAATAGCACTCGCGGGCAGACTTTTGCATCGGTAAACGAAGTTATGGAATTTTTTGAAAATATTTACGGTTCGGCAAAAACTTATCATGATTGGTCTGGCGACCTAGCGAAAATGAAACAGAAAAGTAATGAATCAGTGATTGTATTTCTAAATAGAATTCGGGAAATCGAAAAAGAAATTACAGCCGCAGCTCAGCGGGAGGGCCGAATAAGTAATAAACAAACATTTCAAAGTGACCTCGAAAAAGATTGCATCAAATTTTTTAAAAGGGGACTACGCTGGGAGATCCGAGGGCGCATGGGTACGCCTACTACGTTAAAAGAGGCTCGAGAACAAGCCATTGAGATAGAACGCGAATATGCGGGTTGCGCGATCGACGACGATGAGTTGCCGGACGCAAAATTTAAAAGTAGAGACACGCGAAAAGTGCATTTAGTCGATTTTGACCAAAGTTTAATAAAGTGTGGTTTTTGTGGAAAAGTCGGGCACGTGACACTTAACTGCCGACAGTTCGCTCTACAGCATCTACAGCGACAAAACGACTCACGCGACCATCAACGAGACCGAGGACCCCCACCGCGCAATAATCAAAATTTTCGAAATGACAATCGGCCAAATAATACGAACTTCGGAGGATGGAACGCTGATAATAGACGACGTGTAGAATTTTTACCGAATCGTAACAATGAGCACAATCGCGATAGTCGTAATAATAATTACAATCAAAGGAGTTTTGAAAATCGGAGACAACCTGACAGTGAAAATAATTCAAGATCTAACAATTATAACAATTATAATCGCAACAATCCTTCGAATAATCAAAGCTCATTCGTACCTACATGTTATTATTGCGGAAAAAGAGGCCACACGCAACGCGAGTGTTTTAGACTACAGCGAGAGACGCGCGCGGGAAATACAGCGCAGGGAAACGCCGAGTCTCTCTCTCAGGAGGGCGCACGGAGAGAGATGACAGCTGGCACGCGCCCGAACGATTCCAACGAGAGGGATACTCCCACATCCGTACCGAAACAATAAATTTGAGTCGCGCAAGCACGGTGCCCACTATAAGAGTAGACATCGCTTCTGTTAGTTTAGTGCGTAATCGGAGGTATCGCCCTATACTAACATAAAAACAGACGAAATTATAAGATTAAAAGGCATAACAACACAACATATTTCAACTCTTGGCAAAGTGACGGTAGATTTTAATAATGTGTTAACAGATTTTCATTTAGTTGACGATGATTTTCCCATAGCGGAAGCTGGCATATTAGGTAATGATTTCTTTCGTAAAAACGAAGCAACGATTAATTATTTTGAAAATTATATTGAAGTTAATGGACAAATAATTCCTTTTGAAAAGTATCCTACGGAAACAGAACCGATAGATACGAAACGAGAAAAGAGAGAAAAAAATGAATCTAAAAATACCCGAATCAGAAGCGATCTGAGGGAAGAAGGGGAAACAGATCATGAATATAATGATTCTTATGTTAATGATAAACGAAATACTTTTGATCAAGGAAATGATAAATTAATTGAGGAAAATAATGAATTAATTGAAGAAAGTTGTGAATCTATTGAGGAAAAAGATAATGAAAAATATTATGAAAGTATTTATGTTAATCGAAATCCGGAAAACATTTATGTGCATTTCGACACTAATGATCGTGACGTTATAGAAAATGACGAGTATAATATTCGAGAAATAAAAGATGAATCAAGTGAAAATATATATACAACTGAATATGTTGAGAATTTATTTAAAGAAATTGAGCGTTTAAAGAAGCTTTTGCAAGCCAACATTTCTCGAGGCAACGAGAGTGAGCATACAAATTATGTGAATATTGAGAAAAATGTCGTTATGAATAAAATTGATTCCAGTGCGGAATATGATGAGATGAAAAATGAAGTTAATGTTGTTGAAGTTATTAATGATGAAATGATTAATGATGATGTTGATACGAAAAATGTATTTGTTGATGAGGATACGGAGAATATATTTGAGGAGAATAAAAATAACGATAATTACGAGATAGTTGCTAATAATGCTACTGATTATGAACTCGACGAAGGACTTGAGAATTGTTTGCTAGAAGAAGGATCTGTAAATGCTGAAACCTTTGAAAATTTATACGGGGATAAACAAGAACGTAAAACGAATAATTGTCATTTTGTTAAAAATTATATTGAGAATAGTCAAATGGATGACTTATGTTACAATTATATGGAAATTTCAGATAAAGATTATTTTGTCAACGGAATGCCAGATAACGCAATTCCCATCTTTCAAGTCACGGAAGCTGACAATGCCGAAACGCCAAGAATAGATCGTTTGAAACCATTACTAAGATATGCTCATTTAGAAACCGAATTGCGACAGCCAATCGAGCGCCTTATAGAAGAATATGCCGATTGCTTTCATTTAAAAGGGGAAAAGTTGGGGACTACTCATTTTATTAAACATAGAATATTAACCGTTAGCGATGTGCCTATCTGTACTAAGCCTTACCGATTTCCTCACGCTCTTAAAGAAGAACTCGATCGTCAAATAAAAGAAATGCTTGATGGAGGTGTAATCCAGCCTTCTAATTCTAATTATTCTTCACCTGTATTTTTAGTGGCAAAATCTCCGGATAGTAAAGGTAATAAACGATATCGAGTAGTTGTTGATTTTCGCAAATTAAACGATATAACTATAAAAGATAAATATCCATTGCCAAATATATTAGATATAATCGATCAAGTAGGCGGAGCTGAATATTTTTCTGTATTTGATCTCGCTCAAGGATTCTTTCAAATTCCCTTACACGAAGCCGATAGACATAAAACAGCTTTTTGTTCTTCGAACGGTTTATACGAATTCACTAAAATGCCAATGGGTCTTTCAAACTCACCTGCTACCTTTCAACGTTGTGTTGATAAGATTTTTAAAGATATGCAAGGCAAAGAAATCTTCTTATTTTTAGATGATGCGGTTATCTATGGAAAAACTATTGAGGAACATAATATTAAATTCGAGAAATTTTTGAAACGATTACGCGAAGCTAATTTAAAATTACAGCCAGATAAATGTGAATTTTTAAAGAAAGAAGTTATTTATTTGGGACATTTGTTAAGTAAAGAAGGAGTTAAACCGGATCCAAAAAAATTAGAAGCTGTACGAAATTTTCCATTACCTCGAACTCAGAAAAATATTCGTGAATTTTTGGGATTAGCCGGATATTATCGTCGATTTGTACACAATTTTTCGGGAATTGCGAAACCATTAAGTAACTTATTAAAGAAAGACGTGCAACTTATATGGAATGAGCAGACACAAGAAGCATTCGACGTATTAAAAGAAAAACTTTGTAGCAAACCAGTTTTGCAAATTGCAGATTTTTCCAAGCCGTTCATAGTAACGTGCGATGCTAGTTTACACGCTATTGGAGGTATTTTAAGTCAAGGGGAAATAGGTAAAGACAGACCAATAGGGTACGTATCTCGAGTACTTTCCGACACTGAAAGCCGATATGATTCATACTCACGAGAAGCCTTGGCAATATTATATTCTGTGTCACAATTTAGACCATATTTACTTGGCAGACATTTCACGATTGTTACTGATTGCAAACCTTTAATTTGGTTCAAAAATTCAACAGATTTAACATCGAAAGTAAGTAGATGGAGAATTAAATTAAATGCATACGACTACGATATCGTCTATAAATGTGGAAAAGCTAACGTGAACGCAGATGCACTCTCGAGGAACCCCGTCGAGCGGTCCGGAGAGGGGCAGACGGAAGAACCCGTACTAGCAATAGAGACACGAGCCAGAGCCGGAAAAATACAAATTCCCAATTATCGAGAAAAAAGACCAAAACGCGCTAATAATTCACGTAATAAAAACCAAAACAACAATCAATCTGAAAATGATAATGCGGAAAATGTCGAGGTTACCGAAGAACGGAACAATGATGTAACAAATTTGCATAATAATCAATTAGAAATACCCGTAGAGTCAACGGAGGATAATAATGTTGAGCCTATTATAAATAGAGAAAGAAGATTTGGAAAGCTATTTGTTGAATGTAAAGAACAATTATTTATGCGAAAAGATAATTATATATATTTTATAACTTCGGATGGTACGCCATGTGACGAAGGGGCTCGACAGCTATATACGCGCAACGAATTGCCTAGATTCTCTGGTCTAGAAGCAGGAGAAATTAAAATCACGAATCGAAGTAATAAATTACACTTTGCCATTGTTACAAGAGGGACACAATCCTTAAGTACTACTGAAATTCTAAATAATATGATTGCCGCGTTTAAAGTTTTGAAATCACTCATCATAAAAGAGAATATACGCTCTATTAGCATGGCTAAGAGCAAAGATATTGAAAACGTATTATGGGACGACATATTAGTTAAATTAAGACAAATATTAAAGGGAGTACCAGTGAAAATCATAATTTGTTTGAATTTAATAAAGTACATTGCTGAAAAAGATAGAGTCCGAATTATGGAAGAGTTACATAATACAGCTATAGGAGGTCATAAAGGAGTAACTAAAACTTATAAACGGATTAAACAAAGATATTATTGGGAAAACATTAAAGAAGATGTACAAAATTTTATACGTAAATGTCTCACATGTCAGTTAAAAAAATTAGTTCGAGTCAAGACCAAACAACCTATGCAAATTACTGACACACCTCAATCACCGATGGAAAAGATTAGTCTCGATATAGTTGGACCCTTTCCTGAATCTAAAAATGGTTATAATAATATACTAACAATTCAATGCAATTTTTCGAAATATTGCTTAGCAATACCTATAAAAGATTCCACAGCGGAGTCAGTAGCAGACGCGTTAATAAAACGTTTTATTTGTATTTTTGGAGCACCTCTTACAATCCTCTCAGACCAAGGTAGTAACTTTATGTCAAGTTTAATGAGAAGAGTGGCCAAGAAATTTCGCATCAAACAAGTAAAAACTACTGCCTATCATCCGCAATCTAACGGTTCTTTAGAAAGATCACATCATTCGCTAACCGAATATATTAAAACGGCCTTAGATAACGAAACTTGGGACGAATGTTTGGAATTAGCTACATTTTGTTACAACACGGTGCCACATGAGGGGCATCAGTTTACACCCTATGAGTTAGTTTTTGGACGACTAGCACGTGTTCCTTCAAACGAGCCACTTGAGCCCGAAGATCTGATCCCCACTTATAACGATTATGTAATTAATCTTAGTAAAAGATTAAATGAACTTCAGAGAGTTGCACGGGAAAAATTAATCGAGTCAAAAATTCGATCAAAATATTATTATGATAAAAAAATTAATCCAAAGGAATTTAAAATAGGAGATACAGTTTGGTTGTTAAAAGGAGGAAAGCAGTATAAACTAGCTGATCAATATGAAGGACCATACACTGTTGTAGATGTATTTAACAATCAGCGAAATATAAAAATTAGAATGAAAAATAAGAAAATTAAAACTGTTAATGCTAATAGACTTAGAGTTTCATATATAGAACCTGAACAAGTATAAGAACAGAAAAATATGTATAAATATAGCCATAAAATGAAGTTTAAGGAAGTATACATTTTTATAAAAATAACCAAATGTGTGAACAAAAAAACTAACTGGAAAATACTAAAAGCTTCCAATATAAAAATAAGCCATACCACCCTCTAGGATTGAAAGGACAAAGACATCGCAGCCCAAGGTAGTCAAAGAGGCAAAAACACAAAATGGAGGTCATACAACAACAATCACTGAGTCCAGAAGCGGTGATAAAGAAGATCATAAGCTACGGATTAAAAATGAGGCAGGAATCGGAACTTGGGATTACACCTGCATATCACCGCCCCCTCGCCGACAAAATTGAGTTTATAACTGCAATTATTTATCAAAATAATAAAGAATTTCGAGAACTTCTAGACACTATATATGTGGTACTACGACATCTAAATAAAGACATTAACCAGAGAGTAACATATAGAGAAATGAATAAGAGAGCGTGCGAACTAATGCAACATCCAGATTTTCGAAGTAAGGGTAGATCCGACAATCCATGGAAAAGAGAATACGCTACACTCGAGAGAAGAACTTACAGGTACGAAATATTACGCTTGGAAAGTTTCTCCGGTTGGCCCATAAAAGAAGTATCACCAAAGAAGTTAGCTGCAGAAGGGTTTTATTATACGCAATATCGAGATGCAGTTCGTTGTTTTTCATGCGGTGTAGAAATCGAAAATTGGGGAGAAGAACCGGCTAACAGAATAGATCCGAGGGCGGAACATCACCGTTGGAACCAGATGTGTACATTTTTGGGAGGACTGCCGAGTGGCAATATACCCATAAGGGAGGGAGCCATATGGAAAACGCCATTTAACATAAATTTAACTTTAACCACCGGTATCCACGGCCTACATCCATTCACTACAGAGTTAATTTACGAGGGCATAGATTTAAATAATCCTCCGTATTTGCAAGCTGGGGTTACGCATATTTGGAATTTAGAACTTGAATTCGGAAAGTCAGGCTTCGGAGACAAAGTCACCTACGGTGAATGCAGAGAATGTACAACGCCCTTACCAGTATATCGGTCGTGCCATCTTTGCAAAGCCATGAGAGCAATGCAAGATGGGAAGAACATCTATTCGGTTTGTATGAGCTGTCCTAACCCACGCCACCAACGAGACTTACTAATGTGTGACTTATGCCTAACATGCAAAATTAAACTAAATTCACGTGCATACTGTATGCTTGAAGGAAATAATCCAACAAAAAAGATGAAATTATAAAAGAGGAGGATTGTAAAAACAATAAAAAGAAAGAAAAATCTTTTACACCTGTTTCAGGCCAAAAGAGAAAATTTGTAACTCCTGCCCAAGAATAAAAAAAAATATAATAATAATAATAACAAAGAAACATGGCGCTCAACAACACTACACTATTGAATATTCTATTCTGGATAACCATCACTACGGCACAGAACAACGATTTCGTATGGTCTCAACAGGAAATTGAGTCAACACAGCACTCCGGTATAATTTTTGAGAAACTGCAAAATGTAACATTCAGCCAAGATTATCGAAATGTAACAATAATGATAGATTTAGCTATCCGGGAAAAAGCCATAACTAACCTAGAATTTGCCTTCCGCGAATTGCGGGTTAAATCAGGTCATAGCGTACCTGAAAATTTTTCAACCTTTGGACCACATTTCGAAACTTTGTATGAAAAATTTCAAGATGTTAAAGAAGCTATCATAGCAGTGAAATCACTCAAAGAAATACCCAGTACCATGACCGAAGGCAAAATAATACAGAATCGTCTGAGGAAAAATATTTATGATTCCTCAAAACCGCAAACATTCGAGAAAGGAGGCAGCATATTTATTGAAAGTGCCCTTAGCAAGAAAATGAAACAACTTATAATGGCAAAGGAAGAAATGTATTATAACATACAGGATTTACCATTCGTACAAGGTAATTCTTCAAGATTAGTAAAAAACCAATACACCACACATTTACACACAACCTTAATACAAATGCAAGAATATTTAGACGAACATCTGGAAAATTTTAAAGCCATTAAGATAAGCCTATTAAGTGTGAAAGAAAATAAACTTTATCCAAGTATAATGGAAACAGAGACACTTCAACGAATAGAAAAGAGTTTTGATACGTATTACCACACTTGCAAATTTCCAGTCATGAATATAACTCATGCAGGAGAGCTGAATCAGTGGATCGAAGCCAGTTACGGGACGGATCAAGACCAAGTGTATTTCGAGATCCAAATTCCTTGCGTAAATGAGAAAAGAGTGCAGTTATATGAAGTTAAATCCATGCCTATTCCACAAATCATTGAGGGTTCTATTCGTAGCGCGCACATAGAACCGGAAAGCCGATATATATTGAAGCAAGGGAACTCATATTACCACGCGAAAAATGAAGAGTTACAGGAATGTAAACATGGCCGTAAATTAATCATCTGCCCCGCACAATGGTTTGTCTTTCAAAATCAAACAAGTTGCGAAGGCACGCTATTAACAAATTCCAAGATAACAAACTACCGGACCTGTCGGATAGTGTATAAAAAAGAACACCAAGATTACCTGATGTTAATCAAATCAACTGGTAACGTTTTGCACATATTCAGCAAATCAAATGAATTAGCATATCGATGCCCAGGAACTCAAGGAAAGAGGTACTTAAATGGGACTGGACTATTAAAAATCAAGGCAGGATGTAATATCGAATTTCAAGGTATGAATATACAAGGACCTACATTTGAAACCGATCCAAATCATCAATTAATATTACCAACACAAACGCTCAAGATACAGGAACTCACGCAAATTTTTAATAAACCATTGACAAGAGAAATATTTGAAGCCCTGAGTCAAGAAGAAGGGAAACACTACTTCTGGGAAATAGAGAGGGAGGCTCAGGAAATCGCAGAAGAACAACACCTACAAGCCATATATCGCACAGCTCTTATTTCATATTCAGTAGTTATAGCGCTCATGTTTATAGCTGTGTTTATAACATCAGCAATTATTATCTATTTTAAATATATATATGATACGGTCGAAGACGATATAAACAGCAGTAGTTACCAGGAGGGAGAAAGAATCGAGTTGGCTTAAACAAAAAAAATATAGCGATAATAATGTCCATATATATATATATATATATCTTATTATAATCCTGAGTGTCGATTATTACTATAAGGAAACAAAAAGATGAAAATAAAATAAAAAAAGAAATAATATAATATAATTTAGAGATAAGATGAAAATTATGTATACACATGTAGAAAATAAATAAAAGAGAGTGCAAATTCAACCTTGAACAAATTGTACTTTCTTTACAGATGGCCTTATCATGGGTTTACTTACTTCTATTAAGTACCCTACGCACGGTTCATGGATTATACGGGTACGACTGTGGAGATCACCTCTCGAATTTAACAACTATATCGTTGTTAGATATTGGAGATTGCGATATCAGAAGACCAGCCGTAAATGTCTCGCGAACGTACACTCAACTATTGCAATTAAATGAGTATTCGTCGACACAAGTCTACAAATGTTCGGTTAAAATAACGCGCCTAATCACGCATTGCGGGATGCACTCTCATGCATCTAGAGTATCGGGAGGAGAAATAAGTTATTACAAAGAGATATCGGCTCATGAATGTGATTTAATGCAACAAACCGGGTATTTTCAAATAGGGGAAACCCGAATGATAGGTATAAAAGG
Source organism: Muscidifurax raptorellus (assembly GCA_020010945.3). NCBI lineage: Eukaryota > Metazoa > Arthropoda > Insecta > Hymenoptera > Pteromalidae > Muscidifurax > Muscidifurax raptorellus. The sequence goes on from JAHUUD020000006.1 coordinate 2,862,369, forward strand.
GAACAGCACCATTTATAGGCAGGTAGTCTTTGCCGGTAAGAGCGACGGCGACGCCAAATGCATAGGAGGTTCCTACTCAGACCCATACGGAAGGTGGGACGATGTATATGTCGCGGGTTGGATTGAAATTTCGCTTCAAGATTATTCTACCTCAGTACATTTAGATTCCAATAAAATCATTCTTAAAACAGGGGTCCGATGCACCTTTTCAGAAAGGCAGTGTATAGATCACGACGGCGTAAATGTATTTTGGGTAACGATTCCCGAGGATTTTTGCGGATTAAATAGGTATTCGGTACTTTACGAGGGGTATCTGAACAAAATTTACGACGAAGAGGCAAATAGGGTTATGTATTCATTAGAATCAGAAGATATAACTTTTGCACTATGGAAAACAGTCGAATTACATAAATGCGGATACGTATTTTTCGGTACAGAACATCCAAAATTATTTATATTGGAAGATACACACAAGGGAGAATTAGTAAAGAAAACACCTATAAGCACAACCAACTTAGACATTTTCGCGTATGTAAATTCTAAATTTTTATATATCGAAAAACACGTAAGGGGACAATTTAAAGAAATGTACTATAAAATCTTGCAACAAAAATGCGAATTAGAAAGGAAAGTCCTTAAAAATGCCATATCAATCGCGACCATATCTCCCGAGGAGTTCGGATACAGACTTATGGAATCAAACGGGTACATAGGTGTGGTAGCGGGAGAAGCAGTACATTTGTTAAAATGCCTACGAGTGGAAGTCAAAATACGAAACACAACTAAATGCTATGAACAATTACCCGTACGTCGAGGGGATGAAGAGCTCTTCTTAGCTCCCCGAACACGGATACTGGTTAGAACCGGCACACACATTATTTGCGACAGTAGAATGCCTGCAATGTATAAATTAGATCAACACTGGTATAAAATGCTACCCATGCCAATAATCGGAGAAGAACCGGAAACACTAAAACCACAATCGAAACCCGCCTGGAAATATGTGAGCCCGGAAACACTAGCAATCGGCGGAATCTATGGGGAGAAAGATTTAAATAGACTTCGCGACATGATATTATTTCCTATTGAGAAGCCTACAGTGTTAAATAAAGTTGCATTGGGAATGACCGGTAAAAGAGGAAATCAAGAAGGAATCACGATAGCAAATATGTTCGACGAACAAGCAATCGAAATGATGGCTAAAAGTACATGGGATAGAATGTGGTCAAGCTTTTTAGCTTTCGGTACCGCAAGTGCAGGATTAATTGGAGTTATCATGCTTTGTAGACTTATTAAACTATTAATTGATACAATCATTCACGGGTATGCTATATACAGTTTATACGGATTTTCGATACATTTACTTGGCGCAATCTGGAATTCTGTTACCCAACTGTTATTACATTTGGGACGACAGCAAAAAGACAAAGAGGATAATAGAGCCAATAAAAATAAGGAAAAAACGCAAAAAGGAAAAAGTGAGCCAGTGTACGAGACTCCCACTTGCCCCCCAAATCCGATATATGCCGAAATCCCTATATATCAAAATCAAAGACCGGACTCAATATAAAAAAAAGCACATATACGTATATATACACATAGATATATAGGATAAGACTCAATAACAAGTGTGCAATGTTTGAGAATTACTAACAAAATGTAGTTAAGAACAAAATGAAAGAAAAATTAACTAGTGTGAAAAATAAAATATTAACAACTGAAAAGAAATCAACACACATAATAATGTCCTAAGGTAATAATGCAGGAGGACCAACCATTCGACGGAGTGATACCTACTGAATATCCACGAGTCTATCACGCATTATTACACTCCCGGTGCGTCACATTAAAGGAAGGAGTAAATTGTATCTACGTTGGACAAACACGCAGATTGACACTGTGCAATTGGTGCTACAACCCTCGCTACTACCCGAGTGCGGAATCAGTAAGCATCATAAGAAACCTCCACACACTAGGAGCACCTACGGATCCTTACTTAATCTGTGCAGCTTGCAAAGAAGTATTGGTAAATATCAGACCCGCAGTGAACTGTGGAAGATGTACGGACAAGTTAATATAACGCCGCCCATTGTGGTAAAAACAGTTTTTCATAGACTTCAAAAGAAAGAAGTCTGCGAAGATTGTGCACGAAAGGCAGCACCTCAAAGTATATTCGTGAGGCAAATTTGGATGACTGAAAAAAATAACTCTCGCCCAGTAAAGTGTATGGAATGCAAAGAGGAAACGATCGAAGAGGAAATAAGCTCATTAAAGAAGATGCCATTTTTGGACCCATCACCAGAAGCGGAAGGTAAGAACCTAGCTGGAATAGGCTCAATCGATATTGTATTGATAGGCCCTAATAGTAACGGACAACCGTCACAATGTAACGAGGAAATACCGAAAGTCTGGAAGCCCATGTTGCAAATGACAGGAGGACTACCAGAATCACAACTAATTATGGTACAAAAACAGATAACTGAGGAAATAGCTAGGAAAGAAACAAGAAAGATGAGAGAGAGTCAAACGTTGAAATCATCCTCGTCGCAAAAAACTAAAACCAACAAAGTTGCGATAAAGAAACGCGGGAAAGACAACAAAAACAAGAAAACAAGAAGAGCAGCAATGAGATCTCGTGTGAGGAGAAGATCGCAGAGACAAATATATAGCACCCCGAAGGAAAATACAAATTTAAAAACGCGAATATCAGAACCGGTAAAAATTAAAACAAGAATATCTGAAAATTTAAACGAAGAAGGTACGCCACCTTCAAAAACACCCTTAACAAATAACGAGATAAAACAAGAATTGTCATTGTTTCAAGAAAAAAATTTTAAAGAAGAGGTATTGAAAGAACAAGGAGGAGAAGAAACACCAATACCGACATTAAACCCGATAGAAGCAGTAAGGACGAGTTATGTAGAGGAGGACCTAATTAAGGAAATAGAGGAAGCACTACAACAGGAAGTATCTGTGGATCATCTGGGAGAGGCCATAAACGAAGGAATTCCGTTAACACCTGAAGAGGAAAATGAGATTTGGAAAGATATATGTAACGTTATAGCAGGAAGACACCTGCTATAACGTTGAAAAGATGAAGATAATTATTAGGATTACAGGAACACTAGGAAAAGGAGAGAGAGAGAGGGGAGAAATCGAACACATTTTTTCTTGTTAAAAATCATACAATTTATTGATATAAAATTTTCTTTCTCATGTCAATACAAATAAATGAATAAAGAAGAAAAAAAGAAAAAAAAAACCTATATTGCTACCCCTTGAAGAGGAATGGGAATCCAGACCTACAACAAAAAAAAACAACAAGAAAATTAAATATATATATATATATATACATATATGAAGGAATACGAAAATTAACTCACCCCTTCGTTTTGCCAGCGCATACACATTGGAGGAGTGCCCCGCTCCTGGCAGCACACCGAGCAGCGCTCAAGACAATCCGGAGACATCCAAGTCTCCTGGTGACAGGGCACAAAACAACCCCGCACCTCGTCGGGACAATCCCAGTTAGCCCCTAAGGGAGGCAGGGGATAACGATACTGAAAGAAAAAAATATATATATATATAAATAAATCTACACATGAATAAATACAGGGAAAATTAAAATCAAATTAAAAAACTCACGGAAGGACAAAAAGAGGCGTCCCAGTATACAGATATCCGGGATTCCTCTGTCCGAGGACAAAGGCAAATAGCGCAAATGCCAATACCTCGCCTATGACAGGGATCGTAGAGGACTTCCTCCTCATCGGGGCCACCGAAATCAAAAATCTGAAAAAAAGAAAAATTTATTTATTTAAATAAAAATTAATAAAAAAAAAGGGGGGGAGAAGAAAAAAAAAAAGACAGACAAAAAAACTTACCTCGTAAATCTCCTCCATATCGAGGCGCGTCCTCCAGAAAACCACCTCCAAAAACAAGAGCACCAAAACACCAATCATTTTTTTTAGACGAAAAAAATATATAAACTATTATTATTAATGAGGATAACCGAAAAGACCGGATAAAAATAGGCCGAGATCTGAACTAGACTAAAAAACACATGTGTCCTAAAGTAGAAATGGTCATGGGAAATAAAATAATACAAAATCTTTTTAACTCAAAACGGAAAATATTCACATACTTCTCGCTATAAAAGAAGAATGTTGAAATTCCATGTTCAACATTCTTTTTTTTCAGGTGGGGTGGAATTTTATATAAAAAGCAACAATCCACACGAAAGATAAAGAGTAAAAAGACATAAAGAGAAAAGTAGCTTGAATAAAATTACACATCGGTAATAAAAAAATTATCAATATACTAACAGAAATTCTATGTTACAGCCGACTCAACACAGGTCATATACATATGTCACATATTTTTAAAAAAATTTTTTTTTTTTTGCTTCTTTCATTTTGTATCGATATTAATATAAAATTTAAATAAAATTATATGTAATCTAGTATGTAAAAACTGAATGTATGATCGTAAACAAAGAAAATTATATATAAAAATATAAACAAAAAATTGTAGCAACGAAAAGTACCTTATAAATCATATTGTAAATAGATAATGATGTGCGGAGAATGATAATACCCATCATTGTTTATAAGAAATACATACAATAATACACGTATACAAATCTTTAGCGAACGTCGAGTTTCACTCGTCCGTTCTTTTTCGGGCCGGGAGGTGTAATGTAATCACCGATTCCATTACGCACCCAAAACCCTACTATTACTATACATATCATATCTACACACACACACACACACACACACACTTACTTTCTAGTACGTCATCGTAGCACTCAAGAAGTGGATGTGCAAAAAACCAGGAGAGAGAAAAATCTACTCATACGTACAAGCGGCACATAAGAAGTGGATGTGCAAAATCTACTCATACGTACAAGCGGCACCTAAGAAGAAAAGAACGAGAAAGAGAAAGAGACTCACTTGTAAGAGCAAGCGGCACATAAGAAGTGGATGTGCAAAATCTACTCATACGTACAAGCGGCACCTAAGAAGAAAAGAACGAGAAAGAGAAAGAGATTCACTTATAAGAGCAAGCGGCACATAAGAAGTGGATGTGCAAAATCTACTCATACGTACAAGCGGCACCTAAGAAGACAAGAACGAGAAAGAGAGAGAGATTCACTTATAAGAGCAAGCAGCACATAAGAAGTGTATGTGCAAAAACCAGGAGAGAGAAAAATCTACTCATACGTACGAGCGGCACCTTCACGAAAATAGGCTATATTCCAACGAACCAAGCAATAAATTCAAAGGGGTCAAAAGAACGCTAGGAGATATTTTAGATTCAATGAGAGCTTCATAAGAACCGCGTATTCGTATTTTTAAACACGAGAACAACGTGGCCGTTTCCACGTAATGCGACGGCAAACCACCGCGGGAAGATGAGCATAACTATGAGAAAAAAACTAGCGAGGAGAGAAACCGAAGCGCAATATTCGACGATCTGGAAATCCATTGGAAACACGTGTACGATCTCCAGTAGGGAAAAAGAGACCGCGGGAGAGTTCTAAAAGAGACAAATTCTCAAGTGGTAGTCATAAACTATGATGTTTATGACTTGACCTGCCACGATCCCCTTCATGTTGAGAGAGGAAAATAGCAAGGTGACCCAATATGGAAATCCCTAGCCCGAGAAAAACAAGGGGATATGCGAGTATATAAAGCCCGGGAGCAAAGGGTAATCGTCGTCAGATCAGTCAGTAATCTCTCGCAGAACGTTACTCTGCTCGTCGCCAGACCACTCATAGAAAAATTAACATCACGCAGTATACGCTACTCGTGCGTTGCGAAAATAAGAGTATCGGACTTAGTCGCTCAGTCGAGCGAGTGCATCCATCGGCATCTTTTCCGAAGACCACCCCCTGCTGAAAAGAAGAAGCAACAGAGGCAGTTGACTCCCTACGATCTACACTACGCACATCAAAAGGACGAGCCGTCACCTCTAGCGCATCTAGCCACCGCTGTAACCTGAACCACCGAGCCTAGGCTGGAAGGCGCCAAGGATTGACAGCTGCAGACACTCAAGAATCTCTTCACACATATATACAAACAGCCACGCACACTCACACATTAAGGTACTTTTCTCTTTTCATAGAAATAAACGTGTGTCGATTTTAAAAGAAATAATGTATAGTTTAAGTGACTTCGTATCCGGCTCCCTTCCCCGGTAGGCAGTGACCGCGTCCGCGGTAGCCAAAAGGGATTTCCTATCATTCATTCATTTAATCATTTAAATTATTATAACTTTCACGTATCGTGAAGTTCGACTATTAATTCAGGTAGGAATTCATGTAAATGTATTAATGTGTTAGATTTTGGTAATTTAAATTTATAATCTGGACGTAACATATGTTTAATGCACGGTGGCAGCAAATATGCCGCCACGTCACAAGCGGTTTGACTATCTATTTAAGTAACCCGACCCGGCTTTCTCTCGATGCTAGAATCGGCGACAAACGTTAATTGGCTATGCAATGTCGATTCTGTGCTATGCAGCCGGATTACCGCCGTATACAAATGCGCTGCGAGTGAAGCTCACTGCACTTTCTTCATGCGCAGGGCTACTCCACGGTCAACGGCGATGATTCTGCTATCATACTATTTCAGTATAACCCTACCATGTTCGGGATCAAAAGGTTAATAGGTCGATATATTTGAAATAACAACTCGTACAGTTAAGTAGAGTAAGAATTGATGTATTGTCTCGAATTAGATGTTACACAAAAGTTAACAAATGCGTGAGGACGTTACTCTATCTCACGTAATTCACTCTTAATTTTGGTTGGTATATAAGGTGTGCTAACTATACATTCAAATGCTCATGTTGCGAGGGGATAACATGTGGTTTTCTCCTCTTATATCATTCGCCAAGTTAATATAAAATGATTCTTCAGAAAAATGATGTTTTATTTAAAAAATACTTGATGAGAAATGTAGATATACAGTGTGCAAGATATAATGTGACGTGTAGTGACTTATGTGTATTTGAAAAATGTAAGGGTCACGGAGGAAGCTATATGTGTACTGTACTCCGCGACTGTCCAAAGAAATCTGTCTAGTCTCGATCTGTCGATCGTTCGGATCCTTCCCTATTGTCTGGAAAGGGTGGTTTTAGCTGAGGATGGAAGGAACGTGAGGATGCTAATTGGTTAAGAAACGTGGAGAGCGAGGGTGTTAATTGGTTAGGACGAATGTCCGATGGTCACGCCTGTAATAGAAATAACAGTGCAGCTTGAACACACATGTGCACCGAAGTCCGTCCGTCTGTCATAAACCCGATCCTGTCATAAATAGGCGGCTCTTCAGGAGCCGCGTGGGTACAATTCTCTTTCTCAAAATTCTTGAATTTACGACACTTTTCTCATATATAAAAAAAGTTGGTTGTCGCGAGAAAGTGCTGTAGGCGAGTACGAAGGTTCATTGTTTTGGTCACGTTGGAGCTGCTATCTTGGTCGTAGTTGGTAGTTTGTGTATGTCGTATAGCGTATGCTTGTTTCGTGTGATTATGCATTTATATTATATTAATTAATAAATCTTAAAAAATACGTGGCGGAGCAACAATCACTCTTGACAGTTTCCTTGAAGAGAGCGACATTTATCTCTGAAAAGTCAGAGAATAAAAAGGAGAGAGCCTTTTAAAAAAGTCTGTTCTTCTTTATCCTTCACAAAAAATTACAGTGTTTCGGGAAAGATTTATAATTGTAGAACAACGTTGTTTATTATATTTTATAATATCGTTCAAAGAATCATAGTACCAGATCCAACTATACATTCAAATCGCTGTGCTGATTATGTATATTTTTATACACATGCGGTCATACGCGTGAAAGATAATAAATTTACTAAATTTTTCTAATATTTATTCAAATATTTTACTGATATATAAAAATAAGCAATCTACGGACGAGCCTCGTTATGCATAAATAGACAGAGTAGCGGCACCATTTCTCAGTAAAAATTGTATTTACTGATGTGAAAATGTTTAAATATTATTGGAAGGTTAATGAAATAGTATGTTATGAAATAATATTGTACAATGTGGTAACAATTTTGCCGAATAGTTTTCGCAATATTTCATTAATATTGCGAAATATGGTACTACAATCAGGAGGGAATACTTTGAAAACATTGGGTGCTAATAATAGGAGAAACTTTTCATTAACAATGACAAAACGGAAACCGCAGTTGAATATATTATTACTCGAATATTATTACAACGTTAATCAACTTGCATTATTATTTAACCGTACGAATCTGAAAATGCAATCCTGAGGCAATATTCAGAAAAGAATGGGTGTTATATGGATATACCAGATGGCTGGGGCAGTATTGTTCTGCCCATCGGTAATATATTGTCGAATCTGGGGAATCTTGAAATATAACATTGAAGTAGTGTTCCATAAATATTGCGCGCTTTAATAATACATTTAATGGACTTATGGGTTTTTTTACAGGGGAACTTTTGAGGTCTTGGAGGAATTAGATAGATTTGCAAGTAAGTTATTCGTTTTGATAACTTTTGATTAAACATGGTATGTTTCTAACCTATAAATTAATTTTTCAATTTGTACACAGTCACTACAACAGTATCTTAAACTAGCTATAATATGACAAATAAAAAGAAACTTCTTAGGCGTATCTATAGTATCTATAGTTGTTAAATAATTTTTAATCAAAATTCAATGTTCTGAAGTTCGTCGGCATTTCCAAATAATGTGCTCTTTTGTTCAATAGTTCCTTTAGTTCGTTGCCAAAGTTAATGATATAATGTGTTTCTAGAAATGGCAAAAGATGAAGAATAAATAACTAACAGATAAATTTTAGCGTATCATCATAAAATCATAATTCGTAAAATTTATATTTTCAAGAAAGATTAACGAAGTCACTAATAAACCTTTTTGAAGGCTCTAATAAGTTCAAAGTAATTAACTTCGATTTCTTTAGATATTTTACACTTTTAAAATCACATTTAATTTAATCTTTCAAAAATATGTACTTTTATAAAATGTTTTTTAGTGACAGAAATAATAATTCTAATTTATAACATATTTCAACAACAAAATAACAGGTCAAAATATTAAATATCATAAATGTCAAATATACTATAAATCTATTAAGTTAAAACCACGCGACGAGAAAAGGTTACATCAACTCAATCTGCATTTATTTATAAACTACTGCTAAATTGACTTAAATTTCAAATAAACCTGACGTTGTTTCTTTCAGTGCATACAGGGGAATGGAAACGTGCACACTATTGCCCTCTTAGTATCCACTTACTTTAAGATCCAACACCAGATAGGTAGTTTTGACCCTAAGGCGGAATAGATTAGGATCGCATAATTATAGAAATATATTCTCAAGTTACTGTATTAAATGTTCCACTAATTACTATTTCACTAATTGTGAGTACAATTAATAAATACCCATTTTTACCGATAACCTGTTGTAGTTAGTTATGACTCTGTATTTGTGCATCCATAATTAAGCTAATTCGTTTAAGAAAAAAAACCATCGCACCTTGGTTCACGCTTAACAATAATAATTCTTGAATATTATACGAAGATTGTTGGAAATACTAGCTTTCATATACAAAAAGTAAACATTGAACAGACGCGGAGTTAAAGCTAGAAAGAAAAGGCCCTTTTCTCAGTTTTATGTGTTTATGATATATTTATGACTAGCTCAGGTTCGTGACGCTGTGCGCTGCGACAAGTCGCCCGCCTCGGACTTTCTCGAGAGCTTATAGCCATATGAAGTTAGCATGTACTCCAAAATAAGGAATCATTGTTTTAGGCTAGAGGACAACAAGCAGGCTGCATTCTTATGCATTACCGATAGTCTGCCGATCACTCCGGTCCTTTAGTCTCGGACTGCTTCTCCTAGAGATCAGACGTGCGTTCTTCCTTGTGCTACTCAGAATAAATTCTAAGTTATCATTGAATATTCTGAGTTTATGTTTTATTTCATTTACCCATTTCCAATAAAGATATATAAAATATAAACAGCTAACACCATTACAAAAACTATTAATAATTTTTGTTTAAATGATATGATAAACTTCAATATATATGTTTAATATATTTGATTCAAGATATACTTTCTACTTACTTGAAAAACATTGGTTCTTATGAAAAAGTAGTGAACAGAAATTGTCATAAATAACACGTAGAAAGTTATGTTATATTTATACTACATGACTTGTTTATCTCTGTATAATTTAATGATTGCTTTACATTTTCTTTGGTTATTTATTAATAAATATTACATATCCGTGTTGTAATGGGACTTCAATTTTATTTGCAATTATAATTTATTATTATTTACACTAATCAGTATAAAATGCGAGTTCAAGATTATGTCACACCATTATTCAAACTACATATCATTAAGTAATTATCAGTGTTTGTATTCAGGAAAATGGGATGAGGGCAGTAGGGCAGTATTTTCATTATCACTAGTGTTGTTAGTACTTACAGCATTGTGGAAATCAGTGTTTATATTACAATCTATGCTAAAATTATTATCTAATGAGCTTCTTTTAATATGATGCAAGTGATTAATGCCGATTCCGTGCAAATTCAAGAAAATTTGTTTGCTCTCTGATTGAGATGTCATTTCTTCACTTGCAAATACGCTATTTTCGATGTTAGGCGGGGATGGATAATAACCACGCTGACTGATTGGCAGTTGATTTGTAGATATTTCTTGTCGATGTAAATTAGTTGACACTGAGGATTCAATGGCTGGCAAGGTATGATCGAATGCGTGTTGTAGTACCTCCGCATCACTCATCCACGGGGCTGATTGTTGTTGAGCTTGAATAAATGCATCACTAGAAAATAACAAGATGATACGAACCTAACAATGCTACATTACTATTTCTACGACCTTATGCTATATAATGTTCTCATATAGCATCTAATCTTCCGACAATATTGTCTAACGTTTCCTTTTGCAGATTAGTCAGATTCGAAGATATTAAAGGGCGTTCATATAACATTCCTGCTATATTGCCGCAAGATTAGGTGTTATATAGGTTACTCTTACTATCAAATACTTCATTTAGTACATATTTTAATTCTTATCATGAGAGAAATAAATATCCATAGTTTGCAACAAACAGTTTTTAGTAATAGAGTAATAAAATGTAAAACTGCTGCTAATTCATTGGTTCCAAACTCGTTTGACGTTCCTATATGCATAATACGCTGTGCACGCATCTGCCTTCAATCTTATGTATTACTCAAATACGAAAAGTTGTTTTATCGATATGAAATTGCATGTAGTCGTAAATACTAATCGTTTTTCTTGCATTATATGATGATTTTCCAATAAAAGCAACATTAATTAAAGTAGATGTATTAAAAGTATAATCATAAGATAAATTGTTAACATATCTCTATTTCAGTCTAATGGATACTGGGACATTGCATTGTCTACTTCCTAATCGAGTGGGATCTCGAACTCTTGTTTGAAAGAAGAATTTCTATACTCAAAATATATGGGTATGGTACTCGTAGGCTGCTAGCCGGCAATATATTCTCAAAAAGAAGCATATAAAAAAACCTTTCAAATGCATACTTGTAGAATGGTTTTATTAAATAAAATCCGTGAAAAAAATGAACTACAAAAATGAAATCTAAAAAGCCATCTATCGCTGTAAAACAAGTCGTATTATTAAAACTAAACATGAGATTTTTTTCCCGAATACGTACAAAAAAATTTGCCTAGTTCGATAAAAATACATGAAGTTAAAGCTGAGATCTAGACGTATACGAACGAGCACACATACTCACATTTATCCATACGGACATAATCTATATATACTTGCTTTTGTTCTAAAACTCCTTAAAATCTACTTCTAACATTTTATTAAAGCGTTATATATATTATCGGTGATGACTAACATTATCTGTGCCTCCGATGCTACCATAACAAGAAGAGTGCACAATTAAATATAATTATCAGTAGTGGGACAACGATGTAGAATGCACGTAGCAAATGTACCCGCACTATGCAACATGAGCAATGGGCGAGGAAAAAATTCTATAAAACCGAAGAGGTCAGGAAATTGTAGATGCCTACAATGAAAAAATGAAGGACACCAAATGGAAATTTAAGAGGATATTTTGTACAAAAAAAGAGATTAATCAGGATTCCTAGGACAGACCGTATAAAATAGTAATGAGGAAGATTAAGGAAAGCTATGGTACCTCTCGCAAATGTCCGAAATTATTACACCATGTCCTAACCCCTTCGTCTGGCTAACCCCCAGACAACTGACTGGATGAGTCGTATGTTATCCAGACAGTGAAAAAGGAAAAAGTTATTTCCCTCATCATGAAAAGTGAATTGATAACTGCCTGTGAATGTAGGGAACAACAAAGCTCCAGGTCTGAATGGCATAACCAATATTGGCAAGGGAAAGATGGAAGGGCGGAAGCAGTACTGCACTATTGTCACTAGTGTGAAAGTGCTAGATGTGAAAAATGCATTTAACTCGGCTAAGTTGAGTAAAATATATGAGACAGTAAGTAAACAGAATATGCCTTTGTATATAAGAAGGATGGCCTACTACTATTTGAAGGTCAGAATTATAATATATGATGCAGAGAAGGGTACCAAGACCTATGAAGTTACTATAGGCTTCCCCCAAGAGACAGTACTTCTCCCTACGATGTGGAAAATAATGTACAGTGAGATACTAATAATTTTATTACTCAAAGAGGTAACATAAGTCGCATTCGCTGATAAGATAGCAGTAGGTCTTCTTGCAAAATACAAAAAAAGATATAACCAAAATTGTAGAAGTAGCTAACCTTAAAACCGATATATACTCTCTACTTACTTGAAAAACATTGGCCCTTATGAACAAGTAGTATAAAGTAATTGTCATAATTAACACGTAGAAAGTTGTGTTGTATTTTTACTACATTACTTATTTATCTCTTTATAATTTAAATTATTGTTTTACATTTCCTCTAGTTATTTCTTAATAAATATTAAATATCCTTGTTAAAGTGAGACTTCAATTTTTAGTAGTAACCCTTACTTCAAGCGAAAAGAAGATAGAGACAATTACAGTGATGGTGGATGGAGATGAGTCTCTCAACCAATCATCAAGTCGATGGCTGAGGAGAATAACGGCCTATATGGCGAACAGTTTCGAGAACGGCCCATCTAGTGAGCGACTTTAAGAACGGCCTACATCGGGACCCAGTTCAAAAGCGACTGATCTCAGGAGCCTTTTATGTTCCTTTAACTTTGTAGTGGCACTCCTGCAAGATTCTAAAATGCAATTTCTGTCAAATGTACGAGTTAAAAACATTTTGAAAACATTTGGAGCTGACTCTGAGCTGTTACTTGTCTTCTATATATTGTTATGTACGAGCAATATACCGCGCGATTCGATTATTGAGAATCGCCCCTACCTTCGAGATCAATGACGTTTAGGTTGTTTTTATTTAGTCTTGATGTGTCAGCTGATCGTGAAGGATATACGTTATGTCCGATTTATTAAATAAAGTCTAATTTGAATTCTCTTTATTAAATAACGATTTGTTATTGAATATTGCGTATTCTGGTCTTAATAATAATATATACAGGGCGGACCATTTTAATCTATAATAGGAAATATCTCAGAATCATGGTTGGATACAGAAAAATGTTTTAGACAAAAGTTGTAAAAGTCAAAGGGGGTTAACTGTTGGTACCATCGAACTAGACCTTGAACTTGTTTTTGAAGGTCATTTCAAGGTCAAGGTCATTTTTTTTAAATAGGAAGATCCATTTTTTATTCCGGATTAAAAAAGAGCAGAAAATTTTACGTTCAAAATGATATTTTCATCAAGGTCATATGAAGGTCAAATTTACGAAAATTGGTAAATAATGGGTGTTAGCTCGGAATATCGGTTGGAAACATTAAAATGTTTTTCAAAAAAGTCATCAAGGTCATGGAAGGTCATATAAAGGTCTAATTTACGAAAATTGGTAAATAACTCTTTTCTAATCCGGAATAAAAAATGGATCTTCCTATTAAAAAAATGACCTTGACCTTGAAATGACCTTCAAAAACAAGTTCAAGGTCAAGTTCGATGGTACCAACAGTTAACCCCCTTTAACTTCTACAACTTTTGTCTAAAACATTTTTCCGGATCGGAAATGTATTTGTTATTATGTATTTTGATGCGGTGAAGTCGAAGCTACCACTAGAATTAACCCAACGGGTCTTAATTTGGTCCTAACCTCAAAAAACGTCTTAATCGCTAAAATTATCTGTTTTACGTTTAGGAATATGGTCTAATGATTTATTTTGAAGTTTTCGGAGCCCATGTATCGAATTTGGATATTAAAAATATTACTTTACATAATAAGTCACGGTACTTATACGATTTCGGGTTTGCTGAATACGAATTCGAGGTCTGTTCAACCTTATATGATCACTATTTGTGCACATCCTTAAAAAATACTTTAAATCGTTGAAATAGTATCATTCTACAGAGAGTGATATAGTCTAGCTACCGCATCTTTATTTTCGGGTTCGCTGAAATTAATATTGATACCTATTTAACGTCAGTTATTCATCGTTCATCTCTAACCTCAAAAATACCCTGTATTAAAATATTGACTTATATATAACTTATATATATACTAAGGTTTAATTAGGGTTGAAAAAAATATTTATTATTTTTAGTCAACAAATTTTGAAATAATATTTGCTGAATCCAATATCACTCACATAAGTAATTGTCCCGTACTTTCAGTACTTCTATATTTTTTAAATTAACAGGTCAAATAATAAGATTACCTTTATTAATGTACATGATCATTTAGAGTTCTTTGGTTTCGGATTTACAATTTATTTATTAGTATTGACACTTTATGCACCTTCAATACTTTAAAGGATTGTTGAAATTCAAATTATCTCAGATACTGAACAACGTATACAAATATATATACCTAATTTTGTAAATATTTTATAATAACGAATTTTTAATCTTTCTTCTTTCGATAAAGCGTGTGTATTCCTATCTTTATTATTCTAAACTGTTTTTTATCTATGCCTTTTAATTTTTATGTATTGTAACGGGCGGCGAGATGCGCATGTCGGCGTGGGGAGCCGAAGCGCGGGAAGGCCGGTAGAGATCTCGTAATTTGAGGAAAATTCGAGACAGTTAACTTTTGACCGCACTCGCGAGCAGTAGTGACGACACGCGCCAAAAGTTATAGCGACAGCAGCAGCAAAGAATTGGATGAGATTATATGGCAGAACTCTGATAGCGATTGTGATCCTTCTCCGCAATCCCATAACATTGATCATGAAATCATGTTGCAGGACTCTGATAGCGATTGTGATCCTTCTCCTACCAAATAAAATGCCTACCTAGAGAAGATCAACTCGAAGAATTGTTAAATGCCATTCTTACAACTGCTCCTGAATATTGGAGTATTCGGCAACTAGCCTCAGAATTTAAAATTTCTGAAAAAATGGCCAAATCTGCTAAGTCGTTAAGAAAACTAAAGGCTGTATTGGCTATGCCAATTGCAAAACGTGGGAAAACGTTATCGGAGGATACTGCGAAAAAAGTCCAAAAGTTTTACGAAGATGATAGTAATAGTAGTTTGATGTCTCATAAAAATGAGGCTATTAGTGTAAATATTAATGGAAATAAACAAAAAGTACAAAAGCGACTATTAAATATTGACATAAAATAGTTACATATGGAATTTAAAAAATTATATCCGGAACATCCTATTGGACTTACTAAGTTTTCACAACTGCGACCAAAATAGTGTATCTTGATGGGTGCTAAAGGTACGCATACTGTGTGCGTTTGTATAATTCATGAAAATTTTAAAAATATATTTGCTGATACTAATATAAAAAGGTACACGAGTGATTTACATAAGCCACTTAGTGATTACAAGGATTGCATTTCATTCGTATTGTGTAAAGAGGCGAATTCTGCATGTTATAACAGAACGTGTCAATCCTGCTGTAATAATATCGAAAAATTTACAAACTATATGATTGACACCTTAGAAAGAAGAGGTATAACAGAGCTTATCTGTAGCTTGTGGCAATCTAGAGATAAGCAGTGCCTTTCAAGAAATGATTTTGTAACTGAATTTAGTAGTCGGCTACAAATATTAATCCCACATCATTTTATTTCCAAAAATCAGACAAATTATACATCGGATTTAAAGAGTAAACTAAGGTATAATAAAGCTCTTGTCTGTACAGATTTTTCAGAAAATTTGTTATGTGATGTGCAAAATACCGCATAACAATTCAATTATCATAGAAATCAAGTAACCGTTCACCCAGTTGTCATTTATTACAGGAATGACGAAAAAATAGCTTGTAGTAGTCACGTACTCTTATCAAATAGCACAACGCATGATACTGCAGCGGTCTATGTTATGTAAGGAATTCTCATTCCTGAAATAAAAAAGATGTTACCAAAAATAAATAGAATTACTTACATAAATGACGGTGCTAAACAGCAATACAAAAATAAATTCCAAATGTCCAACCTCGTAAACCACAAGGACGACTTCGAATTGGACGTATGTTTAAAAGAGAAGCGAATCGAGCAAGCCTTCAAGCTAAACTAAATAAAGCCATACTACATTCAATGGCGTTGTTTCAGTGGGCGCAAAAAAAATATCCGTAACTCAAGATTCACCATTTTAGCGACAAAGATCATTCTAAGGCTCAACGTCATCTTAATAAGAGATTTTCTAAAGCTCCACCAGTACCTACTATTTCGATAGCACACGCATTTTTAGTAACAGGTAAAAAAATTAAATTTATTCAGATGTTCAGGTGATAAACCAGTAATGACTATAGACTAAAACTAAGTGACTATACAAAAAAATAAAAACAAAAAAGGGAGAAAAACAAATAAAAACAAAAAAAGGAAAAAAAAGGAAAAAAAACAAATAAAAACAAAAAAAGGGAAAAAAAGGAAAAAAACAAAAAAAACGAAAAAAAAGTAATGCGGGCATTGCGTACTTAACGTAGTGACAGTCTCAACCTTGTTAAACGCAGAGAGCTTATTGTCAAGTTCATGATAGTTGGGCTGTCGATAAGTTGAGCTACCGCTCGCCTACCAGCCTTCTTGCCAGCTCAACCTTTGCCTACCATCTCGCCACCGCCCGTCTGTTTATTCGCTCGCTCACCCTCCTGTTTGCCTGACTATCTGCCTGTCTATCTGCTCTTCCGCCTCTCTGTCGGTCCACCCGCTAACCTGGTCGCTTTCTCAAAGTCCAGTTAACTGCCTGTTTACCTTTCAACTCCCTCGCCTGCCTATCTGCCTGTTGACCAATCCCTAGCCTGTTCGCTACTTGATTACCTTCTTTTTCGCCTACTCGCTCACCTGCCTACCTACCTGTTTACCTTTCAACTCCCTCACCTTGAATCAATTTCAAGAGAAATAGGATTTATTTAAAAAGAAATAAGTGACTAAAGTCGCTGTTGCCAGGGTCAGGTGGATCAGCCGGCTTGTGTTTTGATAGGGGTGGCTTTTAGGGGTATTTTTTAATTTTAATCACAAACCTAGGCGTAATAGAGCTAAATGTACTTCGGATTTAGAATCAGCGACCTCAAAAACATAGGATTAACATCGTCTGGTCCCGGAAGAACTTTCTCAATTTTTTTATGCTCAACTTTTTAGTATTTTTGAGCTGTTTTTTGAGGTTAGAGTCTAATCCAGACTCGTTGGGTAGGTGACAGGTTTGGATTCAGGAGGTCAAAATACATAGAAATATGTCAATTTCATTTGCAGATCAAAATATTTCATCTTTTATTGGATTTCGTACAAATTAAGTGAGCCTCTTAACTATTTTACGGCGTTTTTGAGGATAGGACCAAATTAAGACCCGTTGGGTCAATTCTAGTGGTAGCTTCGACTTCAGCGCATCAAAATACATAATAACAAATACATTTCCGATCCGGATCTAGAAGTTTCCAACGTTTTGTTCAACTTTGTACACCTAAAACTCGCTATTTTGGTTTTTTTAAGGTGTTTTTTGAGGTTAGAGACATATACTGACCACATAGAGTTAAATTAACGTTGATTTCGAATTCAGCGATCCCGAATATGTATAGATACTATCGATAATTTTCAAACAATAGCATTTTTCCATGATTTCGAGTGTCATCTTGGAACTGCCATGATGTTTTTTTCAAATCGCCACACGGCTTTCAATAGAGTTTTTTAATGCGAACATTTTGAGACCTAAAACGTTTATTTTGAAACATTTTTATTCTGGGCAGCCCACTGTGCCCTTTGACGTGAAATACCCGTTATATATATATATATATATATTGTAACGGTGGACCCAGCGTATGGTAACACTGGGTTTTTTTCCACTGCGTTACCGATGAAACTCTCCGTCTCCTATTACCGCTTCAATACATACGAGGCGGCAGGCCGCCTCGGCCCTGGGCGCCAGGTACCGGAGTACCAGGGATCCCGCGATCCCCTTACCTTGAGACGCCGCCTCGTGTCGAAACATCACTACGCCCACCTGCTCGGCTAGCCAGTATACGAATTAATACACAGAGAAAATGAGACAATTACACAAGGTCGTGGGTATCAGTACGAAATGAATGAGCAATGTTAACTTTGATTCTTTCTGTATTTCACTTAACAATCTTCTTCGTAATTCATTTGCATTCTGGCGATCTCCGATCGCGCGCCTTAATAAACTACGGCATTCCCATCGATTCGCACACATACTCACTCTGTGACTCGCATGTCACCACGCCGATGTTCGAGCGAGGAAATATCGACGCACGTCCTGAGCGCGTATCCGGTCGTCTCGAAGTCCTGTTCCCTGATCCGGCGCCGAACTAGCTTGTGCCCGCCGGTGTAACCTCCTAGCCGCGGCGAGTTTGTCAACACGCCTCCGGACGGCTTAACCGACGCGGACGGTGCAGCTGCCTCGCCCTTCCGATCGTCTACCGGTGCCGACGATCGTAGCGTCCGTCGCAGCCTGCCCTCACGAGACCATGAATCCACGCCCCGACGATAACCATTCTCTTCCGACGTACGCAAGTCCCCAGGCATACCCGCCGTTGCCGCGCCGTTGACTTCGCCCGAACTTCGACGCGAACATTCACTCACTTCATACTACTATGTTTAACTTAACGGTACCGCTGTCCCAACTACCATATACTTATTTTACAATCGATTATTAATTTAATCTAATACTAAATCTTAATCTAATGCGAGTTAACGCGCGGGCTAGAACTAGCGATAGTCGTGTCCTTGTGTCGTCGTGTAGGTTATTGTGTTGCATATGAGAGCGTGGACGATAGCTTGTCAGTGTAGCTGTAGTCTTTGTCTTTATCGTGAAAGCGTCAGTGTAATAACGATAGTTAGTGTAACGATAGCGTCAGTGTGATAACGATAGCCATAGTGTAAACGATAGCGGCAGTACAATAATCGTCATATCAGTCAAGTGTACAGTAGTTATAGTATGCGGTGATTCAGTAGAGGCGTATTGTTCGCTTAATACGCCGAACGACTCAGTGCTATTAAGTCGACGAAGCATGCTATAGCCGCACTCATGCTTCGCCGCACTCCTGCCGCCATATTGGCCACGTGGCGTGTAAAAAATCGCGAGTTCGCGCTACTCCGCAATCAACACACTAATTCCCGTAAGCATCACTTAATACAATATCCACTCTACTCACGGTTACGCAGTAGTCCGTCGCACAACACTCCTTTATTATAACAAAACGTCGTCCACGTGGTCCGGTGCTTGACAAGGAAGAAGTAGCGGAGAGTCAGTGGCCAAAGTACCTGTTGCTACGGCAGTCAGAATGAAAAAGGGAAGATATGATGAACAGCGCTCGCGTCGACCCCTCTCTCCGTCGACGTTAGAATGGATCGCTCACCTACCTACTCTCGCTCTCGCGCGCTCGGGCCTAGCGAGATATAAGTTATTTAGTTATGACATGAAAATTAAACAAGGACGCGGAATTATGAATTCAATTGAAAAGTCGTAATTTAACAGCAATAAATCCTTTTTTTATGTACTTAAAATGACAATTACCCGAACTTTGTCGACGCTCAGTGTGACTATCGCGTTAATTAAATATACTAAGTCGATGTAGTAGTGCTAAGCTTATAAACTGTAGGTGAGACGATCTAAAATGCACTCGATTCGGATTGGTTCTCAGATGACTTTACTTTATTTGACTTCGAAGCACGCTTGAAAGGCTTTTGTGATATCGTCATTCTTTTCTTTTCCCGTTGATATGCGGTAACTACTTTATGTCTCGTCTCCATTTCCTGGTTTCCGTCCAAATTTTTACTATATGAAAATTTTTCGTGGTTTGCGTCAATTTGACGCAAGGTTCTAATTTCTTTCAATAATAAGTCTTGTGGAATTTGAATCCCGAACCGAATGATTTTGCACGCACTAATGCTAAGTCCCGAACCGAGTTTCCGACTCGGCGAAATTTAATCTGACGGCAACTAAGTTCCCGATTGAACTTCTGAGATTGTGATAATGCAGATGATTGGTCTCAACCAAGCCTCTAGGCGCGACTAAGAGGCCTGTGCAGTTTATCCGGACACTTATATAGTCCGTACTCTTCCTATCACGAATGTTCTAGAACATTCTCGACGAAAATATCCAATAAGAGGCTTAGCTTTTCCATATATGGAGTTATCTATGATCGTTTCCTACTGCTCTTCTTACTATTTTTCGTTTTTGGCTTTTTCTTGCTCCTTGTCATAGCCCCCCTCAGATTTATAGTTCCGGCCTGCTCTGCTCTATCACTATCTCTATCATAATGCTCTATCATTGTGTTTGTTCATGTGGTCGGGCTTCTTTGCATCGTATGGCTTCTCTGGGTTTCTTGCAGTTACCAAAATAGTGATCTACCTTGCCATGAATATGGACGCTCACTGCTTGTGGGTATGGCTGCTTCTTTCGTGTACCTTTCTTGCAATAGGTGTGTCGAAAGGGGGACCGCTGTTGGCTTGTCCCCCGCGATACGTAGGTATGGCGGCCCATCGGTAGCAGACGAAGTTATATCTCTCTATTGCTATGAGGTATATATCAGAGGAGTTTCTACATATAATTATACTGCTGACATACATATAGTTTCTGGCTATCGTAGAGCATTGCGTTTCTAGCATTTGCATCTCCCAACTTGCTCTTTACTTTCCTCGTTGCGGATATGACGTTTTCGTATTTTTACACTCGCTATTGAAATGCTTCTAGCGACGTTCGGTATGCTCAAATCTCAGTCTGGTTTTAACTTTCGCATATAATTTCACGACTTATTTGAGTTAGCTATTCCGGCTCTTTGTTTAATTGTATTTTGTCGAAATTTGTGTTCATATAACAATGACGTCTCGCGCATGATTGTTCGTATTTCGTTTTGGATATTTGTTATATCAATCGTTTTAATTTAATTTAATAATGTTAATTCCGCATACGATCATTTTGTCTCTCCTGTTCTTATCGTCTCTCGCTTCCTATCTTTTAAAGTACTCGGAATGTATAATATGCTAGTGGCTTATGCTTTCTCGAGTTGGCTTGTACTTTTATTCTCTTGACCTTTTCGGCTCGGAGCTATTCGGTGTTTACTCTTATTTTATGTCGTCGATGCTCTCTCTCTCTCTCCCGCTATACTCATAACAGTGGGATTGCTATTCTATTGCTTGTATATAATATATTTTTAGTATCTATAATCATTCTTATTGAAAATAGAAATGCAAAAAATTGAGCATTTCACATTATTCACAAATAATGTGTCATTGTCATTGACATTGTCTTTGATAATGTAATGTCAGTGAAGTGCAAAGCGTAATTCCATCGATAGCTACTGCCACTTTTCCGGTTGATGCACACGCAATATAAGTATTGCAAATTCCGTCGTCATCAGTGCATCTGTTGTAAATTTGCATTAATAATTTAATAGTAAAAATTTTACCACAACTAGCTGGTGCGGTAAAGAAAGTTTGAAGTGGTTTTCTGTCGATTATTTGTGAAAAGACATGGTGAAGTACGCGCAGAAGTAGTTTATATTATTCTCTATTAGTTATTCTCATCAATTCACAGAATTCGTCACTTGACTAATGTTATTCCATAAAACCTATTGTTACTCATTAGTGGATGGTATATGTAACGTAACCATTTTTCTGTGATCTTTTTAATTGCTTCCTTTTAAGAGGAAGCTTTCTAATAGTAAAATTTTAAGTTTCACTAAAACTTTGTAGAAATGCATTCGGAGGTGTTTAGAGTACGAATCATGCATTTTCAGAAAATGCCCGTACGGATGGCTGGTGTATATAAATATGTACGTATACCGTCATAAGTATGAAACCACGCGACCCATCGTAGTAAAATTGGACGTGCATATGTTTTCTGATTTTGAATTAGGCATTTTCTTTTAAGATTCTGACTATTTTAGTAAAATATTAAAATAAAATATTTTTGCTTCTAATAGTGATATGATTTATACAATATATTTAGCAATAGTTGAATGTCTTAATATCTGCACATTACTACCTAGATTTTACTTCTTGATAGGGCCACACTATCGAAAACAAAGATACGAAACACGAACACTCGCCTTAAAGCCCACAAACAGAATTCGTAATGAATTATCTGTATACCATGGTGTATAGAAATAGGTCTATAGGTGGTTGTTCTCTCTCCACCCGTACTCTTAATTAACTCTGACTCTATGACGACTGTTCCGTATATTGCCGATGTACTCGCTTGACTGCCATCCACAATAAAACGTAGACGTATGCAAGGAATTTCACAAGCATCCTCTCAGCAGCATGCACATCGTAGTTTTTACCTTACTATTTCTTTAGTATATTTGTGATGCTAATATAATTAATAGTAACTATGTATTATCATTGACATGCACCAAATAACGAATGATCCAGGACTTCTTTGCACTCACACACAAAAAAAGTAGCAGGTGCAACTCGAGTGGCGTTGGCACAATCTACTATTACATTTAAAACAATAATAAAAAGCGTAATAGAAGGAAGCTAAGTGCCAAGAACTTGGCAGCGGTTTTCTTTTGCAATGTTATAGTTTTGGTAACGAAGAATTCACTTTCTTTCATGCGACATATTACTCTTTATTGTTTTCATAATATGTTGTAACGAATTGTGCTAATGTAACATCCTGTATCAGTTTGTTAAGCTCTTTTTGCAACTTTTTTATTGCGTGACGTCCAACCAGCCATACTATATGTATATATGGGGCATTCCACGTCAACCCATGGCAAAAATTTTTAAATCACGGCCAAAATGTATATTTATAGGTATAATAGATTTGTTCAGAATTTTGTAGTAGGCTATGCTATGCAACAAAGGCACCTTGAAATCTTAAATTATTTTTGTGCTCTTTTGAAACTATACTGAAATAGTAAAAGAAATTAAAACCGTGATACAAAAAATTTTGCCACGGGTTGAAGTGGGATGCCTCGTATATATATATAGTTACAAGCGGCCGCGCAGAGCACGGTAGCGCTGCGGCACGAGTCGGCGAGCGCGCGTTCGGTCGTATTCGCGGAGCCTCGGCCTTGCATGTCTTTAAAAATCTTATCAACACAAAGTTGAAAGGTAGCAGGTGAGTTTGAGAGACCCATTGGCATTTTAGTGAATTCATATAAACCGTTCGAAAAACAAAAAGTTGTTTTATGTCTATCGGCTTCGTGTAAGGGAATTTGAAAGAATCCTTGAGTAAGATCAAATATGGAAAAATATTCAGCTCCACCTACTTGTTCGATTATATCTAATATATTTGGTAATGGATATTTATCTTTTATAGTTACATCATTTAATTTGCGAAAATCAACAACTACCCGATTTTGCTACTAAAAATACAGGTGAAGTTTAATTAGAATCAGAAGACTGGATTACACCTCCATCAAGCATTTCTTTTATTTGACGGTCGAGTTCTTGTTTAAGAGCGTGAGGAAATCTATAAGGTTTAGTACAGATAGGCACATCGCTAACGGTTAATATCCTATGTTTAATAAAATTAGTAGTCCCCAACTTTTCCTCTTTTAAATGAAAGCAATAGGCATATTCCTCTATAAGGCGCTCGATTGGTTGTCGCAGTTCGGTCTCTAAATGGGCATATCTTATTAATGGTTTCAAACGGTCGACTCTTGGCGTTTCGGCATTTTCAGCTCCCGCGACTTGGAAGATAGGAATTGTCATCGCGTTATCTGGCATTCTGTTGGCAAAATAATCTTTATCTGAAATTTCCATATAATTGTAACATAAGTCGTCCATTTGACCATTCTCAATATAGTTTTTAACAAAATGACAATTATTTGATCTACGTTCTTGTTTATTTCCGTATAAATTTTCAAAAGTTTCAGCATTTACAGATCCTTCTTTTAGCAAACAATTCTCAAGTCCTTTGTCGAGTTCATTATCAGTAGCATTATTAGCAATTATCTCAAAATCATCGTTATTCTTATTCTTCTCTAATACATCCTCCTTAACCTCATCAACAAATATATTTTTCGTATCAATATCACCATTAATCATTTCATCATTAATAATTTCAACAACATTAACTTTATTTTTCATCTCAGCGTCTTCTGCACTGGATTCAGTTTTATTCATAATAACATTTTTCTGAATATTCACATAATTTGTATGCTCACCCTCGTTACCTTGAGAAATGTTGGCTTGTAAAAGTTTCTTTAAACGCTCAATTTCTTCAAATAAATTCTCAACATATTCAATTGTATATGTATTTTCACTTGATTCGTCATTTATTTCTCGAATATTAAACTCGTCCTTTTCTAGAACGTCACGATCATTAGTGTCGAAATGCACATAAGTATTTTCCGGATTTTGGTTAACATACTTTCATCCCGTACACAACAATTTTCATTATCTTTTTCATTAATAAATTCACAATTTTCTTCAATTAATTCATTATTTTCCTCAATTAATTTATCATTTCCTTGATCAAATGTATCTCGTTTATCATCAACATAAGAATCATCATAACCGCGGTCTGTCTCCCCTTCTTCACTCAGATCGCTTCTTACTCGGGTATTTTTAGATTCACTTTTTACATTCTTTTCTGGTTTCGTATCTATCGGTTTTCTTTTCGTAGGGTACTTTTCAAAAGAAATTTTTCGTCCATTAACCTCAATATAATTTTCAAAATAATTAATTGTCGCTTCGTTTTTACGAAAGAAATCATTACCTAATATGCCGGCTTCCGCTATGGGAAAATCATCGTCAACTAAATGAAAGTCCGTTGACACATTATTAAAGTCTACCGTCACCTTGCCAAGAGTTAAAATATATTGCGTCGTTATGCCTTTTAATCTAATAATCTCGTCTGTTTTTATGTTAGTACTCGTATAGGGCGATACCTCCGATTTACGCACTAAACTAACAGAAGGTCCGGTATCAAGCATAAATTCTAATGGTTTGTTAAACTCTCCGATGTCTACTCTTATGGTGGGCACCGTGCTCGCGCGACTCACATTTATTGTTTCGGTACGGACGTGGGAGTATTCCTCTCGTTGGAATCGGTTGGGCGCGTGCCAGATGTCATCACTCTCCGCGCGCCCTCCTGAGAAAGAGACTCGGCGTTTCCCTGCGTGACGTTACCCGAGCACATGTCCCGTTGCAACTTAAAGCAGGCATTACGCGTATGCCCTTGAATACCGCAATAATAACACGTCGGTCTAAATGTATTTTGATTGTTAGTATTGTTACGATTTGATTATTTGAAGATCTTGAATTTTCAATATTATTATATCGCGGATTTTCCGTAATCCTTCGATTAAAATTATTATTATTGTGATTGTTATTTTGTTGATTCGGAAAGAATCCGTTGCGCTGCCTATTTTCGGTATTCCATCCTCCGAAATGGGTATAATTAGGTCGTGTTTCGTTTCGAAAATTTTGATTGGCGCGCGGTGAGGGTCCTCAGTCTCGTTGGTGGTCACGTGAGTCGTTCTGTCGCTGTAGATGCTGTAGAGAGAGCTGTCGGCAGTTAAGTGTCACGTGCCCGACTTTTTCACAAAAGCACACTTTATTGAACTTTGGTCAAAATCGACTAAATGCACTTTTCGCGTGTTTCTACTTTTAACTTTTGTGTCCGGCAATTCATCGGCGTCGATCGCGCAACCCGCATATTCGCGTTCTATCTCAATGGCCTGTTCGCGAGCCTCTTTCAATGTGGTAGGCGTACCCATGCGCCCCTGAATCATCGTAGTCCTCTTTTGAAAAATTTAATGCAATCTTTTTCGAGGTCACTTTGAAATGTTTGTTTATTACTTATTCGGCCCTCCCGTTGAGCTGTGGCTGTAATTTCTTTTTCGATTTCCCGAATTCTATTTAGAAACACAATCACTGATTCATTACTTTTCTGTTTCATTTTAGCTAAGTCGCCAGACCAATCGTGATAAGATTTTGCTGAACCGTAAATGTTTTCAAGGAATTCAATAACTTCGTATACCGATGCAAAAGTCTGCCCGCGGGTGTTATTTAGTGCATCTCCATATAGGCGCATTCGGATAAATTTGGCCAATTCTCCTTTGAGTGTACTGGGTAGCAATTCTTTAGCTTCTCTGCGCCCATCGAGAAAAAGTGATAGCGATACATTTTGTCCATTAAATCACGGAATCAAATCTAACACGTTCGATATGGACATTCCACGGACTTGGACTGTCTCCGTCATTTTTCTTGATTTTTAGTCCGTTTTTGATTGGTTACGGGGTGATTCTACTTTAAGCGCGTTGAAGCTTTTATCGAAAGAAAAAAAGAGTTCGCTTCTATTGGTAGAGTGGCGAGAGGATATTTCAATTTTTAGATTTTTGGAGCGAGCTGTTCCTACCGCAAGGTCACTAAGTCGGTCTTTCACGAGTTTAATCGCTTGAAAAAATCCAAATTTTTGATTATTTAGGGTTTTGTCGATTTCTGCTGCATTATCTTTGTCGTTGAAAAATGCGTCTAATAATTCGGGTTTTATTTCGATGCTTAATTGTTGTTTGATGTTATCGATTTTAATTTGATTTTCGGGTGTTCTTTCTTTTATGTTTAAGGTTCCAAAAATAGAAGTTACGCTTCCTTTGGGGACGGCTCCTCACGCGACAGGTGTACTTGTACCAATGCACGAAACTTCGTTTTCGATTTTTTTTTTTTTATCAAATGCGGATGGTTTTAAGATTAAGGTTTTTTTGTAGGTGACCGTTTCGTTATTATCCTCGTTTACTTTGGAAAGAGAGAGGTCTTGATCGCTATCGTCCAAAATGTTCTGATTATTTTGTACACGGTATTGATAGTATTGAAGTTTATTTTTGGGTAGATCTGAAGTTTTATTGGGTTATTGGGTTATGTATACGATTTATCGATTTCTTTTGTTATTACTTCGACTTCCTGGATTAATTTTGTTGTTTCGGGGCTGTTAGTTTCTACCGCGAATTTTATTTTATCTTCTTTTTGTCGTAAATTGGTTAGAAGGGAGTCGTTAGTATTAAAATGATATATAGTGCTACGTTTTGTATTCATAAACTCATCGCGTGTCATGATAGGAACTCATTACAAGTGACACCAATATACTTACTTTTATTCGGGTTCCTATCTTCTGTTATCATTTATTTAGATGAACAAGGAAATCCCTTTTGGCTACCGCAGATGCGGTCACTGCCTTCCGGGAAAGGGAGCCGGATAACGAAATCACTTAGACGGGGTTAAGTTTTAAAACAACTACTATAATGCATTTCACTCATTAGAGAAAAAGAAAAGTACCTTGCAGTGTATATATGTGTGAGTATGTGTGCGTGTAGGGACGTATATATCCGTCGGTCTTTTCCTTCGTGACAGCTATCGATCCTTAACGCCACCAAGCTGTGTGCCGATGGTTCAGTGCAGCAGGCTGTGGATGCATTGGGGAGCAGCGGTTCGTTTCTTCTCGTTGGTCAGGTGCAGATAGTTAGACGCTGCTTGCGGCTGGTTTTCTTCCAGGGTGTCAGCGAGTGGAGTCCGGTGTGTAAGTATTGACTAAATCCGATTTTAACACTTTGAAAATAAACTGTAGACAACTAGACTGGTCTTGTTAATGGGCAGAGTAACGTTCTCTTGGTCTGATCTGGCGACTTGACGACTGACTACGACTGACTATTGACGACTCTGCATACTGAACTGAACTGAACTGAATGAATGATCGTATGCCCTTTGCTGCCGGGCTTTACATACTAGTTTCACGTACTCTTCCTCATCCCATATTTAGAGTGGATAATTTAAAATATTCTTTTATATATATAGCTATAATAGAGTCATGACAGATCAAATCATTAACGCTTAGTTTTATTACCCCCAAATTTGGAGAATCGTCCTCGTGACTAGCTCTCCCGCTGTTCTTCTTTGCTTGCTCTCTCGTTGTACGCGTGAGATTTTCCAGATTGTTTCGATTTGGAAAGGTCGCGTAGCTCTGGTGTATTTTTGTCATCGCTTTGCTCTCATTCGGTCATTTTCGTGTGAATCACTAATCTTCTATTTTTAGTATGTTGCGGCGTATTTCGTTTTATTAACACTCATCGTTGACAAGTGTCGTGATTTATATCTGGTTTCTTTTATTGATTGGCTTTTCAGTTCTAATGTCGGTGTCGTTTCCTAGAGGTTACTACTCTTGTGTATACTACTCTACAGCTGCGATGGCGGCATTTTTTATGTAGCTGTGCGTGTGCATGTATGTGCGTGTGTATATGTATAATTTTTTTGTACTTAGTTAATGCGTAAAGGAATTGAGGATTCCATTACAATATTCAAATACGAATTCTTTGTTTCTCACCTTGTATGCCCTGTACAACTGAAAATTATTATTTTTATTAAATCTTATAACACGCTAACAATAACTCAGAATGTTTTGACAAAATTCATGATTTTATGAGGTTATGAGGTCCATTTATGATGTAAATTGCAATTCATTTTATTAAGAAGATCCGGAGAAAAAGAAATGCATTATTAGATTAATATTTGAACGATATATGGAGAGAAACACGTCAACTGTCCAAGAGCAGCGCGCGTGCGCTAAATCCTGTTGTTTTCCACTCGGGCTGACGGTGCAAAAATGTACTTAAAAAAAATTCAAGATATCATTTCGATGTATTTTTACCTCAGCTTTCCAATGGTGCGGTCAGATTTCCCAAAATTTTCCATTTTCCCGGTGAAAAAACACAAGCTTTATATCTCGAAAAAGGCTTTTTTTATATTTTTTTTAATGCTTTTAAACGAAAGCTGAGGCTTTTTAACATAGAAAAAGTGTTTTTCCCCCGAGTGCTCAATTAATTTATTATGAGTAATAGAACGCCGAAGAGTAGAAGTTCGGCGCGCGGCGCGGCGCGGCGCAGCGCATTGCGGCTTCCGAAATGATTATTTAAAAACTAGTTCCTTTTATTCTCGACAAGTGACTTTTGCATAGGAATCTCTTACCTGCAAACTAAATATCTAAGTAAAATGCTTATACAAGGCGGTATTTTTTTCAATTTCACTTTCCTGATGATTAAATCATTAGTAAACATTATTCTTATTATTACTCTGGTTCATTGTAATAATTATAATGGGTTCACGCTGGAAATCGAAATGCATCAATCCTTTTAACAAGGTTACTCATCCTTCTTGTAAAGATTTGTTTGATTTCCCTACAACTTTAAAAAATGCCTTTCCATTGGTACCAGATGGAGCAAAAGTCTGTGGCACCTGCCGACGGCAAATTTTTAAGCGCAAAACCGACTTACTTGCTTCTTGTGATGCCAAAAAAGTTAATGTTAATTGTTGTGACGAATATCATAAAGCAGGTGT
Organism: Muscidifurax raptorellus; assembly: GCA_020010945.3. NCBI lineage: Eukaryota > Metazoa > Arthropoda > Insecta > Hymenoptera > Pteromalidae > Muscidifurax > Muscidifurax raptorellus. The sequence goes on from JAHUUD020000006.1 coordinate 2,892,244, forward strand.
GGCAGTTCTTGAGCAATTAGAAAGAACATTTTCTAATCCGACATCAAAGCAAGACAGAATTCAGTTACTTACTCTTGCCCCGGAGTTTTGGTCTCGGCATGACTTGATGAGAGAATTCGGTTGTACTGAATGGGTAGCTCGAGAGGCACAAAGGTTGGTATCTAAAGATGGAATTTTCTCAATTCCCGAAAAAAAGATTCTTATGAAAAAACGGTTTTAAAACTAAAACCAAGGTTAGATAAAGCTAAACCTATACCAGGAACTTTACAGTATCATGCATTTATCCCAACTAATGAAAATACATTGAAGTTAAAAAAAATTTCTTCTAGTAATCAGTATCAAATCTTTCCAAAGAAACTTGTTACTAAACGTGAAAAAAATGTATCTAAGAAACCTATAACTAAGACAAAAAAAAAATAGCGAAAACAAAGACTCCTAGCTGAGACAGTGGTTCCTGTTTAAAAACAAAGAAAACTGAAACAAATGGAAAGAAAATCGTAAAAACTAGATAAATCTGAAGAATAGGCTTGGTAACAGTTATTCATGAATAAATAATTGATAGGCAGACCGAAACCCAGTACGACCGAAGTCGCGCGCCACGCCGCGTCGAGCCGCGCCGCGCGCCGAATTTCTACTCTTCGGCGTTCTATTACTCATAATAAATTAATTGAGCACTCGGAGGAAAAACATTTTTTCTATGTAAAAAAACCTCAGCTTTCGTTTAAAAGCATTTAAAAAAATATAAAAAAAAGCCTTTTTCGAGATATAACACTTTTTGTGTTTTTTCACCGGAAAAATGGAAAATTTCGGGAAATCTGATCGCACCATTGGAAAGCTAAGGAAAAAATACATCGAAATGATATCTTGAATTTTTTTAGTACATTTTTGCATCGCCAGCGCGATTTGAAAACAACAGGATGTAGCGCTCGCGCGCCGCGCTTGGAGAGTTGACGTGTTTCTCCCCATATACGAACAAGGAACAATAGATTTGTTTGGAGGTAGCTACGTGACAATGAATTGGCAGCGGTTTTTTTTTGCTATAGTCCTTCTTTCAAGTGCGTAAAATTAGCTTATTTTTTTGTTGCCTTTGGAAATGAAAATAGTTTAAATAAAATTTCTTTGACTTTGCTTGCTTAAATTGATCTTTCAAACGAATAATTTAGCTGTAAATTACAAGAAAAGTTATAAAAAAAAGTATCTATATTCAAAGACGACTTGAAAAGACAATTATCTTTGACAATTATATGTGAATTGATTCAGATATTCGGGAAGTAAACACCTCATTGGGATTCCGAACTCGAAATCGACGCAGCTTCGCGACAATAATATTTGATGGGAAAAGAATCGGAAGGGAATAAAGAATACAAACGATGAACGATGAATACAATCCTCGGAACTGGTCGAGGAAAGTGAGACGTCATCAGTTGTCGAAAGTATTATAGAATCGGTCAAGGAACAAGTCTATAAACAAGTATATAGACCACAGACGGACCACTGGAAAGGAGCGAAGATCTGACTAAACTCGAATGTCAGGAAATAACGGAATGGCTTAGTAATCAATAGATTAGATATCCCCACTACAAAATCTCGCGCCTCTTACTCGAATTTAGTACATCAGCCAGCACGTCTGGTAAATACCGCATTTTACCCGAAGCAACACAACTCTACCTAGCTCCTACGTAACCAAAACGCAGAAACCATATCAAATTATATCTCTCAAACTAATTCGAACCAGTTTCCCCAATAGAACCAAGTACCCAAATTTAACTGATTTTCACAATTGAATCAATTTTTCCAATGCAACCATTTCCCAAAAACACTGAACTTCCCCAAACAAATCACTCACTCCATTCAAATTAATTTCCACTCAAATCAATTTTCGGAAACGGCAAATCCAAACTTAGAACCGCTGCCAATTCATTGGCATGTAGCTTCCTCCAAACAAATCTATTGTTCCTTGTTCGTATGTATCGTTCAAGTATATTCATTTAATAATGCATTTCTTTTTCTCCAGATCTTCTTAATAAAATGAATTGCAATTTATACCACAAATAGACCTCAAAACCTCATAAAATCATGAATTTTGTCAAAACATTTTTAATTTTCGTTAGCGAGTTATAAGTTTTAACAAAACTAATAATTTTCAGTTATACAAGGTATACAGAGTGAGAGACAAAGAATTTGTACTTTAATATCTTTTCAACTAATCGTTTTCATAAGCTGCGAAAATAACTTAGCCGAGATAATCAAAAGATCAATTTTTCCCAAACTTTCAAGTGCAATAAAACCTTTCTACGCCCGTAATCGAGACTCAAAAAAAACTTATTTTTATCAGTTTTCGATTTATTATTAAAAAAATAAATAGTCACATCACTTGCAATTTTAATGGAATATAGTTTGACACGCCACCCAGCAAAATATTTTTTTTCGTGACGTTCTGATGTTTAATTTCAGATATGAATTTTTAAAAAAAAATCACCGTTTTCATTTTTCCTTCCGAACGGAGCGGTCAATCCTGAGGATCAAGCGTGGAAAAATAGGTCATTTTATTATGTTTTAAATGCATTTTAGCTGAATTGTTTGTGACGATGAAATGATTAAAAAAAAAACAATATTATAGATATACGAAATTTATAGAGACTTTCTTTACATTGCTGTAACTAAAATGCGTCACGCGCGATTTCTTTGAAAAAAATGTCAAAATTTCTTTATAACTATACCTCCAAAATGAGCAGTCCGATGATGGGCCGAGCACTTTTACGTGATATATATATATATATATCTAAGGAACCATGGTATAAGATCCAAACTAAAATCAGCTGATTGGGTTCCGAAAAAAATCTTACAGTATTCTACAGACAAATTGCAACAAAAAATACATACATGTTTGTATACCTAAAACGCTTCTTTCGTGCCTTAAAAAATCATTTAAGTTTGCGATAAAAGCACAAAAATCTGAAAAAATCTTAAATCTCAAATTTTGATATTGCTATAACTTTGCAACGAAGGCACCTAGAGGCCGAAATTTTTTTTTACTTTCTTTCGGGCGTATACTGAACTAGGAAATAAATTTTGGCCAAAATTTGAACATTTTTTCCACGAGTTGACGTGAAATAGCCCATATATATATATATATTATTCACTTTATTATTATCTAACTTTTGTAACTTACAGCTACGTAGTAGGTAAGTGAGAGAGTAGTATTTTCCGGCAAAGCTTTGAGAGCAGCGCGGGTAGTATGAGTGTGTCGCGCTCCTGGCGGGCCTTAGGGTTAACTCTCGCATGTTTGCGTGTGTGTGATCGCGCCACCGAGTCCCGCGCGGCAATTAGCAGTCGCCCGTCTTGCCGATGAGACGTGTTTGACCGTGTTGCGACATATTGTACTACGATTCGTTCTGTTCTTCATTCGACTTTCGACAGGTATCATTTGTGATAATAATTGCGTGCGTGTGTGATTCGTGCTTTCCTCGTGTGCGGTGTATTATTTGGATATTCCGTGCTAGCATTGTTTATTGCTACGAAGCGTGTCGGTTCCTGCAGCCGCTGCTTTGATTATTATCGGAGACTTCTATCCAATTGTCCCGAGGAAGCCACGAGGCAGATTGCGATTCGATTAACAGCATGTGTGAATGTAAGTACCGGCTCGATTATTGCATCTCTCTCTTTGCTATTACTATCTCGCTCTGTCTCTCTCTCGCTTGCGCTGTGGTTGTCAACTTCAATACAAGATATATATATTCTTTCAACTATTATTTCGCTTCAATATTTCGCGCCCAGCTTTTCCTTTTCCTGTTCGCGCCTGTTTGACCTTGCTCGCGTCCTTTCCGCCACGACGCGGGTCATCGTCTCCAAGGATGATACGGAGGCATATACTGTCTTCGTGCAGCTTACAAGAAGCCCGTCTCGAGCGGTTAATCTCGACTCTCCCTTCTATATATATATATATATATATATATATATATATATATATATATATATATATATATATATAAATATATATATTGTAACGTGGCAGTTCGACTGCACGTTACAAAGCGAGCGAGCGACGCCGCATCGGTGAAAAAGCGATCGACTCTCGCGGCGGAGCGAGGCAGCTCGCGAGTATGTATGAGGGGGGAGTAGTTTGCTCGGGAGGCGTGCGCTAACTCGAGGGCCTCGAATGCCGACTGGCACGAAGACGATTAGATATGATTCTCTCTTGCATCTCGGCTCTCCTCGGAACTGTTTGTTTCGAGGTAGCTCGGGACTACGCCGAGGACGGCACCTGAGTCGCTAGCTACGAGTAAGTACGGCCAACTCAGTGAAATACAGTGCGCGAGTTTTTAAGTGCGCGATATGTCACGGCCACGTTCCAACTGCCGTGCTTTTGTTGCCAGCTACTGTTCGCGACCGCGTAGTAGTTTTCACTCCTTTTTTCTCACGATATTTGCTCTCGTTTATGTTTGCTCTGGTTTATGTTCGCTCTCTTCCAGTGTTAAGCTATCGTCTCCTGAAATAAGCTATCGTCTCCCTAAACAAGCTATCGTTCCTTCCAGCTCTCGTGACAACCTGTAAACTATGGTCGTCTCAAAGGCTATCATCTCCTCTTCCAAGATATCGTCTCCTCACCGGCTATCGTTTTCAGTAAATAAGTTTTCGTTGCCCTCAGCTATCGTCTCCTCTCCCAAGCTACCGCCTCCTCACAAGCTATCGTTTTCCGTAAATAAGCTATCGTCTTCTTTCACCAGCTACTGTTCCTCCTCATCTGCTATCGTCTCCCAGTTATTGAATATCCCAGCTCTCGCTAAGAAACCCCAGCTCTCGTTTACACTCTCGTTAATATTAGACCGTCACAGTAAAATCGTTCTCGCCATTTGATTCGCTATCGGGTAGATTAGTATTTAGGCTACATAGTCATAAAACATAATTAAACTGTTAAAAGATCAATGTGCGGTAGCATTGTGTATGATTAATATAGTATAGTGCGTAGGGACAGCGAGCCCCTGTGTTGTGTGAGTGCGTGTGCGCGCGTCACGGTCGCGGCAAGGTTGTCGGCAAGTGGGAGGTTATAAGGTTGGCGCGCGAGTAGAATATGGAGTGGTTTTAGGACGTAGTTTCGGGGGTTCGCGAGCCCGTGAGAGTACGCCGTGATGGACGCGCCGATCGCGTGGCCAGTGGGCGCTTTTGGAAAGGCAAGGCGGGTGCTCAACCGCATCGGCGAGTCGACGGGCATCCACGCCCGTCAGTGTGGATGCGGCAGCGATCATCCGGTGGGCACGGGTGATCCTACCGGGGAAAGAGTTTTTTTATGGGTTATTTTTATGGGACCGCTCGCGCAGTGTTTGTATAAATCGCGACGACCTTGTGCGGCGACGGTGGGCGGGCGTACGGTATGTAAGTCGCGTAAATAAGAGCTACTGAATTTCATTTGTTCATCTATTGACAGTTACTCAACAAAGTTTCAGCCATTTTGTAAGCGCGGTTTTTATGTAAAATTCGTTTGACTGAGTTGATATGAGTTTTTCTAAAAATGGACAAAATCGAGTATCGAGCTGTCATTAGATATTTGTTTTTGAAAGGCAATACGCCTTCGCAAATAAAATATGAGTTGGATTTTATGTATGGGGAATGGGGACTGCATCATCATTCACCACAGTGAAATTTTGGGTTGCAGAAGAGTTTGGGAGTCGATGAACGTTCGGGACGTCTAAAAACTGCAACTATCGACGAAAACATCGCCAGAAACACCCAATGGTGGTGGACGACCGCCGAATCAATATGAGAGAGATAGCCGAGGTTATGAACATGTCAAAAGAATGTATTTGTCACATATTAAATCAACATTTACACATGAGAAAACTGTCCGCGCGTTGAGTGTCGCGTTTGCTAAAGTAAGACCAAAAACTTGTTAGAATGAACATTTCCAACGCTATTTTCGTGCAATTTAGGCTAAATAAATCCGAGTTTTGACGCCGATTAATTACTGTAGATGAAACTTAGATACACCATTGCACGTCCGAAACAAAAATACAGTCCAAATAGTGGACTTCAAAGTAGAATCCGGCTCCAAAAAAAGCAAAAACTGTTTTTTTTTCGGCTGGGAAAGTGATAGTGACGCTTTTTTGGGATAGTCATGGTGTTACTTTAATCGATTACCTTCAGAAAGGAAAAACCATTACAGGAGTACTACATTTGCAGAAAAAGAAGATCTTGTTTCACTAAGACAATGCACCGTCTCATACCTCAGCGGTTGCCATGGCGAAAATCCACGAAAACGGTTTGAATTGCTTGATCATCCACCTTATTTACCACACCTAGCCCCAAATAAGATTATATTTGTTCTCTCATCTAAAAATTGCGCTCGGAGGCCAAAGATTTTCGTCAAATAAAGAGGCAATCACCTGCGTGAACAATTATTTTGCAGATAAAAATTATGAGTACTATTTGGACACGTTACAAGGATGGGAGTATCGCTGGGATAAGTGTGTAGAGTTACAAAGAAACTAAGTTGAAAAATAAAAAAAATTTAGAAAAAATGTCTTGGATCTTTGTTATGTCGGAAACTTTTTAGACCATCCTCATACACACAGACACACACCCATCCGTTGTTCGCTTCTGGACGAATGCTGGCGGCTTTACCATCTATGTAGCCGGCCGGGTTATGGGCTTATGAGAGCAGCATTCCTCCGAATGAATGAATGTAAAGCCGTGTTTGCCGTGCGGTTCAACTCGTAAGCTGCCAAAAGGAAACCCTAGGTGAGGGGAGGTGGTCTAATGGTCAAGTCCTATGACCCACGGTTGTGCCCCGAAGTGACCTGAACTATCTTTGGCTCCTGCTGACGGCAAGACGGGAGGCCGATTACCTAGCCAGTATCGGTGAATCGGCTCGGCGAGTGCGTGCTACTCGCGTGATATCCACCAGAAACTCTCCAGAGAGCCGAGCACTTTTGTTCGGGTATGAGGCTCGAGAGAGCGAAGGTGGGCTCGCCCACGGACTTGGAGTTGGGCAGTAATATCAACAGGGTACGCAAGACTGTGACGTGAGACCTACTTTTGGAACTTCAGCGGACGGCGGATTTGAAGACAGTAGAACTTTGACAAGCCGTAAAAATTGTGCGAGAAGCAGGCACCGAAATAAGGACTTTACAGCACGAAGTGATCTTCGAAATAAAGGACCTCGATGTGCTAACTACATAGGAAGATATTGTTAAAACACTACGGAGTGAGTTTCAAGGTAGCGATAAATTCGCAGTGGAGGATACGGCAGTAAGGTCAGTGCGCAAGGCATATGGTGGTATGCAAACCGCAGTCATAAAACTGTCAGCACTACTGAATCAACAGGTGAAAACAAAGCAGAAAATCAAAATAGGTTGATCATTCTGCAAAATCCGAGAGATACAACGAGCTATCAATTAACGGCTCTTTCAGTAATAAATTAGCTAATAATTAGTTACAAATTGTCCATTAATTTATTTTAAATTTGGCTATAGATGCTATTCTAGTTTGAAAGAGATTGATACAATTTTCTTAAAGGAGGAAAGCATCTTATAAATTCTTCCTATCTTTTAGAAACTATTTTATAATCATAAATATATTTTTCTTATTTAATTTCGTGATGTAGACTAAACTTAAAAATATAACTTTATTTTTTAAACCAAGTACGATTTGGCAATATGTTTCATGACGCTATATGAATGCTCATATAGCGTTCAGATATAGTACGTTGCGATATAGTTATTCATAGAATCATAATCCTCCTTGAAAAACCAGATTTTAATACTTTATGATAGCATATCTTTAAGCAATATGAAGTCGAAAAGCAGATTATATTTCGATTAATCGAAATATAATTGAGTATCATAAAACTATTCAATTGCTTATGAGATATATCGCTTCACAACTTATTGAGTTAAAATACCTTTCACTATCTGGCGTTTCACCTCTTGGATTGGAATTTCTATCAGGATCTGCAGTCTCGTATATTCCTTCTTCTTCATGTAATTGATGTGAATGTTGATGTGATCCAAATGGACTTCGTGTAGTAGGCTGTCGATACCTTCCATATACAAATCTGGTATCATCATCACGACTCCGACTACATCTTCTACTTCTACAAAAAAAATTAGTAAATTAAACTAATTCATTTCAATAACCTATTCTATAATTATGTATGATAACAGTATAATTTTAAATTGAATTCAAATTTCATTTCATTCGAAACTCTAAGGGTTGTCTCTAAGAGTTGCCTTATAACAGCTGGAATTCTCGTACTGGAATTATGTCTTTCGATTATTTAAGCTAAACAATAGTCTTTTTAACTAAAATACTAGTCTGCTAGTGCGCGTCTATATACGTTATGGTCGTTATAAGAGACAAGAATATTTTAAACTTTCAAAATACTCGCTTAAAAGTTAGCATTTATTTAAAAAATAAGCTAAAAAATACATTAATTAGAAATTTCCTAATGTTCTCATAAAGTAAATACTTATATAATATTTAAAAAGGAATACAAAAAATATTCTTTTTAAACAATTTCAGTTATTTTCCAACTGACGAAAAATTCGGTATGTGATATTGAATAAGTAATCATATAGTATGCATGAAGTATTTTTATACAGTTTTTTAAACATTTATTGGACGATATACATTAAGTAATACCTAGGCAATTTTCCGATAAACATCGTTTCCCTGATGGATGCGCCTATTAGGCCAGTTAATTAATAATCGGGACTATTAATTAAAAATTACTGCATTGCTTTTTTGGATTTTATATTGTTAGTATAAAAATATCTTCAAAGCATTTACGGGCTCGACAGTAAATGCTAATATCGTTAACAACCTTGTTTAGTTATTAACAGTAATAATTCAAGAAATTGTTAATAAAATTGTCAAATTATTAAGTATCTAAAGCTGCTTGAAGTATATGAGTCCGTATTGCTGTATAAACTGTAATGAGTATCCATGGCTCAATGGTAGAGCGCCAATTTTATAACTCAAATGTTTTTGGTTCAAGTCTCACGTGTGCTATACTTTTTCATATTAATTCATTTATTGCTATAGACTACAGGGAGTACGATCATTACTAGTACTCTAGCACCATAGAGAATTGTACTAATGTCCTCTGTCTCAGTTTCAATGCATAGCTACAAAATCCTAGTTCACCGGAGTCTGATATAAAATCAGTTATAACGTAGCCATCGGTCATTGCTATTTGCACATCACATTTTGTGAAATAATTTTCGTTTAGGTCATTCTTGAACTCATTAAATTTGTGTTAAATAAGTACTATAAATTTTCTCGCTTTGCTATTTGCACTACCATTATTATGCCTTTGTCGATCCTTTAGACTTATCAAGCCATTTACAACTTCAAATGTAATGGGATGGTAGCCCACACACTCAAACTCGATTTCTTCATGTTGTGCATCCATCTATACAAATATACGTCAAACTATAGAATAAATGTACTTATATTTTCGGTCCGTCTAGCGATTATAGCGGTATTGCAAAAATAATTATAACGAACAATGGCGAGAAATTACGAGCCCGTCTATAGCACGGTCGTGTATATAAGCGTTACATAACATCTACTCTGAGCTTCATACTATTATTTCGGTTAGGTTAGGGTAACGTACAAATATAATTAAATAATAAAAATATTATATTTTTAATGAAACTAATTGAACATACCCTTTTTGATTCAATCAATCATATATTCACAATGTAAAAATTCATCAACTGAAAATAACTGATCAGTCACACAACCACTGTGCCGTTGTGAACGTACAAGCGCTAGCGTTACGTGTTGGCCCCTAGAAGCTTCCGTAGGCGACCAGCAGGCGATAAGTTCACGCCGCTCGCCGTAGCCGTAAATGTATCTGATGTATATAAACATTCAAATTGGCTGCTAGCGAACGTTATCATTTGTAGGGAAAGTGCCAAGGCGTGATTCTTCAAAATTGCAAAAAAATGAAGTAGGCGTATGTTCGATGATTTAGCTTACTTATTGAGGAAAGTTTGAATATATGTGTATATTATTTACTGCTGCTTATCATCTTGGCTCTACTGTTGCTGAACGTCCAGGCTTCACTGGTGCAACACGGGCAGTTTCTACTGATGCTACTTATGCAGAGACTACTCTGTGACTGCATATTCAAGCCTAGTACAGCGACACGCCTTGAGTCTACTGCAGCTGCCACGGGTAGCTTCTAATGTAGCTGCTTATCAAGGTTTACTGGTGCTGTACAATTAGGGTCGACTGCAACAGTACCTTCAGGATCTTCCTCGGCTGTTGCACGTTCAGCTATAACCAACTGATGCTGTTCATCAGGGGTAAACACCAGCTACAGTGTAGATCTCGGGTCTATTACTGATGCGCATCCGAAGTCTGCTTGCTGTCGCAGCCCTAGATACAGCCTTAACTATTGCTACTCATCGAGGATCTGTAGTTGCAGGGTGCATCCATGAAAATCGGATGCATTTTTTTCTGAATCGACCGAGATTGTGGGCTGATACGGGTCCAAGTCTTGAGCTGTCAAAGTAAATTCCGTATTCATTTATGTCTATTTAGGCAACCCAGTGTGAACTTAGTTTATGCGTTATATCGAGTATTCTTTACTATAGATGCAGGTGTGGATCATAATTTTGGCAGGTGGTTGGCTGCTTATACGCCAATTGAATTAACCTTCAATCCTTCGATGGCACTAATTATTTCGCGCGTATTCATTCTGCTGGTGCATCTACGTATTCTTCTTCCGATTCGTTCGTTCGTCATACGATCGTGATTTAATAGAGCTTGATGAAAAGCTTAGCTGTTTATATTGTACGGGTCGTGTCGAAATTTAGCCTTAACGAATGAGTAAATCTATTTTCTTATCTAATAGGCTAGTATCTCTCTACATGTCTTGTGTGAAAAACAATAATAATAATAATAATAATGGCAAAGATTAAAAATAATTAAACACTTGAATATTTGTAGATGCGTATATTCAAGATGTAAGTGCATATACAAAGACTCAAAACAACAAGCACGAAGTAAACTGTTCCGAGTCCTGTTCAACACTGGTTCTCGGTACGACTCGCCCTCCGCTGTTCTCCGCCATCATCGTCACCGATCGGCAGAAAAGCAGCCGCCATTTTCCACTCTCACTCATTTTCCTCTTCAGATGACGAAGAAAAACATGCATACTACGATCACTCGCAAAGCCCGCACATTTATACATATTTTAAAAATATCCACTCCGGTACTAATAACTCCCAACGACACTAATTTACCAGCATGTGCGCCGGTTCGTATTTCACCGTCCGCTAGCTTGCTCGATCTTTCGCTCGACCCTTCGCTCATCGCACAATGCCATAAAAGTATACAACAATTCTAGCTTTTCTTAACTTAACGCACGTGCCTATTTGAAAGTTGCTCTCGCTAGAGCAACACATTTCTCCAAGTGGCAAAAACTGAATATACGCCTTCTTGGGAAAATATACTATCATTCTCGCATTCGCCCAGAACATCGCCTGTGATGCAGGGAAAACTCTCAAAAGAGCAATTGAATCCACATTGAAAATGATTTATATTTCCCTCTCATACTACATCTTAAACTAATCATTAAAGCCTAAAATTATAACTAACACAACGGTTCACCTAGAACCCCAAGGGGGCACTTCGTTCAGGCGGCCATGCTCCGAGCCAGCTCGTTCCTTGACAACAGGTCACATAGAAGTACGCCACTTCTTTGCCCTGGACCTCTCCGTTTAATCAATCGACAGCTCGATTGGGGGACAGAAATATGCGACCCCGTAACGATCCTTTCGATCGTCGTGCCGCGCCTACGTAGCAATTCTGCAACTGCTACGGTGGAACGACTGACTGTCGGAATTTGCGACTGTAGACCGACCCCCGATGTGTGTCGGTAACAAAGCTTAATGCATCGCACAAAAAATTTTTTACTTTCGAATTTCTTGGTACCATGCGTGACGAACACCAAGATGTTCGAGAATTTCTGAACGAGCACGTCAAACAACGGTGTACGTTCTTCTAGATTTATGACTCTGTGGGCAACTACTTTTTCCAGATACTTGGTTTTGTTCTCTCCGTGTATGTATAGATGCGTTCTTTACCAAGTTATACGAATTGCGGTGCAGATATTCGAGTGAAATGTCCCTGTCGTACCACTCTATGCTGTGCATTTCAAAAATCATTATTCGTTGTTTTAATGTTGTTAGATTAATCAACAAAACTGCACTGTGAACGAATTATCCAGTGGCCAATGATGCGACTCCGAAGTGATATAGCGGCTACATATATGTACATCATGATGATGTAGATGTTGATGAGATTTCATGTATATGCGTTAGGAAACTGTATCGAAACTGATTATCAATTATTTGCGCGCACCTTATAAAGCCAATCAAGACACTGCTATCTGACTTGAACGCGCATTAAGCACTAAAATCCGTTACGATTTGTCTGCAAGAGCAAATCTCCAAAGTATTATTGTATTCTACGGAAATGATGCAATTGGTCACTGTCGAAAGCGCTGCCTCAAATACCGCCTCTATGCGTATGTTACCCGGGCGCACGAGATTTCAATGGATGGCACAGTGCACCGATGAATCGGGTGTAAGGTCGAAAGCTACCAAAAAGTTTTCTTTGTAAATAAATGTAGCGATTGATGCCAATACCTCTGTTCAGAAAATGTATGCCTTTACCAGTATAAAGCAGTACAATCATTTCGAAGTGTCATCAACCCTGCGTAAAGTAACGATTTTTCAGGCTTTTATTTAAGGGAATCGATAGCTTTACGGTGCTCACTGCATTAGCCCGTGCATCGAAATCAGCTACTGTACCTTCGTATCATGAACTCGCCAAAAGGTGTGATTTTTTAGCAGGCGGCGAATAATTAAGAAGCGTTTCTATATACGCTCTTTAAGGATATGCGTTATTAGGCTTTCTAGAAATCTTAAAGGATATGCGTTATTAGGCCATGTACAAATTTTATGATTAAATTCAGGAAATCATTGATCGGTTCGACATTAGCTTCTTTGCTCACCCCGGCAGACTCGTTTACGGGTTCGATTTTTGCTTGGATGTGGAGCGTGGTTTGAGCCAAATCCAAGTGATGTTTGTTCCTGTTCGGTGCAACAAACTCCAAAGGGCGCACTATGGGACATTTTGGAAATTTTTTTTCAAAATAAAATATCTCCTTCCAATATTCTCCAAATTTGGCCGATTTTTTCTTTGTTTTGCAGGTTATACTCAACAGAATACGAGAAAAGTATAGAAATTAAATTAGCAATTGTCGCTGGCCCAGGATCAATCGTGTAATGTAATCACCGATTCCATTACGCATCCAAAACACTACGATTGCTATACATATCACATCTACACATACACACGCGCACACACTTACTCACTAGCACGTCATCGAGGCACTCAAGAAGCGGAGCTGAAAATCGGGAGAGAGAGAGAGAGAGAGAGAGAGAGAGAGAGAGAGAGAGATTCACTCATACGTGCAAGCGGCACCCAAGAAGTGGATCTGAAAAACCAGGAGAGAGAGAGAGATTCACTCATACGTACAAGCGGCACCCAAGAAGAAAAACCGGGAGAGAGAGAGATTCGCTCATACGTGCGAGCGGCACCTTCACAAAAATAATTCAAAATGCCATAAAAACGCTAAGGGATATTTTAGATTCAATGATAACTTCATATAACCGTGTGTTCTTATAAAGTTATCATTGAATCTCATATGAAGTTATCATTGAACTTCATACGAAGCACGAGAACGGGGGGAGCTGTTTCCACGCAATGCGACGACAAACAACCGCGGAAAAATGAGCACAACTATGAGAAAAAACTAGCGAGCAGAGAAAGAAACAGAGGCGCAATATTCGACGATCTGGAATTCCATAGGAAACACGTGGGCGATCTCCAGTAAAAGAGAGACCGCGGGAGAGTTCTAAAAGAGACAAATTCTTAAGTGGTACTCATAAACTATGATGTTTATGACTTGACCTGCTACAATTCCCTTAAAATTGAGAGAGGAAAATACAAAATAGTGAAGTGACCTAATATGGAAATCGCTAGCCCGAGAAAAACAAGGGGATATGCAAGTATATAAAGCCCGGGAGCAAAGGGCAAGCGTGGTCAGTAATATCCGAAATCTCTCGCAGAACGTTACTCTGCTCGTCGCCAGACCATTCGTAAAAAAACAAGTATCACACATTATACGCTACTCGTACGTTTAAAAGTAGAGAGCATACCGGACTTAGTCGCTCAGTCGAGCAAGTGCATCCATCGGCATTTTTCCGAACATCACCCCCCTGCTGAAAAAAAGAAGCAACAGAGGCTGTGAACTCCCTGCGATCTACACTACGCACATCGAAAGGACGAGCCGTCATCTAAGTGCATCTAGCCACCGCTGTAACCTGAACCACCGAGCCTAGGCTGGAAGGCGCCGAGGATTGACAGCTGCAGACACTCAAGAACATCTTCACACATATATACAAACAACCACGCACACTTACACATTAAGGTACTTTTCTCTTTTCATAAGAATAAACGTGTGTCGATTTAAAAGAAATAATGTATAGTTTAAGTGACTTCGTATCGCGCTCCCTTCCCCGGTAGGCGATGACCGCGTCCGCGGTAGCCAAAAGGGATTTCCTATCATTAACTCTATTAATCATTTAAATTATTATAACTTCCACGTATCGCCAAGTTCGATTATTAGTTCAGGTAGGAATTCATGTAATTGTATTAATGTGTTAGATTTTGTAATTAAAAATTTGTAATCTGCACGTAACAATTGTAATATAAGCAATTTTTTGGAATTTTCTTTTCAAAATCATGTATCCCTTTCGAGAATTGACCAAATTGGACAATTTTTGTTTTGTTTTGCAGGTTATACTCTACAGAAAACGAGAAAAATATAGAAATTAAATTAGCAATTGTCGCTGGCCCAGGAAAAATCGTAATATACGCAAATTTTGGAAATTTCGACATTTTCGGCTTGCAGGTGCGAGATATTGGTTACATATTCAGAATATTATTGAATTAGCAATATATATATATATATATATTGTAACGGGGTGAGACTGTCTTCGAGAGGAGGAAAATACAAAAGGAGACGCCGGAACCAAGAATCGATCCGATGCTCCCGAGATCTCTAGGCGCACGCTCTAGCCATTGAGCCAATGCCGCCGTATTCCATCACTCTCATTTCTGCTCTGTTTACCGGCATAGCGAGGACTTGAACCTTGTTACAACCCCCCGCTAGAGTCGGATTATCGTCCCGATTTCGACTCTACACCTTTGAAAGTCCGGTAATGCAGGAACTCTTCTTCGCCGACTAGCTCTTCGATGATGTCTCCAACCTCGTACATCCCCGCACCTCTGCACGCTTTTCCGACGCATGTCGTACTTTGCGGATCCACTCCATCTCTTCTCTGCGTATTTCGTCACGCAGCAGGCGAACCACAGGGAGAGTCTCTGGATCTTAGGTGGGAGTTTCTTTATTCTTCTCCTACTTCCTAACGTGTACCGGCGTAGCAACGTAGACGTTCTTCTGGAAGGTGCGACCAGGTGAAGAATCTGCTTTATCCACTCCTGTAGGTTATTCAGTTAGGCGCCATGTAACGGGGTGAGACTGTCTTCGAGAGGAGGAAAATACAAAAGGAGACTGGGGCCGGCTTGTTCTAGGTTCAAGTCCTCGCTATGCCGGTAATCAGAGCAGGAATCAGAGTGATGGAATACGGCGACATTGGCTCTATCGATTCTCGGTCCCGGCGTCTCCTTTTGTATTTTCCTCCTCTCGAAGACAGTCTCACCCCGTTAAACTGGCGCCCAAAACGTGTAGATACGCGGGATAGGAAAAGAAGAAGTGTTGCGCGCGAACTCGATATAGGGAATTCCCGATTCGGCGAAAAGTAAGTGAATTTCGTGGAAAGACGGTTGAATTTTTGCGAGTTCGAAAAGGCCAAGGCGTGATATACAGCATTATATTCGCGCCGAGACGATCAAAACAAACATCGGTTCGTTGGTCGGCTGAGCAGCAGCGTGCGAGAGTAGGAGAATCCGTGCGCGCTGCAGTAGTGTGTGAGCGCTGAGTACGAAGCAGCTGGCGCGTGTGAGTACGTTGCGTAGCGGGAGTATACGTGTGCGCTAGCCGCTCGGTGGGAGCGTCTGTGAGCGCGCGAGCCGCTTGATGGGAGCGTCCGTGAGCGAACGGAGAGTGTGTGCGTGAACTGCTCGGCGGGAGAGTACGTAGGAGCGCTACAAGTGCGTGTGTCCGCTACAGTACGTAGCGTAGGTACAGTGCAAGCGCCGTATCGCAATAGGAGCGATATAGTACGCATAGCCGAGCGTGTGTGTGTGCATGCGTATAGGATAGCACAGCTGGCTGGTGATAGAGCCTACCTGTTTATACGCAGCATAACGCGAATCACGCGACGGCGAAAAAGTGCGAGAGCAGAAATTCGGTGCAAAGCACGCTGTTTCGTACTTAAAAATCGCGAGATAGAATCACGCAACAGTTATTAGAATAGAGGCGTTAGATTTTTGTATTTTTGTAAAGCACACTGTTTTGCACTTGTAATTCGCGAGATAAAATCACGCCACAGCTATTAGAGTAGAGGCGTTAGATTTTTATTTTGTTTAGATAGGCTAGATAAATCTAGATAGACAAGCAGAGGTTTTTGTGTATTGGAAATACACAGAAGCACGTTCACAAATTATCAGGTTAGTTAGCCGCTGCTGCTGCGCGAACTAGTTTTCGAACCTCAATAAAACTCAGCTGCGCGTGAAACATGGCTCAAGAAACTGGAAAGAGCGTAGGAGACTGGTGCTTCGCACTGGACGACGCCGATTTACAAGAAGCACTGACCTCGTTGAAGCTTCGAGCTGATGGCTTCAAGTTAGCCAAAGTCGCCAGACTTCACCGATGGTTAATGGGCGACTACGCTGAAGAGGATTTTATGCCAATGGGAGAAGAGTTGCCATCGGAAGCTCGCGTTGAAAGAGAGCTACTCCGACAAACATTTATAAACGAAACAAAGCTAGAAACGACAGGTGATACAATTGTGGATGAATCGTATGACCCTACGGCAACACACCCGGTAGAAAGATTGGCGCACGACCAGATCGTAGCAGAACGGTTAAGGTGTTCGAGTGAGACACGGGTCCCATGCGGGCAAGGCGCTATAAAGAAGGTAGCGCGAGCCTCAACCAATACACTGTGAATAATCTCATCGATGCAACTTTCTGATGAGGGGGAGGATGCAAGAAATGTTGCAGACCAACGTAGGAAGGACGATGAGCAGCTGGATCCCAGGTCCCTTTCGACTCACAGTAGAGGAACGGTTGAAGTAAGTGTACAGCGAGTGCGAGGTCAGGCTGCGATACAGACGGCAAACCGAAAAGAAACAGCGGAATCTGGGAAGGATGAGCCAGATGGCTGTTCCTGGCAACAGACGCTAAGATAGACCAGTTAACGAAGAGCATGGAAACGTTAATGGCGATGATGATGGGTAACGCCGCTTCGAGCACAAGAGTGGAGCAAACTCCAACCCCTCCGAAGCCAACGCGCAAGACGCAAGGTGGTTTACCCCCGCCAAAGGTCGAGTTCCAAGATACGTACAGTATCTTTGGAAATGAGGACATGGCCAGCACAGTAGCGCAGCCGCGTAACATGACGACGTTGTCGGCAAGGGGCGTGAGACTTCAACCCCTGGCAGGTGCTGGGGGGAGTAAAAAGACTACAGGTGAGACGAGTAGCGCACCTGCTACTAGAAGCACTACCAGTGGTATGACGTCTTCTCACAATCCGTCTAGAGCGGCCGGTAGTGTATTCGGAAACTGGCCAGTCCGATTTCAACGGCGATTCCAGTATGAGCATCGTGCACTTCATTCAGAAGATGGAGGGAGTGCAGAGGTTGAACGACCTCACAGAAGAACAGATGCTAGCTGCACTGCAAGAGGTATTCACCGGTTGCGCCTACGGGTGGTTGTTAAACCGGGTTGATGAAACGGGAGGGTGGAATAGCTGGCAAGAGTTTTGCACGTGTGCCAAGACGTGGTTCGGCAAAACTCAGGGATACCAGCGGAGGCTTCAAGCAGAGGCAAAGGCACGCACACAGGGACCAAATGAGTCTATACGCGTTTATATCACGAGTCTGCAAGGGATTATGCGCAGGATGGTGCCGAAGCCTAGCGTATCACAGCAGCTTGATGTGATAAACCACAACATGCTGCCCGCTATAAAGGAACTTGCAGCGAAAAGACTACAGCACTGTGGAACAAATTCTAGAAACAGCTGCTCAGATAGAAGCCACCATCGAGAGCGAGTCGGTACATTGTTGCCAGAATTGGCTTATAACTTAAATCTGTGTCCCCATAGCTCCAAGGCCAAGGTAACGGCTTTGGGAGCAGAAGTAACGGAGGAAGAGCCGCTGAACCTAGCAGCGATAAATCGCCTGCTCGACGAGCGATTTAAGAAAGCTTTTCGAAATAAGTCCCCGACAAGGTCACCACGGCAGCGAAAGACTTACCGCAGTGCCAGCAGAGGGCGTAATAGAAGTCCAAAGAAAAAGGACAAGGAGACTAGCCCACCACGGAAAGAAAGTCCGAGGTCGGGAAATAAGTCGAGAAGCCCAACAAAAGAAAGTCAAACACCTACAAAGATGTAGAGTGTTTTAACTGCGGTAAAAAGGGCCATATCGCCAGGACGTGTAGACATCAGTCGGGAAACGCCAGGAAGGAGGCGTAGGTGAGGCCCCTACATCTCTGAGGAGGGCGCAGCATGAGACTGGGACTAGTTCAGCGCACCAGGCCTCGCCTGATTATTTCGATCTGATGATCGAAAAGCTAGCCATGAGGCTAGTTTTTAGCAATGAGGCGCAACCCAACCTAAATGGCAATGAGTCATACTATTGGGTAAAAGTTGGGATTGGAGAATTTCAAGGCGAGCGCTCTATGATTCGGGAGCGGCGTTGACGGTAATGGGCACGCTTGGTTTACAAATAGCCAGCGCGTATGGGCGCAAGATACGCCCGTGCCAAGGTCGACAAGCACAATGCGCAAATGGACAGACTTCAACGATTGTGGGTACAGTAGACCTGCCATTTGAAGTTGAGGGAGTCCAGAGAGAAGTAACTGTAGCAATACAGCCAGATGCAGTCGAGAGCTGCCTAGTCGGAGCAAACTTCAGCAGACTCTTCGATGCAGTACACGACCCAAACGAGGGAGTGTTATGCTTGAAGCGCGAAAAGAAAATAGTACAGCTTCAACTGGCAACGCTCGGAGTTACGGGTGTGCTCAACATAGCCGCAGTAGATTTAGCGAGGATTACGGAGGAAGAACGCGCTAAGCTGAACAGACTTTTGGCTAGGATGAAACCAGCCCAGCCGAATGCGCTAGATCGCACTCAGCTGATTGAGCATGAGCTCGACATTGGTACTGCTAGACCCATAAAGCAGAAATATTACCCAGTGTCGAGGGTGATGGAAGAAGAAATGCACCACCAGGTACATGAGATGTTGGAGGCGGGCATTATTGAACGAGCGACAAGTAGTTGGTCTAGCCCCGTCGTTTTGGTATGCAAACTGAATGGGAAGTTTCATCTTTGCGTTGACTTTTGGAAAGTTAATGCGCTATCAAAAGCTGATGCTTATCCTTTGGCGAACATGGATGATATTCTCGTAAACTGCAGAAAGCGAAGTATATTTTGACACTGGATCTCAGTAATGCGTATCATCAGATACCGCTCAAGAAGGAAGCGAGACCAATCACGGCGTTTACGGTGCCAGGTCTGGGATTGTTCCAATTTAACCAATTTTCCAATTTCTAAAATAACTATATTATTTTTTAAAAAAGATGGATCTTTCTTACATAAGAAAATGTAAAATATTCAGTTATATCGATTATGCTATAAAAAATAGTATGCAACTGGGGGGGGGGGGATTGGCCTTTTCTTGCGAGGGTGATATTTTGAGCACGAGTGGGAGTCGAGGGCCTGAGACGGACACGAGTGTTCAAAACATCACCCGAGTCTGAAAAAGCCACTCCCCCCTTGTTTTACAGCGTTTTTTTTTGACAATGGCAAGAAACATAGGTTCTTTTTTCGTATATGAGAAAGAAATAGAAAATTGAGAACTGTATAACTATTAGAAATTTTTTTCAAATTTTTCGAAATTTTCAAAGTTTTTAAAATTGTTAAAACTAAAATTTTTGATAATTTTCAAACTTCGGAGCAGCGGGACGAAAAAAACTTTTCCTCCCGTTGCAGCGTAGTACTTTCCTACTACTTTTCCTCATTATATTACAATAAAATCTTAATATAATCTGTTCATATTGTAGATGAATTCGAAGTTCGTAAAAAAGAAGTACAAGCAAAAATTAAACTGAAGTTTGGCATCAGAGTTGATCAAGTTCTTCAAGGGCACAACTAATATGGGTAATCTAGCTCGAAAATGTTTAAATTATCCAAGATAATTTGCAAATTGTCTAGAAATTAATGAAAGATTGGTTTGTAACTTAGCAACTATAATATCGTTGTATCAATGCAAAGAATCGTTGAATCTAAGTTTTGTTGATATATTATGTAATGATACAATAAGAATTTATTTTAATTTGTATCCATGGGCGTGCATGAACCCCACTGTACACAAAGCACTTGTGCATGGATGCGACATTATAAAGCAATTTCCTTTACCAGTAGCATACTATTCCGAAGATGCTCTAGAAACAAACCATACATATTTTAGGAAATACCTGATTCAGCATGTACATCAAAGTAGTTGTAAATTCCGAATTATTGACGTATTTTAACGTATGATATATTTAAGCGATCCAAAAATTTCTCTTATAAATATTAATGATCGCACAAAGAAACATAAATTAGAATTGATTAATGATACCAAGATATTTATGAAACAAAGGTTGATAAATGGATAATTTGTAATTGTTTTTGAATAAGATTATTCTACTGTAGTAATTTAAAGTTCATAAACTAAATTTTTGAATTAATTTAAAACAGATAAAAACAGATAAAACAGATATAGTTAAAAAAAAACTATAAATTTGAAATGTACTGAAACAAGTCGATAAAAATGTAGCTTTAATAAGAAGCTATTTACTTAGATTTATAATATTTCCTTTAATAATTTATTTTCAGGAAGAGCTTAAAAACAGGTGAATATGAAAATGAAGTTGTATTTATTGAGGACAAAAATTATACTGAAGAAATAGAAGATTCTGATGATTCCGAATTTCTTCTATAATACTAAAATATTAAATTCAGAGTAAAGAAATTGTATGACGTGGAGAAGAAAATTAACCGGACATTAATAAAGAACATTTCTCTAAGATTATTCCGTCCACAATTAATCTTAGAATTTTCAATATTGCTGTTTCTCATTTATTCATATTTCATAAAATATTTAATAACATTTAATATTTTGGGAATGATAATTATTAAACAAATAAAATATGTATCCACACATTTGTATCGCTAATTCTATCAATATTTTGATTCTATATGCAATATATCGCATCTGAAAGCCAGAAATGCCTATATACCGGATATTATTGAATTAGTTATATATTTGTATATATATATATATATATATATTGATAATTCAATAATATTCTGAATATGTAAGCAATATCTCGCATCTGCAAGCCAAAAATGTCGAATTTCCCAAAAATTGCGTATATTACGATTTTTCCTGGGCCAGCGACAATTGCTAATTTAATTTCTATACTTTTCTCGTATTCTGTAGAGTATAACCTGCAAAACAAAAAAAAATCGTCCAATTTGGTCAATACTGGAAGGAGTTATTTTATTTCGAAAAAAAATTTCCAAAATGTTCCATAGTGGGGCGTCGGCAGCCTCGCTAAGGAACGACATAGGTTTCTAATATAGACAGCTACGGCTCTTAATGGATGTTTGCGTGGGTGGTAATGTTGAAAGCTCTAGTTTATTGGACATGTACTCGGACAAGTAAGAATCTAAAAAGCCATTTTGCGTACACACTACTATATACGCGGTCTAAAAATATCCGTAAGGCTGCTGAAAGTGTGAGTACTCCTCTTTTTAAGCCTCTTCTTCTTTCTCGCGGCGGCGGTGGCCGTGCTGACTCTTTTCTATCTTCCTAAGTGTTTACGTTTCCTGATAGCGATATAAAAAAATGTTTACGTTTTCTAATAGCGTTAAACTGGAAAAAACACGTCTCACTTTGCCAATGTCTACTTGTCTATCCTAGTAGCGTAGGTAGTGACTCATTATATCATTTTTTTTTCTAACAATTGCGTTTTAAGTGTAAGCGTCAACGTTCCGTATTCAAATGGTATTCATACTCCATGCTAATCTTTTATATCTATGACGACCGAGCAAAAACTGTTGTGCAAGAGTATACTGTAATAAGCTGGTGAAAAGTTTCTCGCAATGTTGCTGTCAAATTTATATCTCGCAGCATCTATGGAAGCTTTTTGAAATAGGTTCGCATTCATCTGTGTACACGTATAGCTGAGCGAATTCAGCTCGAGAGAACGATGCAGGTCTATTTACCAAAGCAACAACACCACCCAAGGTCGACATGAAAAAAGCGTCGTTTTGTCGACACATCTCTGAATCTTCGAAGCCGAAAATAGGCCTGATTTTTTCGTTAAAAGTTACAGACTATGGCTCCGTGCATCTGCATTTAAGTGATCTACAAATGCACTCGATTTTTCTAGTTAGCTAGCTGTGTTCCCGACGTATGCAAGCGGATCGCAAGCGAGAACAAAAAATCGGCGGGTGAATACTCCAGCGCAGTATGCTAAGTGCTGCGTGAGTCTCGTGGTTATGGGGCCATTTGATTTTTCTCTCCTTCGGGCGGATACGCCCGGTTATTGGAGTGATCGCGAGGCAAGGAAAAGGCCGAGAGATTTTCCTTCGCAGACGCGTTTTGAGATGAAGACAAGGAAGGGCTTGTTGGGGGTATGTCGCCCAGATTGGCTGCCATGAGGTGAAAGCATGGGCCGTTGTTCTGCGTTTCGGTCGAGCGGGCGTTCGGGTGGGAATGTTTTTAGTTTAAGTGCGTCTTTTTGGTCGACAACGAGTTTGCGTGCGCTATAAATTAAGATTATACTTTTAAGATTTATTATGTATACGCGCTGTTCCTGGCGTAGGTTTTTCTCAAGAGGTTTTTCCTACGTCGCAGGCGATAGCTTGAGTGAATGCGGGGACAGCGCAGGCTTTAAGTGTAAAGACGGCTTATGGCCACTGAGCACGCGCGTAGAAAAAAAGGGTCTCTTGTTCGCGTTGCAGCGTCATGGCCCTGTGCTGGGCGCGGCGCAGGGTTTCGGGTTCGCGCAATCTGTTTCGGCTCAACAACGAGCGCGGCGTTGGGTCTATTTTTTTATAGCTTTTCGCGAGGGAAAATCGACGCGTTCTCAGTTGCATCGGCATCTGGCGATTCTCTCGATCCGGGCGAGGAAAACAAGGACTTAGGGAGGGGATGTCGTTTTCGGGGACTTCTGCGGGGGCGAGCGTGTCCTGTGTGCTCTGCGGAGGCAGTCTCGGTCGTGACACGGAGCTGAACGCTTCGTTTTGTAATTTCAGAGATATTACAATATATTTTCAACTTATTTCCTAAAATCTTAGAGTTTTTCTTTTCATATCTATTTTAAAATTGTAGTCTAAATTCATTTAGATATTTTATTTATTTATCTACTGCACAATCTTCGAGCGCGACACTGCTCCCGTAAGCAGCTACAAGCTGATCAGTTTTTCGTAAGCTCCGTGCAAAAAAAAATGCATTTCAGGGCTATCCGTTTACCTTGCCTTAAACTTGTAAAACGCAACGGACTGATTACCGCTCACAAGAAGAGTAACCGGGCTCCGGGAAAGGGATTCTACTAAGAATTTTGGAAATGTTTTCTGGTATCCTATAATAAAGAGATCACTTGTAATTCAATCTCATAGGCTTTTGTTCGCGAGTTATAGCAAATTTAAATCAAAATTTGCAATAAAGCTAAGTCGACTCAAACAAGTCTAACTTAAAAGGCATAATTCCTATACAATCCCATATAGAATGGAATTAAAGTACGGACAATTTCTATCTACGAAAATATCATTTTCTTCCAAAGATACAGTTCATAAATGGTTTTACTAAATAACCCACGATTATTCTATACACTCGTTTCCGTATTAGTAATTCGAGAAAATTTTTAATTAATTGTATCTTTTGAAGAAAATGATATTTTTATTTTTTATTTTATGTAGGATTGTATAAGAGTTATGATTTGTAAATTAAATTCGTTTGAATCGCCTTGGATTTTTTGCAGATTTTACTTCAATAGGCTATAACTCGCGAATAAAGGCCTATAAGATTGAATTACAAGTGATTTTCCTCATTTTAGGGCACCATAAAAATTCTCTAAAAGCCCGGTACCTCTCTTTGTCATTCTAATTTTGGGCGAGAGATGGGTTGTAAAACAGCTGGTGGCTTTATCCCCGCAGTATATCAGGCTTCTGTTGCTCAGCAAAACTAAGTAAAAATTATTGGTGTCCATTTTTTAAGAAATGTTGTCGATTTCGGACGCATGCATACACAAGTTGAATTTATCAGGATAGCCTGATGAATTCAGCTTGTGTATGAATGCGTCCGAAGTACGCGCACCAGGCTAGTTTATCTCATGAAAATGACGAGACGGACAGGCCAACTGACGTGATCCCCTTTTTTAGCGAGGGCAAAATTATTACGGCAAATTCTTTCCTGAAAAGCGGTATAGCAATGAGACCAGATGGCATTTCTTTGAAAATACTCAAAGCTGTTGCTTTGTAGCGGATCGAGCTGCTCCTGGAAATGTACAATTAGTGCCTGGTACAGGATGTATTTATTACGCGATGGAAAAAAGCAGGACTAGTTTTCAATCGAAAGGACAGGCCAGCACGGATCCCTTTTACAGACCGTTGAGACTTTTGGATAACATGGGGAAGAGAGATGAAACGCTACTTAACCAGAAGATATTAGAAGCGCTAGAGTAGCAGGGGATCTTGCTGGTGAGCAATATAGCTTTAGAAAGGGTCGGCCGCCGATCGATTATAGAGAGGTTACTGACACAGTAAAAAGAACAGGTGCAGCCTGTCACGAGGCAAGACCAATCGTGGTGCTTGTGTCATTGGACGTAAAAAATTCTAGTCACTCTGAGGCCGTTTGGAGTACCGTGGTACATCATGCGCCTAGTAGAGGACCATTTGAGAGAACGGGTCATCGAATACAACACGGCACACTATAGGACATTTTGGAAAATTTTATTGAAAATTAAATATCTCCTTCCATTATTGACCAAATTGAAAGATTTTGACTGACTCAAAAAAATACTAATTCAAGCAATTTTATGGACAAATTTTTTTAAAATCAAATATCTCCTTCCAGTATTAACCAAATTAAGCGATTTTTTTGTTTTACAAGTTTATGATGGCAGTTTTACTATTTCAACTGCAATCCTAGCCAGGACCAGAAGAGCCCTATTTATTATAATTTAAAGTTGTCGTGCGTGCAGAGGGCACGGCTCGGCCGACTCAAGAGTGCTCGTGTAACTTGCACGAGCCCGCGAAGGCGGCAGGGTCCAGGATTATCAGTAAGAAGACATCGAATTATATAAAATCGTTTATATTCTCAAATACGGTACAGCATTGTGCAAGTACCGCACACTTGCACGAGCGAGAAAGAGAGGTGAGAGAGAGAGAGAGAGAGATATCCGGTGAATGCGAAAGAGAATGGGGCTGCTACTTACATATGATGGCTTCGGATTTAGCACCGGGCACACTCACACGAACGTGGTCCTGGGTCGCGACGGTTGTTCAGAAGTGGTCCTGGATGCTCACTCACTTCGCCTGTGATCCGGAACAAAATGTCGGTCTAGCTATGCTTGTGGGCTACTTGTGGGGCTAGCGGCTCACGAGAGACTGACTACCGAATCTCGCGCGCGAAGATGACCTCTGACCCATCGGCAAATCGTTGTCATACCTTGATAACGATGTGAGGTCAGGTGGCAATAGCGCTACTTGTTCCGACTCTCTCTCTCTCTCTCTCTCTCTCTCTCTCTCTCTCTCTCTCTCTCTCTCTCTCTCTCTCTCTCTCTTACCTCAACTCTCGTTCTCACTTGTTTCGGTGTCCGCTGGCTGCTTGCTAAAACAATCTATGTTTGATACATTACTTGTTTTCATCCGGAGAGACGTCGTAACGTGCTCAACGTGCATTAATTGCACCGGCAAACGTTACAACAACCCCCCCCCCCCTCAGACGTTGTGTACTCAGCCAATCGTACCAGCTCGTACTCAGTCACATCTATCCGGACATCACGGGACTTGTAAAGACATACTACGTTTTTTTCAAAGGTATATATTGTAAATTATCAAATCTGAACTTTACTATAGGGAGGTAGAGAAAAGAGGAGAAGAAAGAAAAAATCATTTTTGGGAGGACTCTGTCATCTCTCTTTTTAATAGCAATAATAATAAAAAAATGACACGGCCGCTGACGCCTGTTGCGCATGCGTTCTCCTCGAAGAGAGACTAACCGGACCACCGTGTGGTTTATTCTTTGATCCCTTCGGTCTGCCACGTTTTAAATTACCGGTTTCGTTGCTCGCGGTAGTTTTCGGTTCGACCGTTCTATCCGGTTGTGATTTACGATTTACGAGTAATCGTGTTTTCCTCGGCCTCCCACGTTTATTGGTCGTTTGTTCTCTACATCGGATGCTTTTTCTTTTTCTTTATCTATTCCTTCAAGTTCGGCGGACGTGGCCTCGTAGTCATTTGCTTCTTCAGTCACCTCAGTATCGATCGTGATTTTGCTATGGTACTTCTTTAAGTGTTCGACTGAGGTTAGTCCATTGATCGTTCCATTTAGGTCCACTAGTTCATAGATTCCTGGGCTTATCGATCTTATAGCGGTGATTGAGGAAAGGACTGCGCGCGAGTAAGTAGACCTGTATTCTCTCTCAAATTTTCTCAAGAATTATTACTGCCGCCACGCTGTGCGTAGATTTATTTTACAGATGGCTACAAATATACTTTGTATGCACTTTGGCTTTTTTCGTTGCTTGAAATTCGGCGGGCCGACATAACCTCAACTTCTGGCTGTCACTGGGATTTTCCAGCCGTCGGTCTCTCATCTGCACCGTCGTCATCGGGTCTCTCTCTCATCACCATCATCATCAACGTCGAGCCAAGGAGAAGATCATCGGGGTGGCGGTTCGCTTGTGGTGCAAGATAGAAAAAAGCATTGAGGTTAGATCTTTTGGCGAGTGCTGGCTTTTTCGAGTCGGGCGAAAACGCTAGTCATCGGCGCTCTATGTGTGCGAATAATTTTCGCCACTAGAGCTCGGGTACATCTGCACCGAATTTCTCGTAGGTTGGTTGCACTGTCGACTTCAAGCGTGCGCATCTTTGAACTCGAGAGCGGGAATCTTCTTGAGTTTAAATATAATTTCGAATTATCAATTTTTAATTATGAATTTTCAATTTTGGATTTTGGATCTTGAGTTTTATCTTGAACTTTAGCAATCACTTGCGGATCCAACTCGGGGCGAACTTAAGCAGATAAATAAAGTAATAATTAACAAATTATAGCAACAAATTACTGGTGTATTTCTTGAGTCATTTAATTATTAATAATAATTATGGCACCGTTGTCATGTACAAAATGCAAGAAAATAAATCGTCCTAATGCTGTTATTCGCAGATATAACGACTGCGATAAACCATATCATGATATCTGCCATGTTTGGTCGGTACTTGATAATAACATGGATGATAATACTGACATATGTTACATATGCCAGGAATGCAACGCGATGGGGTCGACGGTGAAATCAGGTGCTGCTACTGGTAGCTTAGGTCGCGAAAAAACGCATTTTCGGTACAGACAAAGCAAATAAGAGTCATAATAATAATAACAACAATAATAATAGTAATAGTAGTAACAACGGCGATAACAATGACAATAATAATAAAAAGCTTAGCAATGGGTATTAGTATAAATAATAATATTAATAAAATAAATAAAACAGGAAGTAAGGGCTTGGCGTGGAATAAGACTGTTAATGTTAAAATTAATAATAACAATAGTAACAATAACACAAATCGTAGCAGCAATAAAATACCACCTACTGCTAATGGGAGTAAAACAAAAAATACTCCTATTGGTTGCAACAGTGGCAGTAATAAAAATAATGCTAAAATCAAAGTTAAAGATAATGCTATGTCTTTTAAAAGTAATAATAATAGTAATAACTTATCTTAGTTGTAATAGTAATGATAATAATGAAGTTGATAATAACGCTGTTATCAATTGCAACTCCAGCAGTATAAACATTAACAGCACTGTTAATAACATCGATAATATGAACAATGATGTGACAAGTGCTGAGGTATCCCTTAAGGACAACCTTACAGCCTCAACGCCAGCTGTTGCCTCCAAGAAACCTAACTGCGATAGGAAACAGGTAGCCGGAGATTCGTTGATAGAATTAAGCGCGCTACGTTTTTGCAATTTGCCACCGACCATGCTGGATCTGTTTACATCACAATTTGGTCTACTTGAGACGGCAATGGGTGATCTTAGATCTCTTGTGGAGAGAAAACTTAGTACTGCTAATCAGGGGCCGGCCCCAGCGGTTGAGAAATCGTGTATTATTGTCACTCTAGTAGATAAAGTGTCGTCACTTGAAAAAATAATTATCGAGCAAAATACTAAGGTTGATGGTTTGCACAATGATCGCCTGCTCTTGATTCAGGAAAATAGAGTGCTCAAGGAACAATTAAATAACTTAATGCAAAAAATTGAAAAGATTGTTGATATCACAGCATCAAAGTGCAGTGAGGACAGATCCAGCTCGGATCATGGTGGCACTACAGAGGACATAGGTGTTCGTTGTACTGATGTTTCTCAAGTATTCGTATCACTCAGAAGCTTGGATACCTCTGCTTATAGTGCGGGCGCTACCGTCGGAGATACTATTTCAAAAAATTCTAGTAATATCGCAGGCGCCTCTGCGGATAATGACGTTTCTCTAGACGACTTCAAAATTTGTAAAAGTCGCCGTCGATCGCGAGGTAGAAACCGAAAAAAGGAGGGTCGCAATCCTTCAAGCGGTCCTTCGACGGTTCGGCTGGATGGTGATGAGAACTCTGCTGAAATTATAGTTTCTAGTATATTCTATGGTACGGAGGAAAAGCATGGTGATGTGGCCCATGCTGTTCTCAGCACCATCTTGCCATCGGTCGCTAGGGCCGATATCGTCTCCACGCGTCTGCTCCGCTCGGAAAGTGTGTGCACAGCAGAGAAGGCTGAACGATTGTCGCCATGGATAGTTCGCTTATGGAATCGGTTGTTGATGGGAGACATCATGCGTGCGAAGCATCGTTTCACCGGCCTAAATACTAGACATATTAACGTTTCGTCTTTGGACCAGGAAACTAGCAATGGCCTAATTCATAAAAAAATTTTTATAAATGAATTATTACAGAAGGAACTTTTTCTTCAATTTAGAAGCTTCAAAAGCTTGGCTTGTGGACTAGGCTTTAAATATGTTTGGCATAGAGGCGGTCGTTTTATGGTAAAAAGACGAGACGGGGATATTGCTCACGCGTTTAAGACAACTGCGGACTTGCACGCAATTGCTGCGTCTTATGACAGCGCAACTCGCGCCATTAACCCTGTAAATATAGTGACAGCGGTACAAAACTGTATTTCTGCAAACGATGCAGTACCTTCGTGTGACAAAGCGCGGGATACGGCTAATAATGTTTGACTAGTCGGAGAAAAAGGGAGCTGAGCTCGAGGGATTGAGGGCTGGTTTCTTGAATGCAACGTCCTTGAATAAAAATATGGAAATGTTTCGCCAATTCATTGTAGGTGCTCGTCCCTTCTATCACTTGTTTGGTGTGGCTGAATCGCGTTTCGGGCAAAATTTTGATGATGCGTTTGCGCAGGTTGATGGATACTCGGTTCTTCGACAGGATAGGAATACCCAGGGGGGTGGAGTGGCTCTTTATATCCATAATAGTTACAAGGCTACTCTGTTATGTTCATCCTCAACAATGACAGATGTTGGTAAACCGGGAATTCCTGAATATCTCATGTGTACAGTACAGAGGGGCCAATTACCCCCTGTTTTTGTTGCTGTAATTTACAGACCACCGGGTATCTCTTTCACAGAGAATTCAGACCTACTCGATAACTTGAGACTACATGCGGTTGACTTTGATCATCGCATAATAATGGGAGATCTGAACGCAAATATGTTGTCGGCGTCTCAGGATGCAAATTTCGCCAGAGAGCTATCTTGTGAGCTGAATCTTCAGCTTGTAGATCATGGCCCGACTCACCATGTTGCGGATTCGCACACCTGGATTGATGTGATCTTTGTTGATGAGGGTGAGACAGTCCTGGATAGGAATAACTTGATGGCGACCTTTCCGAACAGGCACAACATCATTGACCTAACCATCCCTGCTCCTAGGTCCTCATCTCCTACTTTGAGCTCCTTTTATTTCAGAGATTTTAAATCTGTTGGGCAGGGTGAGCTTCTTTCTCTCCTTAAGACACTTGACTGGTCAACTGTCCTCTGTCCTGCTGAGACATTAGACAAAAAGCTTCAATCTCTGAGACGGATGTCGCAGCTGCTATTGATGAACTTGCGCCCTTAAAGCGGTTTAAACCAAAGAGGAAGGGTCTCTCGCCATGGATCAACGTCGAGCTTCAAGAACTGTATAATCGACGTGATGCTGTTAGACGTCGGTTTCGTCGTACGCGTGATAATCGCCTGTGGACTGAGTTTCAGTCGCTCGCTGCGGAGGCTGAGCTACGCACGGCAGAGGTGCGGGATGTCTTCATTCAGAATAAAATCTCGGAGGCCTCATCACCCAGTACAAACTCGACATTTCTATGTCGGCTGTTGTGTAACGGTTGCATTCCCCTTGCACTGGATTTAGTCAGTTGGGATTCAAGATTCGGAAGGGGAGTGAGGTTAGAAACAACTCCGTTTGGTTAAGTTTGAATAGTTTGTATATTTAATATTTCTCAAGGCGCGTCATCACTCGCCGTAACGGTGTGACGGTGAAGCGGAGTATGTATGGAGTGTGTGCAGATTTTGTAGTTGCGCTACGCGTGCTCACGAGAGCGCTCCTCTAGGTACTCAGTGGGTCTGAATTACCCTGTGTGCGCACAGTGGTAATTCAGATGATAGTGTGGTATTTCGGTATCTGTGCCGTTACGTGTGCGCACGAAAACGGTCAGATATCGGTAGTTCCTCTAGGGCCCTCCTAGCGGTGTCGTGTGCTCACGGCAACGCTCGGATCGGGAGCTCTGATCAAACTGCCGCCGTGCTGTCGCGGCTGGGCTTATATAGCCCCAGTCGCTGGCGCCAACGCCCTCTGGTGGTGATTGAGTCGAGTGTTGTTTGTGTATTTGTGTGGTGCTTACCGTGCTCTTTTCGGTGGTGTGTGTTAGTTTGTTTGCGCCCGTTGTCGGTTTCGTTCGCGGCTGTGTTTACATTGTTCAAGCACGTGTTGCTATCTATGAGCACTCGGCTTGTGCTCATGTTGTTGTCGTGCGGGTCTGCCTTTCGCTCGCTTTGTTTGTGTGCCCGCTTGTACGTATTCTGCACGAGACTGATGTCTCGTTGCAGTTAAAATATTTGGCCTAACGAACTTGAGGTTCTCGGGCGTTGTCGTTAGCTGAATCTTGGAGTTCTTTTTACTTCTCCATCCGCGCCTTCCATTCGGATATGGCCGTTTGATCTTCTTTAGCGATTGCTTCGATTTCTTCTTGTCGAAGTAAAGATTTCGGATGGTTTGGATGTCTGCCAAAGTTCAGCATAGCTGGTGAAGTTTGAAGCGACCCCTGAGTCGCCGTGTTCATACTGAACGCAAACTCTGCAATATGTTCATTCCAGTTCTTATGGTGACCTTCTATATACTCCCTGATCATGGTTTTAATCGTTCGATTAGCACGTTCTACGGTGTTCGGCTGAGGATGGTAGGGTGGTGTATACGTATGGTGTACTGCCCGTTCCTCTAAGAATTTATCCATCGCCTTATTCCGGAAGTCAGTTCCGTTATCGGAAAAGAAAACCTTTGGTGTTCCAAACCGTAGATAGACTTGTTCGTTCAAGTGTTTAATGATGGTCTGGGCATTTGCCTTACGTATGGGTATACATTCAACCCATTTGGTGAACATATCTTGGAACACTAGTAGGTAATCGTAGCCATGACTCGATTTTGGGAAGGGACCCATCACGTCACCAACAACAGTTTTCCATGGTCGGGAAAAATTGCGATTACCCATGTGACCAGCTGGCTTTCTTTGTTCAACTTTACATTGTTGACAAATTAGACAGTTTCGAACATAGTTAATTATGTCCTTCTTCATCGTTGGCCAGTAATATGACAAGGCGACTCAATCTTGCGTTTTCTTACGTCCGAAGTGACCTGACGTTGCTTTGTCGTGGCATTCATTTAAGACTTGTGCTCTTTTCTCTTTCGGAAGTACTAACTTCCAGGCATTTTCATCTTCGAAAATGGCATCGATGAATGCGTTTGGTCGATAGTGGTATAACTTCCCACCAACCAGCTTCCAACCTGGAAATTCTAACGGCCGGTCGGCCATCTCTTTTATCTGATCGGTGTACCACTTGTCGGATATTTCGTTCTCTGGGGTAATACTGGCAATGGTTGGACGCTGATCTTCTGAGTCAGCATCGTCTTCTTCATACAACCGCGACAATGCGTCAGGGACTACGTTCAACGTTCCTTTGCGGTGTTCGATCGTGTAATCGTATTCCTGCATTTGGAGAGCCCATCTAGCTAGCCGGCCAGTTGGATTGCGTAAATTACCTAGCTACTTGAGACTGCTATGGTCGGCGATAACCACAAAATGATAAACTTCCACATACGGACGGAATTTTTGTATTGCCCAAAGGACTGCTGACTCGCGTTCCATAGCAGAATAATTTCGTTCCGCAGGAGACACAGTGCGACTCGCGAACGATAGTACGCATTCCTCTCCTTTTATTTTCTGCGTTAGGATCGCACCAAGTTCTGTACCGGACGCGTCACATTGTAAGCAGAAAGTTTCGCTAAAATCGAGTCGATGGAAGACTGGTGCTGATGTTATTAACATCTTAGCTTGTTCAAACGAATGTTGTTGGTCCTCACCCCAATTATAACTCGTTCCTTTCTTCAGCAGCCGATTCATCGGTTCGATTATTGTTGCGAATTCTTCAAGGAACTTACGGTACTACGACGACATTTCTACGAATCTACGCAGTTGTTTTAAATTCTTGGGAGCCAGGTACTCTCTTATCGGGGCGATCTTGTCCGGATCCGGACGAAAACCATCCCTGTTGACGATTACGCCAAGATAACGCACTTCTGGCTGACAAAAATGACTCTTTGTCCGATTTATTGACAGTCGTGCCTTGACTAATTTCGTCAGAACGATCTCTAAGACTCTTAAATGGTTTTCGAACGTTTCTGAAAAGTTTTGTTCAAGATCGGGTGTTATTAAGGAGTCGATCATACTCGACATAGGCAGGAGCTTCAGCTAAGCCGAATGGGAGGCGTTTCCACTGGAAAAGACCCATTCCTGACACTTTGAAGGCTGTATATGGTCGACATTCTTTCTTTACCTTAATCTGGTGGTAAGCACTGCTCAAGTCTATCGTAGAAATATAACAAGCACATTATAACTTACTCAAGAAGGTATCCATGAAAGGCAGGGGGTAAGCGCTGATCTTCGAAACTTTGTTCGCGCCGTGGAAGTCTATGCACATCCGACGCTGTGCACCATCCCCTTTCTTTACCATCACGACTGGGCTAGCCCAATCACTGTCAGAAGGCTCGATGATACCTGCAGCTAGACGTTCTCGTACTTGAGAGTGCAGCATCTTTTCGAGCTTCTTTGATACTGGATAGTACTTTTGGTTAATTGTTCGACAAGTCTTTACTTCTAGGACGAACTCTACCAAGTTTGTAAAACCGAGCGACCCATTATCCTTTGGAATGAACTGATCAAGTAATTCTTCTAGCATCCATTTTTGGCCTTCGTGAAAGTCTTGGAGTTTGAGTCGGTAATCAATGAGTCTTCAGTTTGGTTTTTCGTATATTCCTGTCAGGTACTCTGATCCTGACTTTTTATCAAAGATTTTAAGTATTTTGTCATCTAAATATATACTTAGGCCTGTGTCTGCAAAGCGTCTAAGAGATATTAAATTATCTGAAATATCTTGTGCAGCTATTACGTTTGTTAATAAAATTTTGTTATTTTCGTCTGATGTAGATTTTAAATATAGGTCGCCTTTTCCATCTATGATAATATTGGCTGATTTATTCTTGTTTGGACAAGTGTCTCCCTTTTGGTTTGCTTCGGCCTGACAATAAAAGCACTACCATAGTCTGTACACAGCTAGGGGTCAATCTGCTGCCTTGTGTCCTACTTTATTACATCTGAAGCATTTAGTCGTCTGACTGAAGGTTTGAGTCACTAAGTTTTCTTTGGCATCTGAAGGTTTCCCGTCTGAAGTCTTATTTTATGCTTCCATCTTCTGATTTTGTAATTCTTTGACGATGTTCGTCATCTCCGTGGCTATTTTGTTGCTTACCACCATGTATTTCTGAAGATTTATGATGGCGTTGGCTTGCTTTTCTAGTACTTCTGCCTGGTTGTTCATAGCTGCCTTCATGGCCTTGATGCTACTTTCTACCATCTCTAATCTTCTGCCATACGGAGCAGAGTGTCTTAGAGTAATATACTCTACTCTCTCTCCCACTGAATTTATAAACAAATATTCTGATTAAACATTCAACCTCTGATTTCTTACTTCTGAGATTACTTATTAATTTATATATAAAATAAGTGATTTTATAGGCCTATCGTCTGTCTCTGATTTATTTGTTTATATTCTAATAGAAACACTTTTACCTTGTGAGACTGGTACACTTTCCTCGTCTGAATTGTCGGATATCTTGACACTTTTGATTATTTCCGAGTTTTATTTCACCCTCTGTAATGTTGAATGTTTCTTTTAGTTTTATTTCTTGCTTAGTCTGGCCGCACTGCAAGTCAGACTAGCTTGAAAAAAACAGACTAGCTTGTTTTGTTTCGCCGAACAACATACACGTGCTCCCTCCCAACGTGAGCAGACGAACGCAATTTTCTCAATTTTGTGTGAGGGGCGATCGCACACGCGCATGTTGTTACGGTGAAACTGCAAACAGTGGTTTGCTGAATTCGTATTTTTATTCTTCATAGAAAAACTCGACTTTACTGCACTGCCGTATTATCGAAGATTCTATTTAATTTGTGTTTCTTTTTTCTTTAAAGTTCTCGTCTGATTGATTTTTGATTTTACGTCTAAGAAAAAAATTAATTGCAAATACTTAAGCATGCGGTATTATTCCATAAACATCTGAAAAAAAAATATTCTGAAAACAAACGTTCGCTTCATGTTTCCCAGAGAAAAGCCGAGAGCTCGAAAAGTAAACAAACCGGGCGCATGACTCTCCGCGCCGCGCGTCGCTGCACGCTTGTCTCCGATTCTGAGAATCGGCTTGCGCGAGCTCGCGCCGGCGTATGTTCGCGCGGTTTCTACGCGCGCTATAGCGCTTCTATGCTTTGTTCTCTCTCTGAAGGATAGTGGAAACAAAACTTAGTTTCTCTGACTGTAAATCTCTCCTTCTAATGTTTTTAATTAGACACCGCACTGTCTATCCTATTTTTTCACCACTCTGAATACGGCACGGTTAAACAAAAAAGCACTCCCGAGACCGAGCAAAAAAATCAATTATGTGTACATCTGATTAGTTTTTCACTTCTAATATTTATTTTCCTTTTGTTCGGAAAAGAAAAACGAACGTTACCTCTGAAATCGTAGCAAACAGCTCTCCTCTGAATTGAAAAAAAACCGTGAGGCTTGCTGGCCCAAACCTGTTGGAGTAGTTGGTGGAATTAGACGGGATGAATAAAAAGGAGATTAGTCTTTCTTTATTTTATGTTTCTTTACTTTATCACACACGAAATAATATAAAAATATACTCTTAGTTGTATATATAAAACGGAGGTGTTGTCACTAGCTCAGACGAAGTCGGAATGAGTAGAGAGAAGTGCGACAACGCCATCACGCCTCGAGAGCATGAGGCGGGCGTCTAGAGAACTAGTCGCGAGCAGCATTATACTGCTGACCATTAAGGAACAACAAGTACTTGTAGGAAAACTAACTCAAACTCAGACTCTTTATTCCGTTAGAAAACGTCTGCTCTCAGCAGCTGTTAGAATCAGACTAAATATAAACAATAACACTCCTCGACGGAGCACAGTGGTCATAAACGACTTTTGTTTCAAAACCGTAGAACCTTTGATAGAAACCACTGATCAAAGGCAAATGTTATGAGAGTCAAGTTTGCTGATTATAGAATATAGGAAAACTATAGAAGAAGCGTTAGACTAATCCTAACCTCAAAATTGAGTCCAAAGGTGCTCATTTTTCAGAAAAATACAGGTTTTGATGCTGCAAAATCGTAATATATTTTTTTAAAGCCTCAAACACTATATTTTGTGTATTTTTTACCACTGAATCCGAATTCACCACGAGAATTAACTAAAGTAATCAAGCTAAAATTTAGAGCATTCTTTTTATCAGTACTATATGATATAAGGATTGTCTTGATTTGATGTATAGTACAATAATTAATTGTTATCAAGTTAAAAGGTGAATTTTGTAAATTTCTTTGTCGCCTAAGTGATGCGCGCCTTGTGATATTTATCTTATTTATTCAATAAATGTATTAACAAATATCAGGATCAAAATATATCTAATAGTATATGTGTGTATATCATTTATTTACTAATACCACGTTTATATTTACGTGTAATACCACGTTTATATTGGTGTATATTGGGTAGTATACCGGTGAATTCGGATTCAATGGTAAAAAATACACAAAATATAGTGTTTGGGAAACTAAAATATATTACGATTTTGCGGTATCAAAAACTGTATTTTTCTGAAAAATGAGCACCTTTAGAATCGAGTTTGAGGTTAGGACATGAGTCTGACGCTTCCTCTATAGTTTTCCTATATTCTATATTCAGTGAACTCGACGTTCAAAAAATTTCAGTTTGATTGGTTGATTATATCTCACGTTCTACCACTTCGATTGAATAAAATGGTTCTATCGTAAATTAAATAGGTTTTTGGACTTTCAGATTAGGTTTTTGGGTGAATTCTGGCGGTGAATTCGGATTCAGCGGTAAAAAATATACAAAATATAGTATTTAAAATATTAAAAAAAAATATTAGGACTTGGCGATCATGCCATTGTACTCGATTTTAAGGTTAGGAGATCAGTCTTATGCTTCATCTACAGTTTTCCTATATTCTATAATCAGCGAACTTGATGCTCAAAAAATTTCACTACGATTGGTTGTTTCTATCGTTTTTGTTTGTCGTCCCGACAATCATGAGCATCAATCCTTCAGTGGTCATCCCTCAAACTTGATCCTCTTCAGTCCAATGATGACTTACAGGAACTGACATCAACATCCTTTAGTTTAATCCGCGTCGAGCATCAAAAGTACTGGGTAATGCTAAAAGATTCAGTCTCAATCATCATTAACAGGACTCTTCTTATTCCAATGATAATTTCCAAATCCCACCAACGTTCTCTACCCTGACTCATACAAGGCGTCAAGTTAGTGAGTGACGCTTCCAGGTGCAGAATCCAATCATCACTTAAGGGGACAAAACAGTCCTATGGCCTGAAAAATAAAAACAAGTAAAATTAATATATGTAAATTAAATTTTATGAAGAGATTTTTTCTATAATAAGAGTAGGTCAAATTACCTACAATTTGAGCCCTCATAGGCTTCATATTCACCTACCTGATAGTGGTGAATGCACGTATACCCATCAAAGTATTTTGGCTCTGTCCGTAAGATTCCAAATGAACTGATGGATGAAATGGGCTCAAAGTTTTTTACATCTGTTATTCTTATATGAATGATATGATTTTGATTTGAATGCGTAGAAGTTGTTTTACAACCAAAATACTATATTTTTTATTATTTGTCGACAAATTTTACTACTAATTATTTTATGAAAGAACTTCTACACATTCAAATTAAAATCACAACATTCATATGAGAATGACAGGTATATAGAACTTATAAAAAAAATTGAGCTCATTTCATCCATTCGTTCTCCTGGACAGTGAGCTGAAATCAAGAAAAAAACAAATTTGGAGTCACTATTATAATTATAACTTTACTTAACAAACAGTAAATTAAGTGGTCCGAATTATGTCTTCTTCCAGTTGTCGAGAACAACATTTTCACTATTGATATGATATATTTGGTCATACCATACCAGGTCTGTACGACAATTTTTACCTGGAACTCAAAAAAAAACATTTTAATTATATTTATCATTTAATTAATATTATTATTATATGTAAAATTATATGCCACTCATGTATGTATGCGTATACGTAAACTCACCTGTCAGATGATCAAGAGTACGTACTGCAATCACTAATCTGTTAGTCGCATACTTCTGTAGTTGTCGTATACTTCTACAGATGAATTGTGAAATAGTTTTTTTTGAGATCTATTTTCTTCAAGAGTTGGAAGCGACCGATTTTTGTTGATCCTCGATGAAACTTCCTAAAAATCTTTGTGGTTGTTTTCTTGTCCTGCCAAAGCAGTACTTGGCATCCGGATGAGTAGATGCAAATTTTGCCTTTGTATCTTTATCGAAGCCATTGCTTATCTTTAATTACACATTAAACTCACATTAACACTTTACACTGTTTCTTTATTTTATAAATTCACACAATTTTGATTGCTCTGCCTTTTTTCACTATTATTACACTTCTTTCACTACAATTTCTTTACTACACTTTTTTCATTACACGTTTTCAGTACTATTTAATTTATAAATAAATAAAAGACACTAAAATCAATGAGGCAAATAATCACAAGTATATTTCATATTCATTTAAAAATACTTGTAGAAATAGCACCTGTACAGGATGGGTTAGGTTCAACGCGCAGAAACAAACTGAGTCACCAACAACACTGTCGGGCATGCGCTCTAACCTTTATCAAGAGGAGGTGCGTAGCGCGCGGCTATTTCGAGTTTCAATTTAAATTATTAGATGCATCTTGTATAGATTTTTCAAGATTTTAATATACGCTTAAATTAATTTATTTAAACATATACACGTGTAATTTTTTATTAAAATATACGTAAAAATATATATATATGACTTATATATTATACTTTTTAAAAGTAATATTGCAAGTCACAATTTTTTTTATTTATTTATCTATTAATTAAGAAAGAATTAAAAATACGCGATTTTTCGAAAAAACGTTAAAAAGATTGTTTTAATATTGAGCTTATAACTTTGTAATAAAATTTTTTTTTAAAAAGCGGTTTCGATAGCTTATTTTATGTAAATTTTGCTATCAAAATATCACAAAAAAAATTGAATTTTTCATGAAATAGGACTGTTTTGTCCCCTTAACAGGAATAGAAACAATATTCATTTATCCGAATTCAAGCATCAAGCAGTTGAATTCCCAGCTCCTTTTCTTTCACTTGCATCCTTAAAACCAAATTCAAACTTCTCTCTCTTTTTCGTCCTTTGATTCTTTCAGAACAGTCATATTTTGTTTCAATGGCACAGCTGTTTATGAGCAAAAGGTTGGAATGATGTGGCTTTGTCAATGCTTCAATCTGTAGCTGTTTAGCTTGTAGTAAACGAATGTTCCTTCCTAGCTGTTGATATTTCAAGTCAATCGCTAACTGTTTCTTGTCTCTGCTTCAATTCGAAGTAGTCTTATATTTTTTATATCAACATCTAATTGATCCAGTTTGGTAGAAACGACCTTTTTCGTGACCAACGAGTATCTAAATCTTCTCGCTGAGGTAGGTTGCGGATAAGTTCTTGGTTATTGATAATTAAAAAAATAGTCCTTTCTCGCTTAGCGATAAGTAGCCAATAAGTTTGTTTGGTATTCACTTCATCCATGATGTTTGAATAAACTATCCCGGACGAACCCCCAAAATGTTATAGTCGGTTCGGGTAATAAGCAACAACACTTATTTATAGAAAAAGGAACTCAAACTTAAACTCAGATCTCGTTGCTAGGTATTGCTATGCGCGATTCTTGGTGTTTGAATCTCGCAACGTATATAATGTTGTGACCGCAAATATATAATGTTGTGACCTAGCTTGAATGTTGCGCGATTCGAACACCGAGAATCGCGCATAGCAGCACCTAGCAACGAGATCTGAGTTTGAGTTTCATTTTTTCTATAAATAAGTGTTGTTCCTAGGTACTGCTGTAGATGTTACTTATATTTTATTGATCAAAGCGACTTCTTTATGTTTATGAAGTGACCGGAAGTGACCTCAAAGTGAGCTGAAGTGACCGGAAAATGATCAATAAGTGCTTCCGGTATATCGATGTTCCACTTGGCGCTGTTCCTCATAGATGGTATCTTATTTATCGAAATAAGTAGAGATATTTAAGAAATTTAATTTAAATTGAATTACACAAATTTTGAAGGTTTTCACATTGTTTTCTTTTTTTATCGTATGTACAGAATGACCTCTGTAAAATTTACAATATATAGTAATATCAGTGATACCATTAATGTGTTTAATGCATAGTGTTACTTACCACGCAATTATCGACATATTTCCACCTTCAGTAATATTGATATAAATAAAATGTTGAATTGTTCTTCCTCCTTAACAATATACAAAGTCTTTCAAGGTTTTTTTGTCAATAACGTTTCAGATATATTAATCGTCCTAAAAGTAAATATAATGTCGAATTAAACATTAACTTGTATTAAAATTTTTCTAAGTTTGCTCACCAATTATTTGTAAAATTCCTTAATATCATCAGCCTTAACTGGAATTAGCGTAATAGTTTTCAGCGCTGCATTTATGATAGTGCTGCAGCCGATTTTTCTTAAATCAATGTTTTTTAAAGGTTCAACAAAAATTTTTCATTGGAATTCTTGAAATTTTTCCTGGCAGTCTTATTACAATATTACTTTGAATAATACATTTTTAGTGTAAACTTTGTTTTTATTTAGTTTATCTATTTTTGTTTTAGCATTTTTTGATAATAATAGTTCCAAAGTTTTCCTATATTTCGCTCTTGAAAGAGCAACGTATGATTGTCCATGACTAAATACAGACGATGGTCGATAAACACCAACTTGGTCATATGACTGACCTTGAGATTTATTAATTTCAAGGTCAGTCAAAAACTAATTTCCCGATATCTTTACCACTTATGATTTCTGCTTAAATGCAATATTGTAGTAATTTTTAATTACTAACCTGGTACCATTACAAAAACCTTGATTTAAATTCATATTTCGTAGAAGAATTGTAATAGCACCAACTTTTAGATATAATTTATGAATTGGGAGTCTATTTAAAGTTAACGTGTTAAAAAATTCTGTTGGTGATATAACGTCTAAATTTTCTTGAATAGCATTTTTCCATTATCTGCTGGAACATTTTCCTTCTCTTACATCCAATAACCACTGTTTCAAATTATTATCATTATCTGAGACTCGCAGATTTGTATTAAGTTCTTCTTTCAATTTTTGAGTATCCATTAAGTTATGTTTTACATTACAAGTTGTCCTTTTTATTGTGTTTAGAGGTAATTTAACTGTGGTATGCACTGTTCTTCCATTAGTTAATAAAATAGCTGCGATTTCTGTACAAGCAATGCATAGAAATGGTATTGTGAAGAATTTCCAATACTAATTACTTGTTTCATTATCACATTCTTCAACATATGTACTGATATTAGGTAAATCAAAGTCAGCTAATGACCATCCGATAATTTTTAAGTTTCTTTCGATTACATTTAGTGCTATGTTTTGATCAATGCTTTCAGCATATATTGGATAATAAAAATAATGTTTGTATTTTTCATATAAATCTCGTGCATTAATAGTATTATGAAAAATACAAATGTAAGCAAATAATTCACAAAGTCCATTAGGAAACTGTATTTGCGATGCTTCATTTAATCATCTGTCCAATTCTTCATCTTCATTAACGAAATGCATGCCTTTAGCAGTTTCATAAAACGTAGTATAATAAAATATAGTACATAAATGAAGTTGCTTTTTTAACGTGTAAAAGTAACAGTCTTATGAAATATCTTTCTCGATTTTTGTATTTACTAAGAACATTCTACTTATAATTGGTTTATTAATCTTTTTACTTTTCTTTCACATTTCTAATTTATCATCAAATGTGTAATGCGACGATATTTTGCAATACAAATGATTACGAGCTTCTAAATCATTCAGACTTAATTTAAAATAAACTGTTAATATTGTTTCTAGAATTTTAGTTAAATATTGCCTTTTCTTTTCCTTCTTCAAAATATAAATCTTTTCGATCTTCTTCATGAATAGCTAACCGTTTTTCAGTATGAGAAATTACATATAATGCATATAATAATATCCTGGGTCTAGCTTCAGGGGGACATAAATATCGTGTATTGATATATTGTTTTATATCATCGTAACAGTATTCATCATTTTAATTTTCTTTAAAATTAACATTTTCACGATTTATTTCAATAAATGCACAATTATGACCTTTATAACAGTATTTAAATAAACGTTTAATGCATTGTACAGTTGAATATACTTCTACATTAATATGTTGTCACGAACGTGCGGTAGGCTCTCCGATGGTACCTCCGGTGAACACCACCGACAATGCGAGATGCATCGTCAGTTATGAGCGCCGCCGCCCGAGAGGTCCCGCATACGGAAATGTAAGCTGTACATCTATACATGCGCGATCGCAAGCCACCAACGAGTGGTATCGGCGACGAAGCGAGCAGTTCATTGGCGACCACCAAGTAGGAAAGAGTTCTACTTTTGGGTTAATAAACGCTACCACCCGCAACCACTGCCTTCTCTCTCTGCTATCCTCAGTGCTCTCTGGGTGCACCCACCTTTTCCGTAAGATCTGGTAGTACATGTGTACCCATGATAGCCAGCGATAAACTCTGAAAGTGAAGGTGCTCGTGTATATTATTCGTATGAGATCTAATGTGAGAGATCTTGGAATATACTTGATATTATGGATGTTATATGCACTATATTGAAGTTATACAACTAATAAGTGCATATAAACTTAAAAAATTAATTAGAAACATATTACAATGTCAGTTTTTCAAAAATCAAAACTATATCAGTTAAGGAAAAACCAATTTAACATGTTTCAACATGTCAACACAAATGTTCATGTAAAATTTGAGCTCACTAGCTATACAAGTTTTTTAATGAGAGCCAAATCAAAGTTGTGAAACACCAGTAATCGTAAAACAAGGAATAACTAAAAATGTTGTTT
This sequence comes from Muscidifurax raptorellus, assembly GCA_020010945.3. Lineage (NCBI taxonomy): Eukaryota > Metazoa > Arthropoda > Insecta > Hymenoptera > Pteromalidae > Muscidifurax > Muscidifurax raptorellus. Next base: position 2,935,683 of record JAHUUD020000006.1, read on the forward strand.
TTGTTCTCATTTAAGAAGTGTTGAATGTTGAAAAAATGTGTTAAATTATTTTTTCCTTTTTGAATTTCATATAAACACCTATGGGTAACTTTCCACGCTCCAGCCATGGGGTTCGATATATGCAGCAACATTATCAAGATGCAATGGCCATAACGAGAGCTAAATCGAGACCAGATTTATTGATTACTGGAAGAATTTGTAATCCTGAATGGAAATAATTAAAAATGGTTCTAAAAAATTTTCCTAGTGGCACTACTCCAAACGATATTCCAAATATTAATTGTAGATTATTTTATGCAAAATTTAATTTGTTATTAAACGATATTTTAAAAAATAAAAATTTAGAGAAGTACTCGCTTACGTATATACCACAGAATTTCAAAAATGAGGATTACCACATGCTCATATCGTTGTGACATTACATCCTAATAACAAGATCATGACGCCTGAATCAATAAATAAATTCATTTCTGCTGAGATTTCAAATAATTCTAATAAAGATTTACAAAAATTAGTAATTAAACACATGTTACATGGACCACACACAAATATATCTCCTTGTTTAAAAAAAAATAGTAAAACCAAAACTACTTGTGATAAAAATTTTAGCAAAGAATTTTGCATCAGTACAACTTGTCAGAAAAATTTTCCGAAAGAATTTTGCGAAAACACAACTTTTAAAGAAAATGGTTATCCATTATATCGTAGAAGAGTTAATACATCTGAAAACCATACGTATTCCACAAAAAAGTATAAAGAAATTATTCCAGTTGATAACCGTATGGTGGTTCCTTACAATAGCTTTCTACTGCAAAAGTATAAATGTCACATAAATGTAGAATATTGTGCATCAATTCTAAGTATTAAATATATATTTAATTACATACATAAGGGTGGAGATTAGGGTGGCGCTTATTTCCCAAAGTTCTTGAATACCGGCTCCCGTTTCGGGAATCACTATCAAAGTATATTAGCAACAGAAGTAAGATGTTGTAAGGATTTTAGTTTACTAGAAGCTGATAATCTTATTGTTAATGATGACATGTCTTCTGAAGATTTATTGCATAGTGCCACTATTTTTAAACAAATGGTAAATCAATTAAATGAAGATCAACACTCTATTTTCACAGAACTCATTAACAACAAAACTAAAATGTATTTTATTGATGGTCCTGGAGGTTCAGGAAAAACTTTCTTTTACAAAACTCTAATACACTATTATATTTCATTAAACAAACAAATCTTATCAATGGCTTGGACTGGATTGCTTCTATATTATTACCAAAAGGAATGACAAGTCATAGAACTTTTAGATTACCTTTGGATTTAGATAATATAGATACTGCTTTTTTAAAATTAGAATCAGATAAAAAAAAATTAAGGTTGGCTGATTTAATTATTTGGGATGAAGCATCTATGATTCCGAAGAAAGCTTTAGAAATTATAGATCAAACCTTGCAAGATGTATGCTGTAATAAAATACCTTTTGGAGAAAAACTAATTGTATTAGGAGGTGATTTTAGACAAATTCTTCCAGTAATGAAAGATGGTTATAGAAATTCTATTGTTGAGGAAACAATTAAATATTCCAAATTATGGCCTCTTTTTAAAGTTTTAAAATTAAAAAAAAATATTCGTTCTAATGATAAAGAATTCTCATCATTATTATTAGATTTAGGAGAAGGTAAAATTAATCCTCCAAAATACTTCAACTTTGGAAAACTGATAATGTTTGTGACAAAATTAACACCAATATTAATCAAAACATTTCTATAAATTCTGTAATTCTAGCTCCTCACAATGAAGATATTAAAATCATTAATGATAAAGTATTAAAAATGTTATATGGTGATTCATGGACATATTATAGCATAGATTACGCAACACATAAGGGTGTAGATCAAACAGACGAAAATATTCATCTAAATTATCCAATTGAAATGTTATATGAAATTAGAGAAGGTCTTCCACCTCATAAATTGGACTTAAAAATAAATGCAACAGTTATGTTAATTCGAAATTTGAGTATAATAGATGGTCTATGCAATGGAACTCGTTTAAAAATCAGTAAATTATATCAATACAATATTGAAGCAGAAATAATTACAGGAGAGAATATTGGAAATAAAGTCTTTATACCGAGAATCACCTTTAATACTAGAGAGAACTCTTCACTCCCTTTTACTCTTTATAGAAAACAATTTCCGATAATTTTAGCTTTCGCAATAACAATAAATAAATCTCAAGGACAAAGTTTTGGTTCTTTAGGAATTTTTCTCAGACGGCCATTATTTTCCCATGGTCAATTGTATGTAGCTTTATCTAGATGCAGAAATCCTAATAAAATATTTAATTAAAATGAATTAGAAGATTCTTCAAAAATCGATAATATTGTGTGGAGTGAGATTTTTAAAGATCAAATTTAATATATATGCAAATTTATTATAACTATATTTTTTTAGACATTTATTATTTCACCATATTATTTCAATTTATTAATTAAAATTATAAAAAAATGTATTATTATTTATTATTTTTTATTCAATAAAATTTAAATTACTAAAAGTTTTTCTTTTTGAATTTTTTAAAGAAATTTATTGGACACAATAAAAAACAGAAACAGACACAACAAGCATACAAATAATCATGAAGTTATAAAACAAATTAATTTGATATTTTTATAGGCCCTGATATAATAATACTTAGTTAATAATTAATGATTATTTGTACACTATCACATGAAAAAAGTTCATTTCAGATATTATCGTGTTTAAAAATTATATTTTGAACAGGTTAATAATTCATAAATATATACGTATATTTGTAAATTAATAGTAGAACACCTGAAAACTTTTTTCAAGTAAAAAAGTGTTTCTGTCCGGATGGAGGATAGTATAAGGAGGTGCAAATCATGAAAAAAATAACGTAGATAACAATTTAAAGTTATTAGGTAGAGGGGGTGAAAGGGGATGTGGAGGGGGGTGCATACGAGCATAATCAATGCAGCGAAGAGCGCATTCGGACTCGGCGCCCGACGCAAAGAGAAAGCACCAGGCGCGGTAAGCGACCCGGAAAGTTTACGAGAATAGTTGAACCAAGCATACAAGGTGTTCAAAATTCACCAAAGAATGTCGCCGCGATCACAAAAAGCACTTACGCGGGCGTTGAACGCAACACACTTAAGTTCAAGTAGTTCAGAAACCGGTAAAAGTCGCGTAAGAATGACGCGAAACTAAGCCGAAGCACAGAGGCAGTTATCTACGGGCAACGGCACAGTCCCGCTAAGAACCGAACAGCCCAAACCGACAGACAACGAAAGGCACGATTTAATCGATGTTAGGGCAGATAGCCCGGTGCTATTATATGCAGGTCTTCCGTCGGTCATACACTCTAGCCAGGCCGATTTGAAAAATCTGGAGATTCAATTAGAGAAGTTGTGTCTGGACGCATCCTCCACCGCGAACAACTCATGGGGACCGTTGGGACAGCCGCTAGAAACCCCTGAGCGCTTAGCAATTGACGCGCGTTGCCAACAAAACATCACGGATCTGTGCGGCATTAAAAACATAGTTTGGGATAATAACAATTTAATCGGGAACGGACCGAAGCCACAAGACTACACAGAAGGACCCATAACTTCTAACAGCACACGGTTCGTAAAACTCCCACCCTTAACACCTCTAACCAAAGCCAGATCCAGAGAAATAGTTCACGTAGAACCAATCGCCTATCCCGGGAAAAATTACAAGAAATAATTACAGAGTCGATCCGACAATTCAGCGCATAGGAACGGAGCTCGATACTCGATAGTAGCACAAGCCTCCGGAACCGCGAGCGTGAGGACAGCGGCGTACAGCAAACAAAGACGAATCAGGTGATAAACACGAAGCGATTAAAACTACCTGCAAGGAGAGACAGTTCTCACGAGCGAACAGAGATCAGGCGGCAACCAGTGAAACGCGAGGCAGGGAAAGACACGCGTGAACGCGACAGATCATCCAGATGCAGACGCGACGCGTTAAGCGAATACACTCCATGACTAACAGATAAACGCCTAAGCGAACGCTATAATTTCCGTCACGTGTAATATCGCGAATCGGTGGCGAATCTGGGTAAGAATAGAAAAACGCTAATTTTACCCTACTGGAAATCTCTGCGGTACAATGGTATCGCGGTAGGAAGATGCGCGTGCAGAGCAGTCTACGTAGGGACAGAATCGGATAGTGCTATTGATATCGTGCCGGAATCAGACGACGAACGAGTAGTAGTACGTAATAGGGCGCACAGATACCAAACATACTCGAGCGATGACAGCAGCGAATCTGAGAGTAACTTAGACACGCGACCAGATCGCGTAGAGTAGGAGTTAGCAACCAGCCTGCCGGAAAGTCTTGCGTTCAATAAAGATTGTGGGAAATGAAGCACCAACAAGAATTGGCACCATAGCGCACATAAACCGACAAAAAAGAATGCGCACGCAACACCCAAAAACCGAGAGAAATTCGTGAGATAAAACCAGAACGGCGTCCCAGGAGAACCAGAGATTCAAATTGGGACGAACGTAATATAAACCATACAGAAAATTATCGGAAAATAAGCAGAATCGGCGAGGGAAGACGCGATAGAAACGATCACCCCAAATACGCGGAGGAACGCAAACTCAGATTGATAAAAGCAAGAGATCCAGAGGCCGAAAACGAATATACATCCACTGGCCGTAGGAACCCATACATACAGCGCGCACCCATTCCCCCGATGAATAAAACCGTAGCATATTACGACAGTGACGAAGCATCATGCAATAAAATGTCAATCCATCAAGCAGCCATTTATATACCGTATTTCGACGGTGATTCCGATAACTTGAACTTATTCTGCAATGCCGTGTGCGAGGTAGCAGTCACGAGCGGACCCACTCACGAAAAATTTCTGCTAATGCAAATCGCCTACCGACTAAAAGGGAAAGCGGCTGACGGTTATCGCGAAACAAATCTACTCGCAAATAAGCACGGCGAGACAGGGCGAGGGCGAAACCGCAGCTGACTACGGCTTACGCATTAGTAAACTTTACAATCGATTAAAAACAATACTAAATTCAGCCCCAGAATTATTGAACGCTGACAGAGAAGCGCTTTGACGACAGGCCGACGAGAACGTACTCGACAATTTTTGGTCGGCCTCAGGCCCCTATAGAACATTTAGTCCGCAGTATATAACCAAAATCGCTAAGCACCGCTATTACGATGTCAATCAGGTACGAGGGTAAGTAAAGTGCAAGAACCGCGTTACCTATCGACACAACTCCCGCGAGAACAGCGGCACACGTACGCCTAGTAGCTGCCGAAGAAGTCGGCACCACCGAAAATAATAATACGGGACCAAGCACGGGAAATCTTAACGCAACCCGACCGGTAATTCGTGAAATCATACTGTACGTACTTCAAGATGCTAGGCCATTCTCTCGAAAAATGCCACACAATAATAAAACACGCAGCAGAAAAAATTATCAAGAACCAAACGAACAACCAGAATTTAAACTAGAAGGACGCTCGCCGCGGTCTTCAAGCGTCGGGCGTCCTGAAGGAGAAGTAGGAGAAATAAAGGGAGATAACATCAAGAGTGAATGTCGCGAAACTCAGTAGCGATTTGATTTTTAACAATGGGTAGACAACCGCCGATAGTAAAGATAGAAAGCCCTTAACTAGAGACAAAATCTCGAGCAGACATTTGAGTTGTCAAAATCGGAAAACTAGCCCCCGAATATTCGTACGACGCGCAAAAGATTATAAAGGTACAAGGAGTCACCCCCGATACATCATTCACACTAGGGCAAGCAGTCATACAACTGCAGGGGTTACAACGTAACATACACGTAGTACCAAATGAGTTCCCGATAAACGAGACGAGAATAATTGGTTGGGATGCTATAAGTATGCATAAAGGATGCCTCGACGCGGCCAATAAGAGCCTAAAACTCACTGAAATAACACTATGATTCGAAGCAGATGAGCAAATAAGATACCCCCAAGAGTAAGAATGGTAATAAGCGCGCGCGTACGGAACCATAAGGCAAAAATCGGATGGATCCCATTAATGAATCTACACCCCAATTTGCTTTTCAGAAACTTCGTAGCTGAAAACAATAATGGCCGAGTCTATGCAGAATGCATAAATATAAGCGAATCCGAAATAACAGTACCTATCCTGACCGTAGAGTTACTTGAATGCGAGACAATCGCGAATAATACGTTATACCATTATTGGCAAACGACAATGCCAGGCGCGAGCAAGTTGAAAAAATATTATAATTAGCAGATACCGAGGGCTGCAACGCAGAAAAAATCCAATTAATTCGAGCCGTTATCAATGAACACGCCGGAATATTTGGCTTAGAATGCACTTACTGCAACGTAAAATCATGACAAGTCCGACAAAGTAATTAGAAACGCGTGCTTCAGGTTCCCTCCGCTTTGAAAGAGCATATGCTGCGCGATCTAGCCAAGCTCCTGATGACCTCATGGTGTTCAGCGAAGCGCTGGATAAGCACATGCTCCGCCTACGACGAGTATTAAAAAAACTGCTTTACGCGAACCTAATAGTCGAGCCCAGAAAATGCCAATTCCTAAAAAAAGAAGCACACGTACTCGAGCACATCGTCGGGAGCGGCAGCATAAAAACGAACCCTAGGAAAACGCGAGCAATGGCAAAATACCCAGTATTTACAGACCCGAAAAAGCTCAAACAAGCCCTCGGCTTATTCAGCTACTACCGATGATTTATTAAAAAGCGCGGCCGCTATTCAAACTTTTGCAAAAAGATACATAATTTATTTGAGAAACAGAACAAGAAAACGCATTTAATACATACGCGGGATTTGATATCAAATGAGCCGGTGTTAAAAGCTCCGGGCCTAAACCAGCCATTTACTGTAACAACCGATGCAAGCGACTGGGCATTAGTCGCAATTCTAAATTAAGACAAGCTGGGCTCAGACCAGCCATGCGCGTATGCGTCTCGATGCCTAAAAGGCAGCGAGCTAAAATATCCCACGTATGACAAAGATTTACTCGCAGTAGATTTTGCGAAGGACCAGTTCCGCTACTATTTATTCGATTACTACAAAAAATCCGACTTGAGATTCAATCGATTAAAAGCGGCGCTAGTCGGTTACGATTTCGTCATCGTATATCGCCCGGGAAAGGAAAACGCTAACGCCGACGCATTATCGCCAAAACCCAATAATTAGTGAAGGAGAGATTAACCAAGAGCTTCCACGAGCCGAACTTTACGAACTAGCGGACAGAAAAATTAGATAACGCAAGCAGTTAAAAAGGAAGTCGGAAAAATGAAGCAATCGACATCGAGCTTTGAGGAATCGAGTAACCGTGGCAAAACTAGGCAAAAACGGGAACCTAAAGTGACGATTTCTAGAAAAAATGAAACATTGGCGGTGAGAAACGAGTTTAACGAATTTTACTTATGTCGCATTTTGCACGATGTACATCACGAGGAAAAGCTGCTCAGAATACGCTCGTTCACTGAGGAGAAAAGCCAACCGAACGTGTACAGACTAGATTACCACGACCTGGTGGCATTCGAAACAGTATTAACTACCACAACACTAAAGAGATCAGTGAGAAATATGAGCGCTAGATAAAAACGAGCGAACCCGAATATCCAAAATATTAAACGAATCGATCGAATTCAACCCTACACCGCAAAAATCTCAGGCGGGAGTCGAAGTTGACGGCGGCAAGGCATTGGAATCCGACATTTCTATGGAAACTGTAAAAACCCTGATCTCAATCACAGAGGGTGGCGCACAGTGGGGCCAAATGCCTTAAAATGGTACAAATTCTTGATTAGATAGGCTACGCACGGAAAATAATTTTTCTTTCGGTAAAAATGATCCCCGTGTAATTTTCTTGAAGATAGGATACCACTTTTTTACCCCCTAGGGCAGAAAAAAATGAGATAAGCTCTGGTTAATATGTTCCAAATAGTGTTCCTTTGTGTTCCTGGTATTTTCGTATTTTTTAATTACTATATGTTTTTAGATAGCCAATGATGAAAAAATGTTTCGTTTTTAGGTTCTTTATGTTTTTGCACGAATGAATTCAACTTTTGAACCTTTGATTCATTTGATTGAATTTTTGAAAATACTTTATGTTTTTGCACGAATGAATTCAACTTTTGAACCTTTGATTCATTTGATTGAATTTTTGAAAATACTTTATATATATACATAGTATATTTTAATTTATTTTTCTAAAGAATAAACCACAATCTCCAAGTCTGTCTGATTTTCAAAAAGTTTAAAATGAGTATTGTAATAATCGTCAACTTTGCGTCATATCATATTTTTTCCTGCCCTCGAGGGTAGAAAAGCGGTATCCTATCTTCAAGGAAATTATACAGGGATTATTTTTACCAAAAGAAAAATTATTTTCCGTGCAAAGCCTATCTAATCGAGAATTTGCACCATTTTAAGGCATTTGGCTCCACTGTGCGTAGTACGAAATAATACCTAGGGCCAAGTTATTAAAATTGAGCAATTGCATTAAAAAAAAATTATAAAGTCGGTCGATATCGAGTGATTTTTACATGTAGTTAATGTTACAAATTAGCCGCTTTGACCTCTGATTTTTCTTTTTATACTTTAAATTACTTATCACTTTGAAATCTAGTATATAGGTTACAGATAAAAGAAAAATTGACAATGTATCGCTTATTTCGCTTCCCTCCGCGTCTAAATATATCCTTTTTTTTAAAAAAACATTTAAGAATTTGTTCTTATTGTTATCTATTATCGTAAAAAAAATCTATTTACAGTTTAGAGAAAACATTTCTGGTGATTTTGAAATTGAAGGGTTAGCTTTCCTTTTTATAATAGTTGGTAGTCAATCTGGAATAGGTGGGGGTATAATAGTTTTGGGGAAGATATAGGAGGGATAATTTTGATTTCTTGAAGTTCTGCTTCCTCATAAAAGTTATTCTCTTTTTTCGTAGGATTCTGTTCTTGGATGTTGTTTGTATTTCCGAGTGTAGTCAGCAAGTATGTTAATGATCTGTAAATTGCTCCAAATAGGTGTATAGACCAACCATAAATCGTATGTAAAGTATATCCTCTATAATCGTGTCTATGGTGAATTTTCTGATATGTAAAATAATCAGATTCATGATGAATAGAGATGAAAAAGAACCACATGCAATCAGTTTTCCAATGAGCATGTGCCATGTGCTTTCGACTAGGCGTGTTATTTTTTTTTTTTTCGGTATTTTCGGTGAAAATATCTTTAGATGTTTTTTCTCCTGCCATCTCTCTAGCAATCACATTTAAAAGTGATGCTTTTTCCATGGGAAACATTAGTTGCCGTTGTAGTTGATCCAATTCTTCTTGAAAATATACTCCGCTCGTTACTAAGGTCTCGACAAATTCGAAGGTCCAACTGATTTTCGTGTTTGGTTTCAGACTATGAGGCGATATTGTACTGGAGTAAACTTTATCCATTCTTCTGCTATTTTGTAGCATGTGGGTACTATTGAGTTGCAATTTACTTGAACTCCTTTTTTTATCAAAATGCGATGTTTCATTTCCTGAAGAAACTGGTAGTTAGTTGTAGCATTCTTTTAAATGTAGTATTTTCACTGTTTTCAGCACGCATTTTATTAAATGTACAACCTCTCCTGCAATCTTTGCTATGTATCCAGGTTTCTTCATGATATTATAGCCAAATTCATTTGGGAAAAGGGTGGCGGTTGATAGGGAATTTGGGATTACTTTCCTTTCAAGTTCACACTTTCCAGTTATTACATTTAAATATAGATTATTGAGCTGTTTCCTTAAATATTTTTCTATATGTACAGATTTTGAATTAACATACGTAAATAAATTAAAGTTTACGCTATTTCTATTACTAACTACATCATTATCAAATTGATACGTATTTTTATACAACTACTCTTTTTAAAAATTAATAATTTTGGATGTTCTGTACGTATAAATTTTCTATTACAACGCATGATTTTATCCTTGATAGCCAAAGCAAATGTTATTTCGTTAGAATTTAGTGTATAAACGATTTCGTTATTTGCATCGCTAAAATATTTTATAGCTATTCCCTTAAATAAAATATCGTAAGAGTTTCTGAAACACTTCCCTTGCGGCAAAACCTCCCAAAATATGTGTCCTTCTTCCATATTGATACAATGTTTTTCCGAAAATTTGCATAATGTTCCCGAACTTAATTTTAACTTATGGTTACTTAAACTAACCTTTGCTCTATTTTGAATTAACGTATTTTGATTAAACCATGAACATATACTTTATTCCAAAACTATCCACATAACACGCACCGGAACACGAGTTGCCCTCAGCGCTTCCTGCAAAATCTATACCTTTTGCTGTTGTCGAATTTATTTTTAAAATGGCTATTGTGTGAATGTTATCGTACTTAAAAATTCCGGTTTCATGAATTAATTAGCATTGTTCATGACTTATCTCATAAATATATTTTTGTTCTCCATTTACCGTAGATATAAGATGACCGAAAATCCCGCAACTTGATACTGTTCGCTGAATTTCTGTTCTGCATTGAATTATCGTGACTTCTCGAAATTCTGCGACTTGTATCAGTTCGATGTTGACGCTGTTGAATTCACTGGTGTATTGTGAAAGTCACATTCCCCCGAGTCCAGTAAAGAGTACTATTTAGAATGTTGTTATATTTGGTGTTATTGTGCCGCAGTCATACCAATGATTGCTTCGTTAATTTAAAAACTTGTCATTCATATAATTATTTTGAAGATCATGGTTCAAAATTTCCTAAAACAAAAAAGAACGTTAATTTTCTTATTTGTTATACGTGATTAATTTAGCTGCTGCGAACTGTATTTGGCTTTACATTTTTATTAATTTTGACATTGCTATTCTCCGTGACGACTAAAATTTCAAAAGGTCCCACGTTTTGTTTTTTTTCTAATTTTCCTGGTTTTGGTTCTTTTATGAGCCACACTTGATCACCTTTGTTAAATTTAACTGGATTTGTAAAACGATCATAATATTGTTTAGATTTTTGTTTTGCTAATATTAGATTTTCACGTGCAAGACTAGTATCTTTCTTATTTGTAATTAAATTTGATAAATAATTATTGATTGTTGGAAGTTGTTCTGATGATTTTAAAGGTTCGTTTAAAACTTTAATCTTTGTGCTATAGCTTTTAGTATTTTACTTTGAAATTTGCACCTCTGTCTGTAAGAACAACTTTTGGTGAACTGAAGATGCATATGCTTTTTTTTTATAAATGCATCTGCAATTGTTTCAACCGTTTGGTCCTGTAAAGGTATTGCAATTAAAAATTTTGATAATTGATTTTGTATGATAAGAATATACTTATTTTGGTTTTTAGTTATATTTAGTGGCCCTACTATATCGATGGTTATTTTTTCAAACGTTTTAAACGGTGTATCTGTTATTACCATTGGTTGTCTTGTTTTTACTCTTTTTAGTTTATTTCTTTAGCAATCGTCACAATTTTTGATCCTACGTTCAATATCTGATTTTAAATTTTCCAAAAAATATTTACTTCTCATACGATTAAATGTTCTGTTCACTCCTGAGTATCCTCCTATCATGCTTGAATGATTTAGGTCAAATCTCTTTTCTCTATCTTTTGATTCTACGTATACTATATAGCTTAAACAGATTACTGCTTGAATATTAGAATTTTGAAAAACTTTAACTAAGATTTCTTGTACCTCCAGACAGTTAATATTATATATTTTTAAATCTTTAAAAATGCCAAAAGTTTTTCATTTTTGACGTATCATAATATTTTTCAGAAGTTCAAAGCCCTGTAATATATTTTCTTTAACCCTAATTACAGATTGACCTGTTTCAATGCATAATATAAATAATGCTTTTGAATTTAAATTAATAATTTCGATTTCATTTACATTTAATATATATCATTGTATCTAAAGCTTTGCCCTGTTTATTTATGAATGCGCAATATTATCTTTCCTAAATTGTATAGATTTTTTGTGTAAACAATGTTTTTATCTATTTTCGTTTTTGTTATTTTTTCTTCACATGGTTTTGCTTTTCTGGATTCTTCAATCTTAGTTTAATTTTTTTATATCTTAGTTTTCTTCTCTTTTTCTTTTTAAACATCTTCTCTTTTAATTTGATTCTTTCTTCATTTAATTTTTGAATTTTATATCGCTAGTAGGTATTTTGTTAGTTTCCAGTGTTTTTAATTCTTTCGCTTTTTGAGCTCTCATAACTACATTTATTTGCATATATGCTACTGTATTTCTCCATAGTGCATCAGCGTTTGTATTAATACTACCCGGTTTGTAAATGATTTCGTAATCGTAGTCTAATAATTTTAACCTCCATGGTTTAGTCATATCAGGAAATTGTAATATTGGCGCTGAACGTAAAGCTTCTTTTAATTTCCTGAATGCTTGTTGTTGCTCTTTATTCCAAGCAAATTTTGTTTGTTTTTGTAGTAATTGTATATATGGTTTAGCTATCTCTGAAAAATTGTCTATAAATCGTCTATAATAGCCTGACAATCCTAGAAATTCTCGAACATTTTTAACATTTCGTGGAGTTGGAAATTTTGCTATAGCTTCAATTTGCTTTAGATCCGTTTTTATTCCTTGCTCGCTAATAATATAACCTAACCATTTCACCTCTTTCTGGAAAAAATTATTAATTTTTTTATTTCACTGATTTGTTTCAACGTATATGGTAACGGGAATGGTTTTACACGAAACAATTTTTTCGACGTTACATGTCCCTAATTTATCTCCATCTAGCCAGCATATATCTTCATTGCATAATATTAAATCTTCAATAAATTTCCTTTTTTCCTGAATAAATAATTTAAATTTATTGTGTTAATAGTAATTTTTTCTCTCTTTTTTACTTAATTTTAACACTTCCTCAAAACTCTTTCTGCTTTGTGATGTTAAATATATAGAACCACAATGTAAAGTTTCTTCCTCTTATGGGAGTGGTAGTACTGAAATTCCTATGAATGTATATGGGATATCTTTGATTTCAAACGTAAGAAAATTTATTTCATTTGTATGACGTAGATATTTTTCATGTCCCTCAAAATCTACGTTATCCTTAAGTATTTTTACGAATGTCGGGAAATTTTGTATGGAATATTCTTTACTTTCTTCTTTTTCTATACTTTCAAGAGTTTCATTAATGTTTCCTATAAAATGTTGAATGTTTGACTTTGAATCATGAATAAACTCTGTAAGTTTTATCCTCGATTCCATTCCGCATTAACTAAATATAAAAATTTCCTATATACATACACGCACATACATACACACACATAGCTACATCGAAAACGCCGCCATCACAGCTGTCGCCTGCCGAGAAAAAGGAGCAGTACTATTTCGAAATAGACAATAAGTCATAGTCAGTGCGTATCTACGCCAACTTCCGCAGGAATAGTAACTTCTAGGCAACGACACCGACATTAGAACGGAAAAGCCAATCAATAAAACAAACTACATACAAATCACGACACTTGTCAACGACGACAATTAATAAAAATGAAAGACGCCGTAACACACTAAAAAGAGTAGATTAATGTTTATGGATTTACGCGCAAATGACCGAACGAGAGCAAAGCAATGATAAAAAAAAAACGAGAACAAACGATGATAGAAGCAATGATATAAAAATACACCGGCTATGCGACGTTTCCAAATCGAAACAATCTGGAAAATCTCACGCGTACACTCACAACGAGAGAGCATGCAAAGAAGAACAGCGGTAGAGCTAGTTACGAGCTCGATTCCCCAAATTTGAGGGTAATAAAACTAAGAGTTTGTGATTTGACCTGACATGACTCTATTAAAGCTAGATATTAAAAGAATATTTTAAATTATCCACTCCAAATATGAGACGAGGATGAGTACGTAAAACTAGTATATAAAGCCCGGGAGCAAAGGGCAAGTAGAGCGGTCAGTAGTAGTCAGTCAGTCGTCCGTCGTAGTCAGTAGTCTGTCAGTCGTCAGTCGTAGTCAGTCAGTCAATCGTCAGTTTTCTTAAAGTCGCCTTACAAGACAAATCGCTGCAAGTCGCCAGATCAGAGTATTAACAACACCAAGAGAATGTTACTCTGCCCGTTATCAGACCAGTCTAGTTATCTAAAGTTTATTTTTAAAGTATTAAAATCTGGCTTAGTCGATACTTACACACCGGACTTCACTCGCTGACACCCCTTAAGGAAACCAGCCGCACGCAGCGTCTAACTGTCTGCACCTGATCAATGAGAGGAAACGAGCCGCTGCTCCCCAACGCATCCACAGCATGCCTGCACTGAACCACCGACACACGGCTTGGAGGCGCTAAGGATCGGCAGCTGTCACCAAGGAAAAGACCGACGGATATCTACGCCTCTACACAGACACACCCTCTCGCATTTAAACACTTAAGGTACTTTTCTCTTCTAAGCTTGTATGAATAAACAAGTGTTCTTTTAATTTAAAAGTTCAAGAGTGATTTCGTATCCGGCTCCCTTCCCCGGTAGGCAGTGACCGCGGTTGCGGTAGCCAAAAGGGATTTCCTTTATTAATCACACACACAAAGAAAAAGAGTAGGAATTCATGTTAGTTACATTGTAATATATGAATGTGTTGCATAGTTGAATTTTAGTCTGGACGTAACAGTTACTCCAGTTATTTGACTGTGCTCCTTCCGAAATTTCTTTCAAGAAACCTGGCGAGTCATCTGAGCATTCTGAGTCGTTTTTGTTTTCTAAAATTTCGTTATTTATATTATCCTGAATTTTGTCTACTATATCTAGTACTTTTTCTAAATCTTGTTGTTCTGTAATGTTTTCTACTTTAGTTTCTTGAGTACTTGTCTCTTTTTCATCTTCTTTAGTTACGATGCTAATATTTATTTGGTTTATATGCATTGTTGATTTTAATTCAATTTTGGTATTATTTATTTCTAAGTATCTCTTATCTAGTCTTAATTTTTGTTCTAATAAAACTTTTATTCCAATAATTCCGTCATATGAAATGGCAAATGTTCCCGGAGATACATGGAAATAAAAATATTTTATTTATTGGTAATTTTATTGATCCAAGAGTACGTACGTTCTCTGTGATTTCTGATATTAATATTTTTTCATTATTATTTATTTGATTTATTGCTATATTTTGTTGTATACCACTATTTACGAATAATCGATTTATTTTCTTCGAGTGTTGATCTTCTACTTCTATATATTGTAGTAAATTTTCAAGTTTCAATACGTATGTATGTAATGTGTTCTCTACCTTACTTTTGGTAATTTTTTCTAAATTTTTCTCTTCTTGTATTGTATTAATAATTTTATTACTAGTTATTTGTAGTGGGAACGCTTTATTATTGTCGTCCCTTCCTAGGCGTTCCCTCCAGGAAGAGTATTGCAGTTTTCCTGCTTATTTTTGTTTATAAAACATCTTTATGACTTGTATTTTTGCATATTGAATAGAATTCTTCTTGCTCTCTTTCTAGCATTTTAATCTTTTCACAATTATCTATTTTGTGTCCAGACTTGTTGCAGTACTAACAAAATGATTGTCTGGATTTTCCCCGATTTTCTAAGGCCATTAATTTCTTGCATCTGCTGACTACATGACCTGTCATTTTACAGTACTCGCAATATTTCCGTTGAAAACCCCTGTTATTACTGTTGGTTTGATGTGTTTGCTGTATGTTTTTAAATTTATTACAAAATTTCGCTGGGTGATCTGTTTCTTCACATATCTGGCATTTAAACTGTTGTTTGGCCTTATATTCTGCAACAAGAATTCTTGCTTGTTCATACTCTACTTCTTCATGTCCGACTGTTTCGCAAATTGAACAAATTCTGTATGGTGACCTGATTTCGCCTACTTTACAATATTTTATTGTTTGACCTTTTTATTGCACTTTTTGCATACGACATCTGGACGATTCTGTATCTCCTTATATTTGCAGCATACTTCATAATCTATTATATAAGGACATTGTCCCACATCGTGTCCCATTTCTTGACAATATTGACAATGACTATTTTGTTTCTTGTTGAATCGGCATGCGCTAATCGAATACCCTGGTTGACTGCAAAATTTACAGATTAACTTGATTTTATTCTTGGCATTCATGCAATTGTTAGAAAAATGATCTGCTCCTATACAATATACAGATGCTGCTGCACGACAAAAAAGAGCCTCGTGTTGGAAGTATCTACATATTTGGCATGTCAGCATTTTCTGTGGTTGCTCCACTTTTTTTTCGTAATTTTCGTACGCGTTGATCACGATGCCTCTGCATATCTCTTTTCTTTTCTTTATGTAGGTTTCAATTTCTATAGCTGCTTTTGAGATGTCTTCTACGGTGTTTTCTGCCCCTAACTCATATTTTATTTCTGATTTAAGACCTTTTTTATATTTCTTCGCTGCTTCTGCATTTAGTTCTGTGTCAAATCTTGTTAGATCCTCTGCTGTTACTCCTTCTCGTTTTTTCAGTTCTTTTATTTTTAGTACTATTTTACGTAATCTATTTGTATATTGGACCACAGTTTCACCTTCTTCCTGTATTATTCTGCGCATCTTAAACATGAGTTCGTGAATATCGTTATCAATCAGATATAACATTCTAACTGCGTTTATTCACTCATCTACGGTTTTTATCTCAATGCCACCTAATGCGTCTTCTGCTTCTCCTATCATTCTTACTTTTAAAAGGCTTGTAAAATTTCGTTCGTCTATGGTGTCAAGAAGATTTCCGACTTGTTTTAATTTTTTTATGTATACCGCCAGTCATATTTTTCCCGTCGTATTCTGGGGCGTAATTTGCTACATCCTTCAAATTTAATTTTATTGATGTTGCAGGTGGGGCCATGCTTGCATTGTTTTCTACTCCTTGATTTAGATTTCCTACGTTTCTTTTCGGGTTGGCTTGCAGTTTTTTGTATTTCTTGATTATTACTTGCTGTTCTGCTATTATTGTTACTAAAATTAATGTCAACTAGGCTCTGATCTATTTTATTTTCAGAACTGTTTATGTCGTCTTCGTTGCTCTGCTCGTTATTGGCGATTTCTTGTACGTTGAGAGTTTCTATTAGAGGTTTAGTTTCATCGAAACTTGTGAGGAATGAAGAGGTTCGTTGTAATTTATTAAATTCAGCTGCGGATCCTTCGTAGTTCCTAATACGAGGCTTTCTTCTGCTAAGATTTTTCGAATTCAAATGTCTTATCTAGGATTGAGTCACTAGCCGCTTGAAAAAATGATAAACAGGCTTCGAATGTTCATCTTTCTTTTCCACTTCTGTCGCTCGAATTGTCTGAATATTCTTGTCTTCTGGCATCGATATCTAGATTCTTTAGTTGATTTTTAGGGCTATTTTGTATACTTTCTTCTGTTCTGATATTGACTTTTCGATCTTTTTCATATGTTACTTGATTTACTTCCTCATTAGATTTTTTTGAATATTAGTTTTTACCCCACTCTGTATTTTTGGTTTTGTTCCTGTATTTTGTGGTTTTTTGAGGGTTTTATCTTCATCTTTCGGCGTTCGTTGCTGGTTTGGAGGTGACCGTGTTTTAGGTTTTTTGTTTTGCGTTGATTTGCAGCTATTGATTTGTACTGGGTAATTCAGATTTTCTCGTAAATAAATACAACTCACAAGATCTTGTAGTTTATAAAATCTGTATATTTAGACTTTATAAAAAATGTGTCATTCTGGCTAGGCGGCTTTAGTTTTTAGAGTAATTGACACCGAAACAGTACGTAAAAAAAGTCCAAAAGCAAACCATAGTTCGACGAAGAGTGCAAACTTTGTTTTGAAATGCGCAAAAACGCTAAATTACATAGCTTACAGAAAGGAAGTGATAGGAGCGCGCAAGAGTATCGTAACGTGAGAAAAATGGTAGGTACAATATACGGAAATAAGAAGCATGAGTACCAGAAGAATGAAATTAGGAGGATAGAAACAAACAATACAGAAAATAACTCTCGTGATATGTACAGAATAAACGATATTAGAAAATATTTCCAAAGTAGATCACAATTAATGAAAAATCAGAACGGGAACCTCGTGACAAGCGAAAAGGTATTGTTGTCGTTGTGGAAAAGGTATTTTGATTGGTTATTGAATATGCATGAGAAATGCGCAGAAGTAGGATACGAAATTAACATCCCTGAACTCCCCATGCAGGAGCCCACTTATAAAGAAGTGAAGGCTACAATAAAAAAGGTAAACAATAATAAGGCCGCGGGAAATGACTCTATACCAGCTGAATTACTTATATATGGGGGCGATAAGCTTACTTTTAAAATTTGTGAATCAGTACCTGCGATATGGGAAAATGAAATACCGGAAAATTGGAATGAATCTATCACTATATCAATTTTAAAAAGAAAGGATAAGACGGTTTATAATATAATAACTATAGGGGTATCTTATTTTTAGCAATGGCCGATGAGAAACAAAGTTGTCTGAAATGTAATATATTAAATAAATGGACATACAGAGTTGACAAACAGACATTTATTGGTACAAAGGGTAGTTGAGTACATCCGTCTCGGACGAGCGATCATCGTGGAGTTAGGCCCATTACGGGAGATGCGTGCGACGTCCTCGCGGCCGAGCGTCAACGCGTTTCGCACATAGAGGGCGCACCATTACAACTTTATACCAGTGCTCTAATATTAGCGCAGTTACAGTAACCGGCTTGTGCATTCTATATCACTAACATAATACAAGCTAGACTTATTTCGTTCGCGGAAGATATTATAGGAGATTATCAGTGTGGATTCTGGTGCAACATATCGACGAGGGATCAAATGTTTATTATAAGACATTTGATAGAAAAAGCAGAAATTCTGCAAAACATACATGAACTTTTTATAGATTTTAAAAAAGCGTACGACTCTACTAAGAGAAACAAAATGTATCAAATACCAGTACTTCTTAGAATAGAAAGACCTGAGACGTTTAAGTAATTTTTATTCGACGTTCACTGAGAAACACCGTGTATAATATATTTTCCAATTATCTACCTAACTATTTATTGTTCATAATTATTTTAGCTTTTATACGAATATTATGTAGTTATACTGTACGGAAGGGAAACGGGTGTAACAGGAATGATGGTACGTAGTTTGCGTAGAAGTAGATTTATTATAGTAAACTTCCAAATACACAATGCTATAGACTCGGTGACCTAGACAACAGATCGGGCGAGCAGGCTGAGATCAGGTCGAGTCTCTAGTCAGAGCGAGAGTGACAAACACCACCAGCGAAGCATCCCCTTAGACCTCAGAGGAACGATATGGGTCCCACCCACAAGGTCCGAAAGGAAGCTGGGGCAATCGAGAGGGTCAGTGGCGTACGTGCTTTTTCTCAAACGGAGGGATTACACACCACCGAGAGCAGCAACAGCAACCAGGGGAGGCAGCAACAGCAGCAACTGCAGCACAGCAGCCGCAGTAACCACTGCCACTGGTGAATCACCGCAACCGGAACACGGCAAGGTCGAGTAAGAGACTCCCTGGCCAGAGTACGACGAGGATCGACGCGATAAGAGAAAGTAGAGGTTAATTTCTATTTTATTTATGCGCGATCGACTGGCGAGGCATTTGGCCCCAGTCGTTGATCCGGTAGATTTTTGCGGCCTTCTTGCGATGCGAATACGCGCAACACGGACGACGGATTTCTTACTGAATAAACGCCTTTTTAGTAGGATCGGTAGTGTATTCATTTGATTGTTGTCCCGATCCCTCTTCCTATTCAAACCGCCTAATACCGCCGCCTCCGCGGGCACTACACAGGAGTGTAGTGCATACTGAGCACCGGAGCATCGTCGCAGGTAGGCGACCACACGAGCGAGTACAGCATCTCGCAAAACCAAGTGCAGGAGAACTTTGCATTTGTACGGGGTACATAGGCAATTAGCCGCCTAGAAACCATCCCCTTACAAAATATACGCATTATATAAACAATATATAAATATACATATTTGTTATATGCTCATATTGTCCGTAATAATCGTTCATCATAATCGAGATTTTCTTTTTATATACACTTAAATTTTGCTGTACATTGTTGGAAAATTGTTCAGCAACATATACAACATTATTTTATCAAAAATAACAATACATTTTCCAAAAAATCAATGCTGACTTATTTTATTTTTTAAGAGCTTGGGGAACATACTTTTGAAATTGGCTCAACATGTTGCATTTATGCTCTACTTTAATAGAATAGAGAGACCCGAGACGTATAAGTATTTTTATTCAACGTTCACTTAGGAACACCGGGTATATCAACTTCAATGTTTATTGATATTTTTATACATTTTTGATTATCGTTGTATATTGAACTATCAATCAGAACAGAGCACCTTTTATTAATGATGATTTCTTATATTTTACTGCTTTCATAATAACTGCCTTTTAATCTATTAGTATAGTAAAATAATAAATATTTACCCCTGTGATGATTCACTACACACTGAAGAATCCATTCGGTAATGACGATCGGTTTCATTTTCTGATACTCGAATATCTTCTGAATCTACGGGACTTATGCGGCGTGTCGAGTGGTGTTCTAACTGTCGTATAATATCTTCTAGCGTTCGAATTCTTATCGTACCACATGTTGGAGGAATATCGTCTTCATCATCGTCCTCTTGATGGCCCATATTATCTTGACTGTCGGAATCTTTTCGGTAGGCATCGCTGGTATATCCATGTTCAACTAACGATTTGCGAATCGCCTCATCATCCAGTAAGTTTTCACTTCTTGTAGGTGTACTTGACAAACCGCGATGAGCATTTCTAAGTGCTTCTAGTATATCATCATGATAACCATTTAAGCTATTTAACGTTCTTTCTACTTCTGACATTGTTCCACTTCCAGCAACACCTAAATGAAAATTGAAATATTTCTTAATATTATTATCCGTTCAAGAAAATGAATAACGTATATAAATAAAAAAATTTAAATAGAATATATTCTAGAAGAATTCAGACGTTAAAAATCTTATTTCGTGTATCTCTTTGTCATACACTCACATACAAACACAACACACACGTACACACCCAACACACATTAACGCAGATACACAGACATACACAAAATATACACACAGTCACACTCTCAGGATTGCTATTGTCGTAGGTCTCACACAGTGTGATGGGGCTTACAACAGCAGCAATCCTCCCACCAATAAATGAGAGTAATGCTGCTCTCAAACTAATGCAGGGCCGCCATATTTACCGGGCGGTGTAACCCGTGAGTTGCTAAAAGTAGATACTTGGTGGGGAGGTGATCTAACTGTAATATCTCAAAACTAACGTTTGTGCCGAAGTGACCTGAACCATCTTTGGCTTCCGCTCACAGCAAGACGGGAGACCGTTTACCTAGCCTGTAGTGTGTGTTTGTAATGTGACGTAGTATTGCGGACGTATAAAACTTTTCAAAGAGCCGAGCCCTTTTGTTTGAGGCGGTCAAGGCGGGAGAGGGGGAGGAGTCTCGAGATAGTAGAGATAATAGACTGCGGGAGGAAAAATCGTTGAACCCTAGGAGGCCTGAAAATACGTTGTTCAAAGGAAGTAAGAATCCAATAAGGTACCATACTGATTGTAAGTGTCTTAATGATGAAGAATTCAAATAACACTATCTGTGTTATTTGCATTCTTCGTCATTAAGTTTTTTTATATGAATAAATACCTTCTTACAATATTCCCTTTGACGCTTTCTGAAGAAGATGGCATTGACCGTCGAAACTTTAAAGTAAAAGGAATAAATTATCTTTTCTTTACTTCTACCCAAACCTGACTCAGAAAGATTGTTACCACCAAGGGATAGAGTTACTGTAGCGGAGCGTCTGCTTCCTCTGCAAAACTTTATACTTCTAGAAGTTTAACTATTTATTAATACAATCATACGTTGTTTTTAATAATAATTATAATTGCAATTTTACTAAAAATTAAAATTGCAATTTTAACGGCAGTTGGAAAGGAAAAAATGCAGATTTTCGACGATATGATTTTTGGCCAACTTGAAAAAAATTGAGTATGTAATTCAAAGATAAAAGAGCACGTAGGGGCAAATATTTATCAAAAATGTTTAAAAATTAATTTGTAATCCTAATTTATTGAAAAAAAACTAACTCAACAATAAAAAGCAAGTTCGAACGAGGCACCAAAAATTAAATAATTAAAAATCGCAATAATTATTAAAGAAAAATCAGAAATTTTTAAGTAACAGCAATTTTAAGTTTAAGCTTCTGATGACGGTTTTATGTGTTTAAGTAGCTGGTCGTAAATCGCACTTTTCAACTTTCTGTTTATGAGGGTTTGACTAAAGTTGAAATGGAATTTAAAAAGTCTAGCATCACAGGTACAATTCATCTAATATTTAGGGTTGAAGGGCTCAATTTGACCAGAAGTTCATTGCACCCCCAGCAGACTATAGCCGCTGAATGAAGGAGCGTTTTCGTTCGAAAACAGCTACGATAACGGTAGCATAGTGAAAATTTACATTATCTACTCTTCTCAATATTCATCGTTTTTAAACGCATTTGAATAAATACAAATTACAATAATTATTGTAAAAATTAATAGTTAACAAAACTAATTATATTTCAGCTTATGCCAAAGCAGAATCCATCATCTTTTATCACTAAATATCAATTATTTTATATAAAAAGACTCCTAATAAATAACAGCTACTAATGGGTTCATCAAAGTCATATAGATCTAAAATAGAATGCCGAGCAGCTAGTCAATTATACAATGTTGATATTACAATGGTACGAAAATTTCAACACCAATCTTTCATGTACAGATTTAATCGAGATACAAATAATTTATTGCAACGTAAGAAGATATATCTTTTATTTACCGACATGAAAAATGAAAATGATTAAGATGGACATTATCAGCTTTTGGAGAAAAAAAGATGGACAAGATAGTTACAGAAGTGAACATGAAAAATCAAATATAAATTATCAATTAGAAAATAGATTCAGTGAACAAAATTAAGTTTCTGTGGAACTTAGTCAACAATATGATAAGAGCTATAATAATGAAGTAAAAAAATCAATTGATTACAGTGTACGCTTAAGTTACAAAGATGTAATTAAAAAAAATAAAAAATTAATGTTTTAAGAAATATTACAAACAAATGTCTTCCAAAAAAATACATTTTGACAATTTTTTAAAAAAACTACTGTAAATACGCGAACATTTTTAAAAAACAAGAAAGCTTAACTGAACCTGTTATAAAAGCAAATGCAAAATTTAGGATAATTTTAAAGAAAGTATTAAAAATATAAACAAACCTATTTTAATGGAAAGTTAAACTGCAGCAGGAAAACACAAAAAATATTTGTTAAAATTTAGTGCTTACAGGAAAAGTAGTTAGCAAATTTATTACACTATCAAAACTTGGTGTGGCGCGTATCATTTGAAAAAATTTGGGTGGTATTCAAATAACTGCTCGATTTCGCGGTGGATTTGTGACAGCATCGGGATCGGGAAAGAGTGTCATTATTATAAGTATAGGGTGCGAAAATTGTCTAAACCATTCCTGGTAATGTCGTGAACATTACCAGGAATGGTTTAGATAATTATAATACTTTTACCATTAAAATTATTAACAGTAATTGATCAAGCATTATACCACACTATGCTTGATCTTTGATTTTGCAATCCAACAGCAGCAAGTAGGTATAATTTCTTGGTTAATTAAAAGAAATATTACGCTAACATCTGACGTTAGAACTTTTATGCAGTGAGACAAGACGATGTTAAATTATTATGGTTATTAGTGGCTCATTATCAATTCCATTCAATTGAACTTATATGAGCATACTTAAAAAATAGAGTAGCTGAAAAAGTGAAACCTGCAAAATAAAAGATGCAAATTTATGTCTTGAAATAATGAACACTAATTTTAGTCAGTTCTGGCCAAACTCTGTTACGGTTTAGACTTGGATTGTATCATTATATACATATAGTGAAAACATTGAATGAAAATTTGGTATAGCTATAATTCTTAAACGCTACAGTAACTTGTTTTACAAATTTTATAATTCGTTCAATCTTTTTTAATTATATGTTAGTTTTCTGTGAAAATCACATCCGTGGGTCTCATAGGCGTTCCTAGTGCTTATTACCCGCGAAAAAATCGCCGGTGGTGGGAATTCCCCAGCACTGGCGCAGTCTTAAAAACGATACCGGCCCAATATCGGTGCGCCAATATTGGTATGCCAACTCTGGGCGATAGTTGGGCCAATACTGCCTATATATATAACAAAGTAGTACTGGCTGATCAGTACTGGCTCAACACTGGCCCAGTGTTGGCACGCCAATATTGGCGTGACGACATTGTCCCCGTGCCGGACCAGTACTGCATAACTGCATCTAATATTTGCACTCTCTCTCTCTCTCTCTCTCTCTCTCTCTCTCTCTCTCTCTCTCTCTCTCTCTCTCTCTCTCTCTCTCTCTCTCTCTCTCCCTCTCTCTCTCTCTCTCCCTCTCCCTCTCTCTCTCTCTCTCTCCTCTCCCTCTCCCTCTCCCTCTCCCTCTCCCTCTCCCTCTCCCTCTCCCTCTCCCTCTCCCTCTCACTCTCACTCTCCCTCTCCCTCTCCCTCTCCATTGCAAGTGCGTCGACCGCGACTGGAGCCACCTGCTTGCAACACAGTGGCGATGCGTTGTAAAGGTGGCGATTAAGACGTTTGTCCCCCTTTGCAAAATCAGGTGCTGTTAGATTTGATTTTAAATAATTAATAATACAATTAAAAGTTGATATATACCATAGTAAACAATAATATCGCAAGTTTAGCATTGAATAGGCAACCAGTAGTGGCCCGACGTTCGCCCGACGTTGGGCCAGTACAGGCAGTTTCAGTTACTATATAAGGACGATAAGAATATTGTATGTCAACTGCAGCCGTGGCGCCAAGCTAGAGTACTTGCCTGGGAATCTAAAGGTCGAGGGTTCAAATCCAACACAGGTTAAAATTTTTTTCAAATAAATAAAATTTTCAATAATTAATTAATGTTGTAGAAGAATTTAGAACTTAAAAAAAAACTCATCCCAGCACTCTGAATGACGAAAATGGGCCCTCCATACAGTACAAATAAAGGCGTGAAAATGGAAAAATAATATTTTAAAATTTTTTTTTGTGCGGGTTGCGTAAACCGGGCCAGCGTCGGGCCGATTTGCAGCCGACTCCGGCGCAATACTGGGCCATTTGTTCAGCCGTACTTAAACCAGTATGGGCTCGGCATTATCATTCCGTCGTCGGGACAGTACTGGGCTGGTAGAAATGCCAGCATTGCGCCAGCATCGGTATTCTGGCGACCAGTACTGGGCCGATGTCGGGTTAGATGTAAATTTTTTCGCGGTTACTGTTGTGTCTCAGCTCTGTGCAATGTGGTTAAGGTGCGACTTTTTTAGGAAGAGCGATTAGTAATTTAAGAAGATTATACGTTTTCAGTTAAGAATCTTCGACTTATCTATTTTGATGAATGAGTTTTACAATCTATGATTACTTATTGAATAAACCATATTTCTATATTTAAGGAATCTATTTTCCTCTTTTATTGCGAACCATCGAAAATGTCAGTGGTATGCATATTTTTTCATTGTGAATTTGTGAATTAGTATAGTATATTGTTTATTAATTTCTTATTGTTAATGTGCTTAATTATCTTACAAAAAAATATCCCATCCCAATTTGAAGTCACCAATTTTTATGTTATTATAAATATAGCTATTAATTAAGCCAACCTTGTAAGATATATAGTGTCAAGTTGGAAATATAATAAATCAAAGTTATTACCCTTCCTTATATTATTTTTCTTTTCATTAGAGCTGAATCAATTTTTTATATTCTTTTTCATATATAACTGTGTTCCTTATTTCTTAACTTAAATATAACATGACATGAATTTAAAGTACATGCATTTCCTATGGGATATTACTTCTCTTGTTATATTTAAATTTTTTTAGGCGGACCCATTCGCTTTAGTATATTTTTGCCAATTCTATAATGGATGACTTCAGAAATTGGAAAAAAATTACAAACAATCATGAGAAAAAAATTAAGTTGATGTGTTTTGGTTTTTTCTTTAATTTTAATAAAACATCTTTTTGTAAATTCCTTATATCTCCAAAAGTAATAGACATAACCTCTTGAAAAAATGCATAACTATACGTAATATAAGTACAAGGAACTGTTAAATTTTCAACTTGATCCATGGATTAGTTTTTGAGTAAAAAATCGAAAATAAAAAATATGAGTTTTTATGTCCAACGTTTACGGCAGTAGAAAGCCTTAAATTAGCTTGAAATTTTGATTAGTTTCAAAGATATAAGGATTACCATCACAAGACTCACCATATATACCCTGCATAACTGAAAATCATTATTATTGTTAAAACTTATAACTTGTTAACTAAAGAACAAAGCTTTATAGGGAAATCGTATACTCCGCTGCAGTAACTCAACATGGAAAATAGTTTGCAGGGTCAGAGGCTGTGAAAAACAATGACGCCGCGCCTTATGCTTTTTTCACCGTTAGGCGGCGCGCATGTACGTTGTTTCAAGGCGCACGCACATCTATGGACGCTGCTTTCATGATCGTCATTTTTCGAGGCATTTTGCATCCCATATCGCCGTGCAAATACACTGCCGAAGTTATTAAATAAAATTATCATTTAAAGTTTCAAGTGAAAGGGAAGAAAACTGTACCGAAGAAACTGTTTTAAATATATGGATGGACAGTTTTCACTACCGACATGGTGTAGACTTTACTGACATAGCAGGTCTTCAAATATTAGATAAATTTTGTATTCTCAAAAGTGAATTCACACCATTGCTGGTAAGTAGATACTACTTTATTTAATAGTGTTTTAGTTTTTTGAAACATTTTTATAAATATATGTGATGTGAAAATTCAAATATTTTTCAAATTTCTTTTGATTTCAAAAAAGTATGGATCAAATAAGAATAATTCCGAGACATTCGGTGATGAATTAAATAATATTTGGCCTGACATTGTAAAGAAAATCATTATAGTGTCCAAAAAACAATTGTGGCACTAGAAGAAGAACTAGTAAATGAATTTCAAGTTATAGGTGTAAAACATTTAAGTTTCATTTTAACCAAAAACCCTGTTATTGAAAGTGACAGTAAGTACATTCTGCAATATTTTTGTATTTCTTACAATTGATTTTTATTTTACTTGTAAAATAAAATACTTTCAGCTCACAGTAATGCTGTAGCATTTGCTGTGCTACCTTTACCCAGTTCTCAATTTGTTTTTTTTATTCTGTTAGAGTAAAATTAAGGTTTAAATACGCACAAAATTTATTATAAATAGATGACAGTAACTTTCTACAATCAATTAACTTTTATAAAGGATACTTAAAAATTGTCTATGAAGTATATTTTATATTTACGAGTATATGCATTTTCTATTTACAGGTGCATGATGATTTAAATAAATTAATCAGTGATTTAACCGATTTTAAAAAACGTAATGACATAGATACAGTAGAACCGTATATCGTGTTTTACGGTGCATTACATGATTTAAAATACACGCGTGATATAATAGAAACGTTTATCTACAACTTTAGTAGTGCAATTGAGGCTGTAGAATTTCTTGATAAATCCTTTTTTGTTCTAAAGATACAGTACCCACTAGCATGCCCGCATGTTTGGTCTTTTCTTCACAAATTTATTTATTCTATGGGAAAAAGTAGAAGAATCATTGGAAATCCGGTTATAAACAAATTGGTCAGCGATATAAATACAATTGAAGTCTGGTAGTAAAATATATGCTATTGGAATATATGTTATATTTATTATACAATAAAAATTAAAAAGTATAGTACTATAAAAATTAAAAATTAAAAATGAATGTTGATAAAAATATTTTAGATTTAACGTGCACCTTATATGAGAAAATAAAATTGTCAAGAATGGAAATTACTTTTATTATAAACGAATTTTGTTCTTTTATTAAAGAATCGTACAATCCATTTTTGTTAAATAAATTGAATGAAAATTTACACCAGGCAGTTAGCGGCGAAATTTCAAAGGAAATTAAAAAAACTTTGAATGAATTTCGAGACTTTTTCGTTAATTATAATACTGAGAACAAACGGTTGCGTATATATAAAAATTTAAATTTATATGTTGAGCCCGAAGTAATCCCAGTAATGAAGTACCAACATTAACTTCTTCTGAAAACAAAATTGTTATCGTTAATGAATGCATCTCAATCGTACATTTATCTTTAAAAGATTCTCTTCGCCAGTTGTTGCAGATAGACGGGTTATTCGAAGCTAATCTAACTTATATTGAATCATTAAAAAATGAAAAGAATGCTTTAATCAATTTCATTGTAGGAGAATTAGTATACAAAATTTCGAAAAAAGGAAATTGTTTCCCACTTCTTGTTTTTTTGGTGATGTCGAAATTGGCAATGCAATGAGTTCCCATGCTGGAATAAATGCAATTGGGGCAGTATACGTTAAGATCCTTTGTCTTCTTCCAAACATCATTTCTAAATTGGAAAACATTCTTTTATGTAGTATATTTTACACAAAAGATCGAAAAACATGCGGAAATAAATTAATCTTTAAAGAATTTATTAAAGAATTAAATGAATTACGAGAAAAAAGTTTAAAAATAATTATCAAAAACAAAGAGTTCACCATATACTACATAACCAGTTTGATCTTACACTGAGAAAAATACCTATTACCGGGGAAAATATTATATTTGATTCAAAATGAAAATAATTTTGAATATGCTGTCAAATAAACAGTTATTTGAACCAAAAGTAAAAAATTTTTGTCGCAAGATCATTTTGCGTCAAAAGTAATCCTTTTCTGTCAAATAAAAAAATTTGAGGCTGCAAGAAATATTTTCCAAAAAACGAATGCTTTCATTGGAAAAAGAAAAATTTTGAGTTAAAATTATTATACTTGATTCTAAAAAATTATAAAAAATAGCTCGTGTTTTCGGTGCGAAAGGAATATTTTCAAATGAAAAATATACAAATATATTAAAACTGTTTATTGAATAAAATTTATGCATAATATAGTAATTATTTTTAAAAATTATTTATTTTGTAATATGAGTGTATACAATACATGATTGTAATAGAACGTAAAAGGTATATGAATTAACCGATTAACTGAATTAACTGAGGAAGCCACAGCTTAATCTTCCAATACTTCTATGATGAAAGGAATATCCTTTTGTGAGGAAAAGATACCCGAAAAGTTGAATGTGCGCGAGGTTATGCGCGCTACGTGATTGCCAGTTCGCTTCACTCGCGGATATAATGAATAAATTGACGTCGTGTGGCGACGTATTTGCCCGATAGATGCACAAAACACCTGCACGTGGCCGCAATCCGCGACATTCGCGATTAGTTGCATCCGCCTAGCCTACAAATAGCACGGCACGACGCGAGAGCCTTGATTGAGCTCTGTCTCCGGAAATATTCATAGCACAAATTGATACAGGTTCGGGCATGTATCACGTAACGCGTACTATCACTTTTCACCTGCACTATGCACCTACCAAATGTCTGGGTCTGGGAGCATCTGGAACATAAACGTCGCGTACGCTGCTTTTACGTGAACTGTCCGCTTGATGCACGATACACTTCTACACATATAATGTACCAGAGCTTAAACAGCGCGTTACACGCGCGACCTAACCAAGAAATTACTTTTGACGCATGCGCGTGATATCAGACAATCGCATGACGTCTATCTTGGCTTCACATATGAGGTCATGACTGTTTTATGTAGGGATTATTTCGTAAATGTAAGCATTTACGGAATTTGTATGTAGTGTTACTGAAGCTTTGTTAAGTAACAATATTCTATTTGCTTCAAAAAAATTATTTATTGACTTAAACAAATTCTTTTCCGGTAAAAACTAATGATTCATTTTAAGCGAAAAATGTCTTTTTTGTTTAAAAAAATCGGTTTTTGATTTGAACATTTGCGTTTTGAATCAAAATGAATTTTGTTTTGAATCAAATGGATTTCACCAAAACGATATTCCTTTTGCTTTAAAAAAATCATTTTTTTCAGTGTAGGTGATAACCTTGGATTAAATGGTATTTTTGCATTTGTTGTGCTCGAGACGATGAAATTTGCAGTCTGATTTCTGAAAATAAAAATAACTTAAGAACAAAAGTGAAATATGAGATGGAGTTATTAAATACAGATGTTAAAATGAGTGGTGACAAGGAAAATTGTATTTTTAATGAAATACAAGGATTTCATGTAATTCATAATGCGACAGTTGTATTATGCACGATGTGTTTGAAGATGTTTGCAATTATGACATAAGCCGATTATTATTACATTTTGTTTGGAAGGAAAAGCTTATTTCAATTCAATATTTCAATAATCGTTTACGTATTATATCAATTTTGGTTTCGAGTCAGCCAATTTTCCGGCATGTTACGTCCAGATTACAAATTTCCATTTCAAAATCTAACACATTAATACAATTACATGAATTCCTACCTGAATTAATAATCGAACTTGGCGATACGTGGAGGTTATAATAATTTAAATGATTAAAAGAGTGAATGATAGGAAATCCCTTTTGGCTACCGCGGACGCGGTCATCGCCTACCGGGGAAGGGAGCCGGATACGAAGTCACTTAAACTATACATTATTTCTTTTAAATCGACACACGTTTATTCTTATGAAAAGAGAAAAGTACCTTAATGTGTAAGTGTGCGTGGTTGTTTGTATATATGTGTGAAGATGTTCTTGAGTGTCTGCAGCTGTCAATCCTCGGCGCCTTCCAGCCTAGACTCGGTGGTTCAGGTTACAGCGGTGGCTAG
This sequence comes from Muscidifurax raptorellus, assembly GCA_020010945.3. Classification (NCBI taxonomy): domain Eukaryota; kingdom Metazoa; phylum Arthropoda; class Insecta; order Hymenoptera; family Pteromalidae; genus Muscidifurax; species Muscidifurax raptorellus. The sequence goes on from JAHUUD020000006.1 coordinate 2,966,603, forward strand.
ATGCACTTAGATGTGACGGCTCGTCCTTTCGATGTGCATAGTGTAGATCGCAGGGAGTTCACAGCCTCTGTTGCTTCTTCTTTTCAGCAGGGGGGTGATGTTCGGAAAAATGCCGATGGATGCACTTGCTCGACTGAGCGACTAAGTCCGGTATGCTCTCTACTTTTAAACGTACGAGTAGCGAGTAATACGTGATACTTGTTTTACGAATGGTCTGGCGACGAGCAGAGTAACGTTCTGCGAGAGATTTCGGATATTACTGACGATACTTGCCCTTTGCTCCCGGGCTTTATATACTTGCATATCCCCTTGTTTTTCTCGGGCTAGCGATTTCCATATTGGGTCACCTCACTATTTTGTATTTTCCTCTCTCAATTTTAAGGGAATCGTAGCAGGTTAAGTCATAAAAATCATAGTTTATGACTACCACTTAAGAATTTATCTCTTTTAGAACTCTCCCGCGGTCTCTCTTTTTACTGGAGATCGCACACGTGTTTCCTATGGAATTCCAGATCGTCGAATATTGCGCCTCGGTCTCTCTCTCTCCTCTCTAGTTTTTCTCATATTGGTGCTCGTTTTTCGCGGTGGTTTGTCGTCGTATTGCGTGGAAACAGCTCCCCTCGTTCTCATGCTTCTTAATTCATGGCTCTCCGTTTAAAAATACGAACACGCGGTTCTTGTGAAGTTATCATTGAATCTAAAATATCCCTTAGCGTTCTTATGGCATTTTGGATTTACTGCGTGGTTTGTTGGAATATAGCCCATTTGTGTGAAGATGCCGCTCGCACGTATGAGCGAATCTCTCTCTCTCTCTCCCGATTTTCAGATCCACTTCTTGGTTGCCGCGATGACGTGCTAGTGAGTAAGTGTGTGCGTGTGTGTGTGTGTAGATGTGATATGTATAGCAATCGTAGTGTTTTGGATGCGTAATGGAATCGGTGATTACATTACAGGCACTAGTAAATTCTGATTATTTAATTAAAAATAAATTGCGAATGTCTGCAACATAAATGCTTTTTCTGATTCGATATTTTGGCATAATAATTGATCATAAAGTTCCACGAGGAAATAAATATTGAGATTATATATAAAACTTCGAGAAATAATAAATATAATTACGTCACCTATTTTAATGAAGACACACATTTTACAACTTGAAATGTTCATGAAACAACACAACGATATGTATGTTGCATTATTTGGTTCATTAAACAGCAAATTCCATTTCTTAACCTATTAACGCTCAAGCGACTCGATTTTTTGTCAACTTTTCGACGCATTTATCTTATATGTTGCCGTCTTTGAAAAAATACCGTTTTAACATATTTCGGCGTAGAATTTTATGCTCTTTTAGAATCCGTAGTCAAAATGATAATTAGACCTCTAGGAAAAAAGATATGGTCGATTAAAACAAAAAAAATTTTTCTTGATTTTCTTTCATAATGTTATCGCCAATAATTTGTGCTCCAATAGTGGACAAAGGTGGACAAAATGCTTTCACTTTAAGAGAAAATTTTTGTTATCAATGTAAAATGTCTTATTTCTACAAAATGGCGGCAATAACGTAAAAATTTCATACAAAACATTACTTATTTTTCTTTCTCGAATACTATGGACTTGATCAAAAAATTCAATAGAACAAAAATGTCTTAGAATTAGTCAAGGAATACTCACAAATTTTTTCAAAAAATTTTGACTTGTTTTTCGAAAATCAGATTTTCAGGATTTAAAAAAAATATTTTAACTGTCTCAAAAAATTCCGGAAAAATTTGTGAGTGTTCCTTGACTAATTCTAAGACTTTTTTGTTCTCATAAATTTTTCGCTTAAATCTATAGTTTTCGAAAACAAAATTAATTACCTCTCAAGAGTCCCAATTTTTTGACAATTTTTCAACCTGATCATTTTTTGTTTTCGACGTTGTTAAAATTGTGTCTATATATTCCGCCCGTCCGCCGTTTTTCAAAAACGTTTACCAACTCTTACCACGTAGAGATGGACGGCCAAGAGTCTTTTTTTATTTTTTTTTATTTTTTTTATTTTTTTTATTTTTTTTTCGTTTTTCAAAAATTTTTTTTCTTTTCAGTATATCTTAAACTGTATTTTTGTTCTTTTTCTAATTTGGGATTTTGTAAAAATATTTTCGATCAATTTTCAATGATTATTATTGAAACAAGTTTTACAATAATACAAAGCACATGTATTACAATATTTAGAGGTTCTAATCGGACATTTTTCCGATGAGGAGTTCTTTTTAGGAGTTATCTGAGAAACCTCGTGCGCTTTTGTTCTATGTCTTTTACCGTTTTCAAGATATTGTCTGGTGATACTCATTGCAAAATCTTTTGATCCCATTTGTTTTTGGTTTGTATTACATGAATTGTACAAAACTAGTTCGTTTACAATCGCAGATTGTATAAGTCGCATAAATACTACCCATGTCCACTTTTTAGATCTTATACACGGCAGAAGATTGTTGCAATGATTGTCATACAAATCAACGCCCCCCATAAACTTATTATAAGCGTGAAAAGCATATGGAAAAAGTATCTCATTTTTTGCTCTCGTCTCTTTGTTATATCTTTTAGATGGTGATTGGGGAGTTAAACCAGCGGCAGTTGAAGCTATTGATACTTGCTTGGAGTCCTTGATAGAAATATAATTTATTCCACTATTTTGGTCATGCTGTGATATACAAGTACCTCTCAAAGCGTTCTTATCAATCATTTGTCTTACTTCTTTAGGTATGCGATTTTCTCTTATTGTACCTGTGGATCTTAAGCGTAGTTTTTGCAAATGTAATATAAGATCGAAAGAAGTAAAATAATTATTGAAATATAGATGATATTGAGAAATTTCTAAACCTGACGATTTCTTAAAAAATGGATCCAATAAATTTATTACTACTCTTGTACCAAGAGCACATTTATTTAGAATATTCACACTTGAATCTTTACCGCAGTACAAATCTAAGTCTAATAAAAATCCATCGGAAGTACAAAGCCCCCAAAATTTCAAACCAAATCGAATAGGCTTACTGCGAATAAACTGTTTTAGGGAAGTTCTGGCATACGATTTGGCCATCATTTCATCAATGGAAAGTGCTGTACTTATATATCCAAAATCTTGAATATTTTTTCTAAACTTATTCAACAGAACTCGGACTCTCTATGCTTTGTCACCAGGAATATTATCTTTAGATGTAGAATATTTTAGATGAGATTTGATTTTTTCAAAAATGGATCGTGCCATGGCTTGTTGAACTATATCACATGATAATAGTACATCAGATGACCAGTAGTCTCGTTGGGATTTCCTTTTATTGAAAGAAGATAGAATAATTATTCCCAAAAAAGTTTCTAGGTCTATTCTTGAAAGATCGTAGCCATTTTCATTCGTAGCTTCTAAAATATAATTTTTTATATCATGTGAAAAAAATAGCTCAAATAATTCAACAGGACTAGATCCACAAATTTTTGTCTTCTGAGTATTATTTAGCAATAATTCATTTTGCAGAATCGTACTATGTATTTTTTCACCAGTTACCCACTTATAAATATGATCATTTTCTAATTTACTTTGATTGTCTGAATAAGTTTTACAAATAGTTCTATATGAATGTTGTGATACGATATTTTCAGTATCTTCATAATCAAACTCGTCCCCTTCGGATCCGGAATCAGAATCTCCAGAATCATCTGGATTTGGTAAATCAATAATTTCGTCGTAGTTATTATTAGAATCATCAAATTCGCGAAGTACCTGACTGTTAGCAAAATATTGTGCTCGTTTTTGAGACATTTTACACAATGAAAAATTAAGAAATCTAAATTAAAATAATTTTATTTTTACACTATTTTTTCAGTCACAGACCAGAGAATAACAAACGAATTGTTTTTCACAAATTTAGAGTAACATTAGAAAATAAAAAAATTCTGCTGCTGCTGCTTTTTTTTTCACAAAAATTTTATAATTCTTTGTTGTTCTATATTACACTACAAACAAAGTCTGACAACGAACAAATTTTATTTTAATTTAATTTTAATTTTTTGTCTTTGCCCTGAAAGACGTGTGATAAAAATTGAACATGGCGAATTTTATCTAGTCATTTAAATCAAGTTTAAAGTTATAATTAACAAAAATAAAAAAATTACCATTCAACTATTCTTTTTCCCTAGATTCTATTCAGTTAAAATTATGTCTCAATATGTAAAAACAAAATTTCTTTCAACGTCGATAACAAAAAATGATCAGGTTGAAAAATTGTCAAAAAATTGGGACTCTTGAGAGGTAATTAATTTTGTTTTCGAAAACTATAGATTTAAACGAAAAGTTTATAAGAACAAAAAAGTCTTAGAATTAGTCAAGGAACACTCACAAATTTTTCCGGAATTTTTTGAGACAGTTAAAATATTTTTTTTAAAACCTGAAAATCTGATTTTCGAAAAACAAGTCAAAATTTTTTGAAAAAATTTGTGAGTATTCCTTGACTAATTCTAAGACATTTTTGTTCTATTGAATTTTTTGATCAAGTCCATAGTATTCGAGAAAGAAAAATAAGTAATGTTTTGTATGAAATTTTTACGTTATTGCCGCCATTTTGTAGAAATAAGACATTTTACATTGATAACAAAAATTTTCTCTTAAAGTGAAAGCATTTTGTCCACCTTTGTCCACTATTGGAGCACAAATTATTGGCGATAACATTATGAAAGAAAATCAAGAAAAATTTTTTCTTTCAATTTTTTCGATTTTTTTTGTTTTAATCGGCCATATTATTTTTCCTAGAGGTCTAATTATCATTTTGACTACGGATTCTAAAAGAGCATAAAATTCTACGCCGAAATATGTTAAAACGGTATTTTTTCAAAGACGGCAACATATAAAATAAATGCGTCGAAAAGTTGACAAAAAATCGAGTCGCTTGAGCGTTAATGGGTTAACTCAATACATACGAATTATTTTCTAAATATACCTGTAATAAAGATTTCATCAATGAGGTATGAGTCAAAGCACAGAAACTTAACATCTACAATGTTAAATACTGCATGCCACAAAAATATTTTAAAACTATTTCAATTAGATATCAACTTTCATTAATGCGTTTTTATAATTCTAAATATAAAGAGTATTTTATTTCTTATGGAACAAATATTGAAAATAATAATCTTCATATTTATTTTCCAAATTCGAATAGTGCATTCCAAATAAGTAGTGTTGAATTAAATAATTTAACATATACCAAAGATTCTATCATAGTGACTAATATAGATGTGAATATTATACAATTTGGAAAAGTCGAAACATTTTTTGTAATTGACAATGAAATATTATTTGAATGTATTCTTTATGATGCAATTTCTTTCGATTTCCATGTATTCGGACATCGAGTTGTACAATGTGAAACTTGTGTAGATACTTCTGTACTTATTTGATTATTTTGATTTCTCTTACACGGATACTATGAATGGTTAGTTCATATTGATAAGCGAACGAATTAATTGTTTGGTAACATTTTCATGGTTTTTTATTACCCTATAATATCCAATAAATCTATATTGAATAATTTACCTATTTAATAAATAACTACTTCGATTATCAAAATCAACTCCAATGCTGTACTAAGTTATGAAATTTACATGCGCATGTGCAACAGTATAATTAGGTTCATTTATTCTTGCAGGGGCATTTTGCACGGCAATACGGAGTGCAAAATGCTTCGAAAAATGACGATCATGAAAGCAGCGTCCATAGACGTGCGTGCGCCTTGAAACAACGTACATGCGTACCGCCTAACGGTGCAAAAAGAATAGGGCGCGGCGTCATTGTTTTGCACAGCCTCTGACCCTGCAAACCATTTTCCGTGTATCCTTCGGTGGTTATCAACAAGTGATATGGAGAAGTTAGCGATTTTCCCATGGCAGATTTGGATTGAAGCAAAGGTCACTATGACGTTTTCCTCCTTATAACAATAGATTGCAATTTATTCACAAAATTGAAAGTAACAATTGCATAAGCTTCTTAGATTTTCTATTAATAAACAACTCTGGCCAAATCATAATAGAGTGGTACACCAAAAATACATTCTATGTCATAACATAAGATATTACAAAAAATTTCTATGATGTACAATTTTATTGATAGAGCGATAAAATGAAGAAAAGAATGACTTGTTGATAATAATTATCCCACCGATTTTCCAAATAAATACGTGAGGAAGAGATTATCAACAATAACATCAGGTACGAAACGAAAGGATAATAATAACACGAGGGAGCGGAACATTGTTTGTCTGCCTTAGATAAATGGTTTTTATGAACAGATTAACTATCCCTTCATACGACATAACATCACAACTGTTCTGAAAATTAATAGTCGTATGTTCAGTATTATCAAAAAAAGAAATAAGGACAAAAAAGAAAAAAATCTTGAAAATAATGTCGTCTACAAATTATAATGTAATTATTGCCCAGCTACACACGTGGGGCAGACGAAAAAGAAAGTGTGTAAACGTAATGATGAACATAAAATCCAAGAATAATGTCATTTTCTACCATAGTGATAACTACAATCGTAGTTTTTATTTCAATGATTTCCAAATGAAAGACAGAAAAAAAAATTTAAATAAAAGATTAGTTTCTGAGATGTTACACATACATTTAAAATCAACGGAATTAATAAGAAAGAGGATACATAACAACTCAATACTGATTGCACACACCTTGTATACAAACTTAAACGCGATCAACAACGCGTGAAATAATATTTTTTCATTGGAACTATAGTTGGAGGAAGTTACGTACCAATAAACAGGTAGCGGTTTTATAATTTCCGTAGGAATTATTATCTGTATGTAATTAAAATATCTATATTGTTAATCTAACTTATAATGTATTTTTGTTATTAATAGTTGAATATAATAATAACCTACAGTCTTATATCTTTTGCCATAGTAACATTTTTTGTAAAAATCATAAAATGTATTCTACAAAATTTTTGCAATGTCAATCAATGTTAAAATATTTGAAACACGAAGTTTTTTATAGCACTGTTTTCTCAACTCACTGGCGAAAATTGACTCTTTTGAACAACATAATGACGAAAAGTATTACTTTTACGTATAAAAAAGCTATTATATCTTTCTACTATTTAAAACTACACTATATACAGAAATTCATAGTGTTTGATATAATGGGTTTTTGAAAAACAGGTAGTTTACGTTCTAACTGTTGTTTTGTTGTACTATTTAATTAGACGTAATATATTATTATAGAAAGACCAGAACCCGAAATTCTTTTATTGCTTCGAAAAAATGATACTTTCCGCTAGGAAGTCGGATAAAGTGAGGGAGTCAGAACGAGTGTTACTTTTCGCGAGACAATCGTAAATTGTTAGCTTTCGTGAAACAGTCGAAAAAAGTGGTAGTTTTCGTAAGTTAGGCGAGAAAAGTAAATTCACAAAAGAGTTAATATTTGCAAAATATTTTAGTAATTGCTAGTTTTCATCAACAAATGCAACCACTACTGAAAAATTGTCATCCGCTCGGCAGCTTGGCTCGAGTCGGAGTGCCTGAGGTAGCGTGGCTTGGGGACGCTTCGGAAGTGTTTCCGGACCTCCCACGCGTCTCCAAACTCCACTTCCCCATGTTTACGTCAGTGCGTCTGCATTCGTCGCACTCATTAGGCCTTACGGGACCTGTTAATGGTGCAAGAATTCAAAACTGCAGCGTGGCTTCGCACGTGCGATTTGCTCAGTGGAGGGGAAATTGTTTAGGTCAGCGAGATTCTTGGCTACCTGATACTTCTGTGGCCTTGAGTCTCGCTGTACCTTTTATGTGTAGAGTTTTCTCGATTTTATATTCGAAATAATTGTTCGAATATAAATATCGCAAAGTTGTCACATAACAATTATTATTAATCAGTCGTTATCAATTCTCTTTACGTATTATATACGAAACCAGTTTATTCCTATACATATTATATTTCGTAAGTTAAATTAAAAAAAAACATTAATAAAATAAATAAATTAGTAAATTTTAATAAATTTAATTAACAAATTAAATATAATAATTAATTTAGTGGTTCATTATTTATCGAAATATTTCTAAATTATGTTATCTATTCCCTATTGAAAAATCTCACGTGAGATCTCACATGAGATCTCACATGAGATCTCAGCTGAGATCTCATGCCAAAATCTCATCTGACCAATTCTTTGCTTATCATAGGTTGTAAGCCCTTCTTAATTGATTAATAACATTTTTTGAAAAATTTGAACTTAGAAAATTTTTGGGAAATTTGGACTTAGAAAAAAATATAGACTTCAAAAAATTTTCTAAGTCCAAATTTCCCAAAAATTTTCTAAGTTCAAATTTTTCAAAAAATGTTATTAATCAATTAAGAAGGGCTTACAACCTATGATAAGCAAAGAATTGGTCAGATGAGATTTTGGCATGAGATCTCACCTGAGATCTCATGTGAGATCTCATGTGAAGTAAAAATAAAAAAGTGAAATAAAAAAGTGATGTGAGTAAAAATTGTATCACACGTTGTTCTACCTAGAATTCTTTTAAGATATTAAATCAAAGTTAAGATTACTATTCTCATTTATTTAATTTTCATTTCAAGTATATTTAAAATAATATTATTTTGTATACTGTTGTAGTCCAGAATCTTTCTTTATTGATTAGTTTTGTTTCAAATTCTACAAAATTTATTAGCTGTTAGTTTGCACGTGGTATTTTTCATGGCAAAAAAGTAGTTTGAAGCAGACACAATTACCTTTTAAGTTGATATACCTTTTGTATACTTGCCCATGATTAATTAAAGCATATAAAATATCCATAATGTCTGAATCTACTGCAAATCATTCTTTCCAACAGTTCATGTTGACAGGTGTATTAATCCTTAATATTAATGGACATAAAGGTAAAAGTCTTCGTAGAGTATCAAAAAAATTTTTGTTAGATTACCTAGATATACTTGAAACAGCTATGATTTGTGCATCTTGCAGAAAGTCGTATTCGTCTGTAAATTTTAATTTATTTAATAATTCTCTAAATGAGCTGAAACAGGAATAAAATGAAAGACCAGAAAATAAGAGAATTCATCTGCAATATCCTATCAGCTTTAGTAAATTCGCCGAAATGTGTATGTGTAATGCACCAAAATTCACGAACAGATCTGATGATCCAATAAATAGTTATACCGATTGCTTTTCGTTCATCTTATGCAGAAATCAGAATCCTGTTTGTTTTTTAGGAAGTTGTAAAAAATGTGGTAATTTTTTAAGATTTGAAGAACATGTATCTTCTGTATTATACGAAAATAAGGTTGAAGAAATAATTTTTAGTGTCTGGCAGTCAACAGATGAATGTACTTTAAAAAGAGAATGTCTTTTGGTGGAGGATTTTACGTCTGAATTCTCTATGAGTTTAAAAAAACTTATACCACATCATTTTATCGCAAAAAATCAATCTAAATATATAAAAGATCAAAAGATCAATTTACAAGAGAACGAAGGGCTTCTGGAGATGGATTATTCTGAAAATTTTGCTTACGTCGTTCAGGATGTTGCTCAGCAATTTCATTTTAACAATGATCAGTGTACAATAAATGTTGCAGTATTACATTACAGAGAAGATAATGAAACAAGGCATTGTAGTTTTATAGCACTTTCTGAATGTACTACTCATGATACTACCGCAGTTTATATTTTGCAAGAAAAGATTATTTTTGAAATAAAGAAAAGATTTCCGAAAATAAATAAGATTATATACGTCACAGATGGTGCAAAGCAGCACTATAAAAATAGATATCAAATGATGAACTTGGTTAATCATGAGTCAGATTTCCAAATAATGGCGGATTGGCATTTCCATGCTACTGCTCATGGAAAGGGTTTATGTGACGGAGTAGGAGCCCTGTTAAAAAGAGAAGCTACTCGTACCAGCTTGAAGACTAAAGCTATGAAAGCGATTTTAAATTCAAAACAACGTTATGACTGGGCGAGACAAAAGTTCCAAACAATAACATTTTTTCACTATTCCAAAAAAGATTACGATAAAACTTCAAGATCACTAAAGAAAAGATTCTCGGCTGCACCGTCTGTTATGACAATTTCAGAAGGACATGCGTTTTTTGTTTCTCCCGACAAAGAAATTACTGTGTTTAGATATTCGAATGCACCAAGTCCATTATCAATAATACAATATTAATAAATCAATTTAAAAAATGTTCAACAAAGTAATACAAATATACAAAAATATAAATTAATAAAAATTAAAAAACTTAAAAAAGTAAAAAATAAAAAAAAAGAAAGTAATGCGGGCTTTGTAATAAACACAGTATTAACCATGTAAAACGCAGAGAGCTTTCCTATGAATTAATAAAAAATGTTACACAGTAACCATATAATCAGTGATCAGTTACATTTTTTGAGTGCACTGCAGTAAATGTAAAAAAATACTTAGCTTCGTGCTCAAATTCAGTGATCCAAAATTCATAAAAATAGCCTTTGTCAATGATTTTTCTCTAGACGTAAACTTATTTACCGCGTGAAACAGCAATTTCGGGGAATGTTTTTTGAGGTTAGGGACGAACGCTTGAGGTATTAGTGAAAAATACGGCCGGATTCGTGTTTAGCAGCACAAAATACACGAAAACATTCTCTGTCAATAATTTTTATCACGTCGATCACAGGATAAACCTCTCTACTGCGAGAAACAGCAATTCCGGGGGGTATTTTTTGAGGTTAGGGACGAACGCTTGAGGTATCGGTGAAAAATACCGCCGGATTTGTGTTCAGCCGCACAAACTACAAGAAAATAATCGTTGCTTGGAATTTTTCTGAGCCTCTGTGATTTCTGACAGCTTGATCATTTCGTAAAGCAGTATTTTTTTAAGGTTAGGGAACGCGTAGCTCCGTCTGGGAACAAAATTTTAAAAAACGCCACTCATCAATCGAAAGTACATAAAAAATGCTAAATTTTCCATGTATCTAAAAATTTTTAGATCAAAAAGAATTTTGGGTAGAGCTTTGTAACGTTTGACGTGGAACGTCCCATATATATATATTTATATTGTGGAGGATATTTTGAGGTTAACTTGCTTTTGTGAATGAAAAATGTAGTGTATGTATTCACAAAATAAATAAATCGCGAGAGCGCTGGTATGTGAGGAAGGGAAGAGCGACAGCTCTTCACTTCAGGACGAGGAAAACAGGTAGCTGCACGAGCGATAATAAAAGTACTCCAAGCATTATTATTTATTAAATACTAAATAGCGCATACTCTACAAATTGGCGACGAGGATCGGATCAGCCGTTGTATAAACAAGGATACTAATAAAAGGTATGTTATCGGCTGAATCGAAGAAAGTCTAAAATATAACCTCAAAAAATAAAGAAATGAAAAAACTATAGGTAAATTGAAATTCAATTGGTACCTAAAGGCACAGAGAGAAATATTAGAGGTAATTTAGCATTGCTAAATGGTACCTGAAAACGAAAAGAATAAATAAATAAAAATAAATTAAATTTCTGTGCAGGTTGATTTTACAAAATGGCACAAATTCAATCGCTAGAAGCATTTGATTGTCATGGTGATGCACACTCCGTTGGGTTACGATGGGAGAAATGTAAAAGAGCTCTGGACATGTACTTAATAGCTGCGAATATCACAAAAACTGGAAGAAAAAGGGCAACTGTGCTTCATATGAAAGGTCTGAGTTTATAAGAGATTTATTATAATATACCTGGTGCTCACGTAGAAGCAGAAGGTGAGGAAAATAAACGAAAGGCAAAAGACCATAAAGATATTTTTGGAATACCAATTAAGAAGTTGGACGAATATTTTTCTCCAAAACAAAGTCGTGTTTATGAGAGGCATTTATTCAGACTACTTAAGCAAGAATCAAATGAGAGATTTGAAAAATCCATTGTAAGGTTACGTCATCAAGCAATATTTGTAAAATGCAAGTTTATAAATATTGACGAAAATCTTATTGATCAAATAGTCGAGAAATGTGATACATCTGAATTAAGAAAGAAAATACTCAAAATAGGAGATGATATAACGTTAGACAAAATTATCACAGAAGCTAATGCTTTGGAAGTAGTACAAAGGCAGCTAAATAATTTTGATTCTTCAAAACAGCATCAAATTTTACAACCAGTAAATCGTATAGAAACAAACAGTCGATCAAGTTCAAATTCACAGAGTTGTACCCGGTGTGGTAGCAACAAACATCAATCTGATTGTAAAACTTGCCCGGCCAAAGAGAAAAAATGTGTGAAATGTGGATTTGTTGGATACTTTCGAGCACAGTGTCGTACACGGAATAACAAACGTAAAGTAGAATCAGTATAGAGTGGAAATAAAAAATTTAAACAAAAAGAAATCAATTATAATGAAAGCAATGATTCAGAAATAGATTATATATTTTATCTAGATGAAGATGAAGTAATTACAACTAATGTAGATGGAAAAGATGTTAAAATGCTGATTGACACAGGAAGCAAATGCTATATATTAAGCGATAAGACTTGGGAAGAAATGAAAAAATGTAATATTAAGGTAAAGAATATGATGGAAAATGTAAATAAAGTGCTCATGGCATATGGAAGCAAGGAACCATTAAAAATCTGAGGCTCATTTGAAGCTCAAATCAAGATTGGTAACAAACTAAGTCAAGCCGTATTCTATGTTATTCAAAATGGAACCAGAGATTTGCTTAGGAAACGTACGTCGAAACAACTAGGAGTCTTAAAAATAGGACTAGATATTAACAATACAGATGATAAAACAAATTCAGTTTTTCCAAAAATCAAAGGTATAATATTAGACATTCCGATAGATAAATCTGTGAGACCTGTCAGTCAACCGTACCGTAGAGTAGCAATTCCTTTTGAATCAAAAATGAACAACAAAATAATAGAGCTTACCAAAGCAGATATTATAGAACCAGTAAACGAACCATCTATTTGGGTTTCTGTACTTGACTTTGTATTGATATGAGGAAAGCCAAAATAGCAGTCATCAGAGAAAAACATCCAGTACCAAGAGCAGAACAGCTTATTCCAAGATTTAGGAAAGCCAAAATTTTCTCGAAATTAGATATAAAAAATGCTTTTCATCAAGTAGAATTAAGTAAAAGATATCGATATATCACCACATTTATAAGTAGTACTGGATTACATAGATACAAACGTCTCATGTTTGGCATTTCATGCGCACCAGAATATTTTTAAAAAATACTAGAACAAATATTATTGGGTTGCGAAGGTGTTGTAAATTTTATCGATGACATCGTGATATATGGATGCACGGAAGAGCAACACAATAAAAGACTTGAAAAAGTGATGGAGGTAATAAAAGAAAAGAATATTCTATTGAATGAAAAAAAATGTATTTTTAATGTTAAACGTATTTATTTTCTTGGCATGGAATTGACATCGGAAGGTGTTAAACCATTGAATAAATATACCAAAGTAATTGAGACTTTCAGAAAATCCAAGACTATTGAAGTGCTCATGGGTTTCTTAGGATTCACAAATTATTTAGGAAAATGGATACCGGATTTAGCAACGTTAACAAGTCTTCTACGAGAGTTATTAAAACTTAAGTTACCAAAATCATCAAGTTTGGAAAAATATTGGAAAGATAATCAAACTGAAGCATTTGCAAAATTAAAAATAGCTTTGTGTAACATAAAAACATTAGGATTTTATGATCCAGACGATAAGACACAGTATTCGCTGATGCAAGTCCAGTAGGACTAGGTGCAGTTTTAATACAGTATGATGAAAACGGACCACGTGTAATAGCATATGGGAATAAAAGCCTTACAGAATGTGAATAACGTTATTGTCAGACTGAAAAGGAAGCTTTGGCTTTAGTATGGTCAGTAGAACATTTTAATATATACCTATATGGTAAAGAATCGTTCGAAATAATCAGCGACCACAAACCTCTAAAAGTAATCTTTGGAAAAAATTCAAAACCGTGTGCAAGGATTGAAAGATGGGTGCTACGATTACAATCCTATAGGTATAAAAAAGTATATCGGCCAGGAAAAAATAATATCGCAGATCCAGACTATGTATAAATCAGAAGCCTTATCCATTCGACGATGAAAACTTTGTTAATTTGATTGTAGAAGCATCGTGTCCGACTGCAGTGCCATTATATGAAATAAAAAGAATATTCAAAGAAGATCAAGAGCTTAAAATGGTTAAGGAAGGGTTATACAATAGAAAATGGAATCAAATGGTAAATAACTACAAAATATTCGAAATTGAACTTTGTTTTCAAGATGATATTTTGCTTTGAGGGAACAAAATAGTGATACCTTCTGCATTACGTGGAAAAGTATTATCAACTGCTCACGAAGCACATCCTGGAATAGTTGCCATGAAAGCCAGACTGAGAACAAAGGTGTGGTGGCCTAGAATTGACAAAGATGCAGAAAATTTTGTAAAAGCATGTAAAAGCTACTTATTAGTGTCTGCACCGAATCCTCCAAATCCTATGAAAATAAGAGCATTACCAATAGAGGCATGGATTGATGTGGTCATTGATTTTCTAGGCTCACTTCTAAGTGGACATTATTTGTTCGTTATTGTGGACTATTTTAGTCGTTACATGGAGATTAAAATAATGAAATCAATTACGTCTGTCGATACAGTTGAAGTATTAAAAGAAATTTTTTCTCGAGTGGGTATACCTGTTAGTATTACAGCAGATAATGGGAGACAGCTAACAAGTGAACATTTTGAAAAATTTTGTTCTGATTATGGAATCGCCCTATTTCTTACGATACTTTATTGGCCGCAACAAAATGGGGAAGTCGAGAGACAAAATAGAGACATATTGAAAAGACTAAAAATCAGTCAAATACAAAAATCGAATTGGAAAAATGATCCTTTAGATTATATGACAATGTATAATAGTATACCTCATTCAATTACTAGAAAATCTCCATCAGAATTGTTTTATCATCAATTGTTCAGAGATAAATTACCATCTGTAATAGATGTGGAAAATATGCCATCTGATTTAGAAATAAAGGACAGAGATTTTGAAAAGAAAATGAAAGGAAAAGAATATGGAGATAAAAAGAGAACAGCTGAAGAAAGTAATATTAACGTTGGAGAAAAAGTTTACGTAAAAAATATGTTAAAAGAAAATAAATTGACAGCCTCATTTGGAGAAACACCGCATACTGTAATTAGCAAAGACGGAAATGATGTAAATATAGAAAACGACGAAACAGGACAACAATACAGGAGAAACATAGTTCATTTGAAGAAAGTGGAAGGAGAATGGGTTGTATGCCCGAAAGATCAAGGAAAAGATCAAGATAAAGAAGATAATAGTCAAGAAAATTAAATTATATAATTAGTTAGATCTTGAAAAATTATATTGTTCATGTTGTAAAATACCTTCCGATGGTATTATATTCCGATGGTATTATATTCATATTGTTTATTGTTCAACAAAAGAGAGATGTAGTGTATGTATTCACAAAATAAATGAATCGCGAGAGTGCTGATATGTGAGGAAGGGAAGAGCGACAGCTCTTCACTTCAGGACGAGGAAAACAGCTAGCTACACGAGCGATAATAAACGTACTCCAAGCATTATTATTTATTAAATACTAAATAGCGCATACTCTACAAAATCCTATATTTTTATTTTCGGAATCAGAAACAACAGAAAACTTTAGATTCAGACATTAAAATAGATTTCAAGGTCAAGACAAAGATCACATTAGGTTAGCTCCTTGATACTCTACAACCTTCATTTAAAAAAGTTTATGATTGTATTGGATTTTTTTGTACAATTTAACTACGGAAATCGAAATAGGACACTTTGTATATCCCATTTTACTTTTGGCCGTCTTTGAGCCTCATAATCAGTTGATGTTCAAATAACCTAAGTTATTTTCAAAACAAGTTTTAAAATAATCTACCGAAAGTTTAGAAATAATAAATATTTGACTATATTTATACTATAAAATAAGGGGCAAAGTGGTCCCTTCATATTTTTCGCAAAACTTTAAAAACTACATTATCTCTTTTCATGAAACATACTAAAATCGATTTTATCCCCAATGCATAGGCCCCAAAAAGAGTATTTTTATACGCATTTTATAGAAAACTAATTTTTCAAAATTCAGATATTTTTTGTTACTGGCTACTATTTGGAAAACAGCAATCAAATCGTAAAATTAATTAAATATTTGAATTAATCTGGTAAATTTAGAGATGATTTGTTTAAATTATTCAATAATTAAAATTATATAACGAATAATTTTTTTTTTTTAATTTACATTATATCTGAAGAATAAATGTTATAAGTTTACTATCAAGTTATTTTGGAACATTACAAATACCACAAAGTGAAACAAATTATAGAGAAATTCAATTAAAGAAGACAACTAATTTGTAATGACATTGAAATAAGAGTTGAAGAATCATTATAACAAGTACTACATCATATTCCTAAATTTCCGAAATCACCAACAAATGAATGTAAAGAAGAAAATGACGAAGATGATTTTGAATATAAGAAAAGCGTTATAGAATTTTGATGAAGTCCTAAAGCAAAGTCACACATGAAACTTTAAACTGTAAAGAAAAAATTTTAAAAAATTAGATCCGTCAGAAAGCTTAAGCGTTGGGCTTCCACAATCAATGAATTTGGCACTTGAAGAGAAAAAAATTGTTCAAATTTGTCAATATACATTAGATAATTTTAAAACTGCCTTCACTGCTAGTTTACTTATTCCGGCATACACAAAAAAGTGGTATGTTCAAGAAACCAGACCTATCTATCCTTATGTATTTTGACCCGCTCAATCCGAATCCGAGGCCAGTTTTGCCTGTACACCCCCAAAATTTCGTTAAAATAGTAAAAAAAACTGTGAAAATCGTGGAAAATTATGAAAATTCACATAAAAAAATATGGTCTGAGCTGTAAATATTTTTTACAGCGAAGAACAAGGAGAACGATTCCATCAAGATATATATGTAATGGAGGATCGTTACCAAGGAAAATCGGACATTAACATGATGGCGAACTTTTGCTGAATGCTGAAAAGAAACACTGTGAGAAACAGCCGAAAAAGAAAAAGAAATTCTTTGCAAAGGTCTTTTGAAGAAAAGAGAATTTAGCGCGACAAAATACATAAAAACCATGTACATCGTACACTCACAAAAATATTTACAGCTCACATCATATATTTTATGTAAATTTTCATAATTTTCCGCGATTATCACTGTTTTTTGCTATTTTAATGAAATTTTGGGGGTGTCGGGGTAAAACTGACCTCGAATTTTGATTTAACGGTTCAAAATACATAAGGATAAATAGGTCTGGTTTCTTGAACAGATCACTTTTTTGTGTGCCGGTGTTATTCATGATCACGATATACGTCAAGGGGCATTACAAGTTAAAAAAAAGGCTAAAGAGTTTAGATTCGGAGTTTCTACAAATTGGTTATCAAAGTTTAAAAGAGCTCATAGAATAGTGTCTCAAAAAATAAATAAGTTCCTTACGTAGAAAACAATGAAAAGCAATTCGGAACTTGAAAAAAGCAGATGCAATATTTGTCGATGTTCGATTATGTGCATCAGAAGTTAGAATTCAAAATGTATATAATTCCTACTAAAGTGGATTTCAACTAGAAATACATTTTAGGAGAATCCTCGCGTTGGAGGGAGAAAATCAAGTGTGATGCCTAGTACAGTCAGTTTCGTCCACAGCACATAGTTATACGATTCAACCGCTTATATCAGCTGAAGGTAAACTGATGTCACCGCTTTTTCTAGTTTTAGAAGAGTCCATTGGTCATTTTGGATTTATTGTTCAAAGCAATTTAATCAAGGCCAATAATATTTAAAACGCTATTTCGAAGAGTATGACTATTATAAACATTTTAAGCCACTCGTATACGTGTACATGCTGATCACGCGAGCGCAGACATGGGTGCATACGCTCATCCTTGGGCCTCTAATATACGCTTATACGAAGCTTGAGTATACGCTTATTTCCAAACGGTCCGCGTGAGTATTCACAGGAAAATCCCAAATCAGTGTAACCTACTACATTTTGATGACGGATCTTACACCGACTACTAGTGCATTGCCTCCATTTTTGCATCACTCGTGTACGATATTCTCACACGGCCTCGTAGTTTCGATCAAAGAGCAATCAGGACCGTTTAAAATATATATATATATATATATATATAGATTATGCTCCACACATATTCCTGATCATGCCAACAATTTTAATAAAAAGCGCGTTGCTGTACTCAACGCACTTTAGAACACGACGGTCAACAACGTACAGCTCTTTTACAAACTGCTGATAAAAAACTCCTACGAACAAGGCGTAATCAAAATCAATGACTCGCAGGAGCACGAATACGATTTCGACGAAATAGAAGTCACCTCGGTACCTATGACTGATGAAATTATACTTGGCAGTGTATCTAATAGTTACTCTCTAAAATCCCGTCTTTTGTTAAAATACTGGAAAACAGTTGCCGGTGATGTCGAAAAATTATTTGGAAAAGGTATGTGGTAGTGCGCAACAAAGATTAATCAATCAAATCCAAATTAATATCAAACTGAATATGGCTCCGCGGAGTTTATTCGACGGAACAAAAAACGCAGTCGGGCTCGGGGCGCGTCAAACGCAAAAAACCACAGACGAAGACGACAACCCAGTACTAATACGCAAACAAGTAAGGCGCGCAAAGAAGGCTATCAAATTGAACAGAAAAATTTCGCTGTGTCTGGGAAAAACGACGCTTATCCGTGGTTTATTTTGATGATTCAGTCAATCTTCAATTTTCTTAACTATTAATTTTTAAATGGGAAGCCACGAAACGGCACCCATCTATCAACATATTCAACAAAAGAAGTAGAAAAAAATTGAAAACACAAAAATTATGTCCGTGTTTATAGCAATACGCAACAAATAGATATTTAATTTAATTAATTTTATTAAAACATAATACGTTAAATTTGGATAGGAAATATAGAAGAAAGAAAAAGTATCAATTTTACACAATCCAGACGAAGACGTCAAGAACATAGAAGAAGACGTTTAAGAACAACCTTTAACAAAGACATACAGCAGGGATATTCAGAGTACAGGATTGATGCGTGAAATATGGATTAATGTGTATTATATAATTTGTGACATTAACATTTTGCGACCTGGTAGGTTTGCTAGTGCGAACCGAAAGGTGAATTGTCTCGCTAAGCAATGGGACTGTCGCACGAAAACACCGCGTCGAAAAAAGGGTAGTCTTTCGAAGATAGGAAAATCGCCTCGATAGCACAGCTTCTCCGTCTCTGCAGACCGCGGAGAGTGGTGGGATCCTTCGCTACATGGCAGCGAAATATTGTAAAGCACATTGACGATCGCCGGCTCAGATCTCCAAAAAGCTTAAAATCTTTAAGAAGTGCTCGCGCGAAGCACCCAGAGTATCACGATAATACGCAAGGTCGCACTTCTAACAGTAACCAAATGGGTAAACTTTATCGATTTGTACGACACGATTTTTGCGAATGAGCATATACTAGCAATTTTATATAAAAATAGTTTACCAGTCCATTCGGTAACTGAGTGGTTTAAAGTAATAAAAAAATACCACGACAAATAATAAAATCGCTAACGATTTTTGCTGATGTAATATGCGCCCAGTTGTAAAACACTTTGTTTGTAAGACAAATTGTTGCAACGCACCAAAGCAATAAATTGGTGCTCGTAAAAACGCGATTACCTATGCTAATAAGTAATACTCCGGCCCTACCTTTCAAACAAATCGCACTAGATTTTTACGGCGCCTTAGGCCCAACAAAACGTGGAAATAAATATATACTCTCGATGCAAGATATGCTAAAAAAATATACGATTTTAATACTTGCAAAAGTCGCTAACGCAGACGAGTGGCAAACGCATTGATGGGAAAAGTAATTTGTATATTTGGGCCACCGGCGGCCATAGCGATAGATCAAGGTAACCACTTCCAAAACAATACGCTCGAGCATCTCGCGAAAATTTTCGGCATCAATAAGTTCTGCATATCGGCGTACCATTCTCAAGCGAATGGATCAATCAAATGGATGGATTACACGCTGACCGAATAGTTATAATATAACTGTCAGACAGACAAAATTAACAGAAAAAACTGAAATCGTGCATCCGAACAAACTTGTGCACCCAAACGAGTTAGTTCGACACGCCCCAGCCTTGGACGATGCAGGGGAATAGGTCGTTTATTTATTGTTTTTTGCATGGCACACACTAAAAAAATTAAATTAAAAACCGCGTCAATTTTTGCAGCACGATGTTAGCGCCGAGCCAGACGAGCACATACGATCTCTCAAAGGAGGAATCAGTCAGCTCCATCTACCAGCTAAATCAGGACTTATGGTTAATTACGGAAAAAATCATCCCTTTCGCAATGTTGAGCAAGGATTGAAAAATAATCCAGAAAATCGTATGTCAGGGCAGACAAAGAATTAAACAAATGCGCGGCACGTATAAGCCACGCATGCGGCCGCCATGCGAAGCCGGCGACTTGCACGGGCAAGTAAGGGCAGCTATGCACCATGTAAGGAGAGTGCTTGACTTAATCCTCATGCATGGTCCTAACAAAGAACTGCGCCGCGTTCGCTATGTGCTTTTACCCTTCATAGGAACCATCCATACATTTTTATACGGCACGTTGAACGAGGACGGCGAGATCGAAATCCAAACGGCTATTCAGGCGGTGACCAGTGATACCTGTCTCACCGTAGCTCTCCAAGCCAACCAACCAGTTATTTTTGACAAAGCACTGTCAGATATGGGCAATAGAACGGCAAAGCTAGAACCTACATCGAACGTGCTAATAAGTATAGAATAAAATAGAATAGAATAGAATAAGTTTCATTTGAGCAAGTCAAAAATAAACAAAATTACAAACTGCACTCAGTAAAAGTTTCTGGCTCTTAGCGGCAACTGTAAAGAACAAGTTGTGCGCTAAGCCCTTATTCTTCCGCAATCAATCACAGTGATTTACATTATCACAGTCAATACATGTAATTCAACGTTTACAAAGCTAATATCAGAGCAAATATCCAGCCTCATGCATAAATTCGTCATCAGGCCCTATATTTACTAACATTTATTAGATGGCCACACAGAGCCACTTTGTATCTCGAGAGCGAGGCCAAGGTTCTTATGCTGTCTGACAGCGAATTCCACAGCCTCGGCCCAAATACTCGAAACGAATTTAGGGCACCTCCGTGCGCGACCTCGGTAAGGCTAGTTCTTTGGATACCCTCGCCGAGGTCCTGCACTGGTTTTTTTCAAAGATGGCAGAAAGATACGGCGGCTGCCCCATAGAATAAGCCTTGTATACAAGACCAGCCGTGAAATAGGCTCTTCGATCACTAACATCCAACCAGTTCAGTTCACTGCGGTGAGGGGTGATGCGCTTGCTCCGTCACGTTTAAGATATCTCACACATTCACACATGAATTCTGCAACCTCTGTAGTCTCGTTTGAAGCTCCTCCAGGTGAGAAACGACAAGGGCACCGGCCAGCTGCTTGCGCAAAACCTCAGTGGTGCAGGACCTAAAAGATCTCAGCCCATAAAGGGCTCTGTTAACCTTGCGGCTAATAGCATTTACCTGTGGTTTCCATGTAAGTTTAGAGTCCACGATCACACCTAGGTTCTTTACTACATTGACAAAGGGCACGAAAACTTCATTCTAAACCTCAACACCCTGCAGAAAAATGATTGCCTGCGTTTTCTTTGTGTTGAGGTGCAGCGCATTCTCAGATGCCTAAGTCAGATACAGAGCGCGCCACAGCCGACATGTGACCCACCTCCATCCCAACTAGATCATCCCTTGTGATTT
Source organism: Muscidifurax raptorellus (assembly GCA_020010945.3). Classification (NCBI taxonomy): domain Eukaryota; kingdom Metazoa; phylum Arthropoda; class Insecta; order Hymenoptera; family Pteromalidae; genus Muscidifurax; species Muscidifurax raptorellus. The sequence goes on from JAHUUD020000006.1 coordinate 2,988,528, forward strand.
GAATATATAGCTTTAGAGATCAAACCTAGATTACGTAGTTCAGTCCGCACATTTTTATTTTTATCAAGCGCGTCAGAGATTGTGCTCTGAATAAAAGCTTCACGCGCGAGCGCGTTCTCCAGCCTCCTGTGCTAGTGTTAGAAATCCCGTCCATAAGCGTGTCGGTTTTGTTCGTTTGTACCGGCTATGTGTTGCGTGTCGTCGATTGTACAAGTCTCGTAAGTCTGAGTCTACCCAAGGAGGAAGCATTATTCCTCTTGGTCTAAATTGTTTGAGTGGAGCAAGTTGGTAAATGACATCCATGATAATGTGACTAAGATGTTCTAGTCGTGTATCAACTCCACTTCCAGTGCAACCAACTGGCGATCTATCACAAGCAGCTAATAGGGACAGAAGTTCCTCCATTTTAATACCCTTGATATCTCTGTAATCAAAGCCGTTGAGGGTTTGGTTGAAGGTTTAACAGTGAGATAGTCAATCTCAACATCAATTACATTATACTTACTTGGAAAGGCCGCAAGTGAGTTGTTCGCATTAAGTACCGTATTGTCTTCGTCGGTTAGGATCACATCAATCCAGGTGTGCGAATCTCCTACATGATGTGTCGCGCCATGATCTACAAATTTGGGATTTAACTCTCGCGCGATTTCTCGAAAAAACTCTGCATCGTGAGAGCTCGACAAAATGTTTGCGTTAATGTCTCCCGTCACAATTCTGCATTCGTAGACCACCGAGTGTTTGCGTAGATCATTAATAAGATCAGAGTCATCCGAGACTGTGACACCCGGTGGACAGAAAAAAAGCGCAACAAATATATGTGACCTGGTACTTTGTCGCACATTGCAGAATAAGTACTACGAATTCCCGGCTTTCCTTCAGTCTCCGTTAGCGAGGAACACACACAGAGTGACTTTGTAGTCATTACGGATGTAAAGGGTAACTCCACCCCATGCTTATTCCTATCCTGTCTCATAACGGAGTACCCATCAAGCTGGATAAACATGTCGTCGAACTCAGAGCCAAACCGCGTGTCCGCCATACCAAACAAGTGATACGAGGGTGAGCGCCCTCTAGAAACTGCCGAAACATGTCCATATGCGCTTACAGCGAGGTTGCATTGAGGAACCCCGCTCAAAGCACCTCCCTGTTCGTCTCTCTCTTACCCTGACCTAGTCACGCCTAACCAGCTGGGGCCAAGGACCGACCTTGTACTGTAAGCTGCTTGGGTATAACATCAGTGGCTCTTGCAACCTCCTTGACTGCGATCTCTACAATCTCATCAGTCTTACTATTCTCTCAATACGAAGCCGCCAACGCATGCAGGTCTGCGGTCAAAGTAAACTCGTGCGTTTTTCCACCGTCTCGTCTTTTAGCAAGGAATTGCCTGCCTACCACGTGAACGACAATGCGTTGACTCCGGTACCTCCGCACCGTTCTTTAGCCTTGCTCCAGATTTGAACAGACGCGTAGATACAAGATCTCCTCTCACTACTGAATGGACGACCATGGTAAGGACAGCAAACACTATCTCTGCACACATTGCATCGGAACTATCACTAATATTTGTCATCAGTATTTCCGCTGAATCCCCACCACATGTCAGTACCACTTTTACGGAGACGCTTCCGCTCAGCAACGGACCGGCGACTTTCGCAGGGCGAGACCCCGGATCCGACGCCGCTTGTGTCGCATTCGAGATCCATCAAGGTCAGAAGCGATAGTGCAGACTTGTTTAGCATCTGTATTGTTACTACGGTCAATTAAACAAACACTACTATTTTAATTAACACTAATATCTGCCGTGATCGGGCATATGGTCCTATCATGATCTCTGAGAGAAACAAAGATTTGAGAGTCTTCCAAACACTGAGACCACGCTGGTAACCCTCGGCAGCGCCACCACTACCCATGCTATCAACGACAGATGTTATTTTGGACATAAGGCTTTTAATATCCTGTTTAAGGACGGAATTTTCCTGTAGAAGCGATAAACGGTCACCGTGTAGTCCCTCCAGTATGTACGACTGCTCAGAAATCGTTTCCTCCAGTAAGGAAACCCTGACGACCAGACAATTGATCGACTCCTCCAATGCTGTGGAGGGTGCCGAATCCAGACTAGCGGCCCTGAGCGTACCCACGAGAGGAGCTTTCAGACCGTCGATCGTATACTCCAGCAAGTCAAACCTGTTACCAAAGAGGTCCAGCATGAAAGATAGCAGTGAGCAATGTTACTAACACCAGCAATACTATTTGCAGTATTATTACTAGTATTACGAGCTCCCTTAGTATTAATTAGTGTACTATATATAGTACCTCTTATAAGCGGACTGCGTGCTTTGATCGTACTTGTAGACTTATTTTGTGACATAGGAGCTATATCAGTATATGGTAGTATATATGGTAGTAACTGCATCGCTCTATATCTTTTGCAGTTTTCTCGTCCTACACTCCTGACGCGCAAATTTGCCACTTGTCAGAATTACCCAGTCATTACAAATATCGTGATAGAGCAAGTCGCAATCCTTACATCTACGTATCTTGGCATTTAGATGAAGAATTTTATTGCACTTTACTGTAGGTTAGACTAGAATAATACACGGAATTAAATCACTGATAAAAGTGTGGCTAGATTAAAATTTAAAATTCACGCCTCAGCACCAATACATCAATTTGAATTTCGCGCGCTTCAATATTCAAAACTCGCGCTCGGCGCGTGTTGAACGGGCCCAGCGCATGCGCGTACGTTGGGCCAATGCAGTTAACTGTTGCTGGATAATGTATGGGCGATGGTGTTGTCGCCTTGCAGTAAATCATGGAACGTTGAGTTCAGCGACGCGACGATTTCGCGCGCTTATCGGCGATGTATATATATATACAGGGTGTCTGAAAAGTACCGGAACGGCATGATAACATCTGAACTAACAATGGTAAAAACAAAGAAAAATACATGGTTGTTAGGATTTTTCCCAGCTTTCCGATGGGGACTTTGAATTTGACCTTGATCATGTTCATCAAGGTCAATTGAAGGTCAAATCGATTTTTTTAAATAGAACCTCCCCATTTTCGACCCCGGAAATGAAAAGAGCGGAAAATTTTACGTTCAAATATGGTCTAAAATATTTTAAAATTTGACCTTGGAAGGTATGGACAAGGACAAATGCAGGTTTGGTACGATAACTCGAAAATCAGAACTCGTAGAGAACAACATTTAAAACGTAATATTCATAATAATTATCCAACTATTTGATGTAGACCTTAGTTTTGACCTTGACCATGACCTTCAAGGTCATTTGAAGGTCAAATCGATTTTTTAAAATAGAACCCTCCATTTTTGACCCCGTAAATGAAGGGAATAGAAAATTTAGCGTTCATATAGGGTCTTGACCATTTTTAAACTTTGACTTTTGCAGGTCATGAACAAGGTTCATCCCAGGTTCAGTTCGATAACTCGAAAACCAGAATTCGTAGAGAAAATTATTTAAGACACAATATTCATGTTTATGACCTGCAAGGCCATTTGTAGATTAAATCGTGGATAATTTTGCGTCTTAAAAACGTATCCAATTTTAATCTTAACTTAACTCGATTGCTTCATCGTAAATTCTACATCATCAACTCAAATTATTCTGGTATTCGAACAACCCCATTGTTGAACGTCCCTGACATTATAAATTTTTTAGTTATCATTATCTTACTTCTAAACTGCTTCAGCATAATTTTCACCCCGTAGACTCAAATTACTCCACTTCTACTTTCACTTAATAATTGCTTAAATTTTCTCGACACAAATAATAATAATAGTAATAGTAACGTCTCAAGTTTTAAACCTTCTATTAAATGTACAAGACTTGTTTAAATGAATAATGAACATTAACAATTTAAAGAAGGGTTCATAATAATCATATGGCAAGATGGCCGCGGCAAGCAGTGGCTCGCAGCGTAGTCTAAAGGAAAATGTGCTTAAAATTAATAACAAACAAAAAGTTAAGTCAGTGGTGTGTATAGTGTGTGATAAGGTGTATCAAACTAGTGATTTTGAAAAAATAGAAAAAGCCATAAGATTAAGTGCAGCGCTAGGAATCTGTCCTGAACATGAGGAACTCGACCTAACCTCAAAAGATAATACAAAAACGCTAAGTAATGATGCGAGGCTCATAATCGCTAGAGTCAAGGCCTTTGAAAAACAAAAAATAAGAAAGCAAATACTAGAAGAATTCGATAATAATCTACTTAACGAAGGTGATCAAGAACTAATAGGAGACAACATCAAACGTGAAAATGCTTTACTGAGAGAATTGAATAAAGAATTAAAAGAAAAAAATGACTTATTGAAACAATTACTAGACAAAGAAAGAAATGAACTGCCAATGGTTAAAAGTAAAACGTATGCTGATGTTATCTCAAATAATAAAAATAATAGTAAGCCTAAACGTATACCTAGTATTATAATAAATAATAAATCTGAAGAGGAAACCATTGACGATATAAATCAATTGGTATCGCACTACTTGATAAAAGACAAATCAATTCAAACTAAAAAAGTAGTCAAGAAAAAAGATGAAATAATTATAAACTGTTTAAATGAGGAAAGTGTAGGCAAAGCTCATAAATTACTACAAAGTAAGCTGTCAAAATTATGTGATGTCAATAAGGAACAGGTTAATAATCCTAAAGTAAAAGTTGTAGGAATAAACAATTTGGAAAATATGGATGATAAAAATATGGAAAATGACATCAATGAAAGGAACTTTGGAAATTTTAAAAAGAAATGTGTTGTTCTGACTTCCTACAAGAATAACAAAACGAATCTGCAAACAGTGATTCTAGAAATGCCAGCCGAAACATACCAACACATCAGAGACAACAGTAATAGGATATTTGTAGGTTATCAAAGCTGCAGAGTGTATGATTACTGTAACATTAAACCATGCTTTAATTGTGGCAGGTATGGACACAGTGGCAGCAAATGTAAAAATAATTCTATATGCCTAAGGTGTGCTGGTGATCATAAAACTAAAGACTGTCAAGTAAATAAATTAAAATGTGCAAATTGTGATTATAGCAATGAGAGATATAAAACAAATTTCAGAGTTGAACATATGGCAACAGATAGCCACGAATGCAAAATTCTGCAATCTAAGATCAGAAAGTTCATCGACTTTACCGATTATACGACGCAGCCTGCATTACCAAGATATATCGGCAATGCAGTGAGAACATCGGACAAAGGTGTCGTGGCTAAAACTTCTGGAATATCGTCAACGTCACTCCAATCAATCAACGTGAATATAGCAGCAAGACTAAGAAGCAAGAAGCAATAGTGATGGATCAAGACATCAATTTTGAAGAGATAAGCAAGTTTGAATTGGAAATAGACGATATCAAAAAACTTAATAAAGCAATAATGAAAAAAAAGAACGTAATGTTGTGTGTGAATATAAGGAGTTTGAATGCAAATTTTGAAAAGCTGGAAGTGTTCATTGAATGTTTAGTAAGAAAACCATGTATAATTGTATGTACGGAAACTTGGAAATTGCAACATTCTCAATACTATCAACTGCAAGGTTATGAAAGTTGTTACAATGAAAGTTATATAAATAAGGCGGACGGCGTCATGATATATATAAAAAAAAAATATTTATTATAATACTAGAATAGATGTTGTTGATAGATTGAGTGTTGTAAGTACTGACATTAAACTTATGTCCGGAGAGGCAATAAGAATATCTGCCATATATAGGTGCCATGATATACCAAAATCTGAATTTGTAAATAGTGTCAAAAAGTTTTTAGCAAAAAATAGAAATATTAATAACCACTGCATTTTTGGAGATTTTAATATAGATATATTAGAAAATAATATGGTAAATAATGAAATGAGTGAAAAAATAATTAGTCAGGAATTTTTAATGAATTATCTAGAACTTGAATATATACCATACTTTAGAGGAATTACACGACCCTCAGTAAATAATGAAAATGGCACGTGCATTGACAACTGTTTCGCTAAAACTAAAACCATAAATATTGATTCTTTTAAATTGAATAATCCGTTTAACGATCACTATCCATTAGTCATAAGTGTTAATGAGAACACACTACTGAAAGATGGCGAAAAGGATAACAAATACATAAGTTACAGGAAACTAAAAAAGTATGCTGAAAAACTGGATTGGCAATCATTGCTGACCAAACAAGATCCCAATGAAGCAGTGGATATTATGATACAGATGTCACATAACTGTCTTGAAAATGCTACATGTTGCAAAAAAAACAATAGAAAAAATAAAGGTACACTGCCGAGAAAAAACTGGATAACTAAAGCTATCCAAGTGTCATGCGGTACTAAAGAAAATATGTATAATCTATGGAAAAAGAACCCAACTAACTTAGTTTTAAAAAATGAATACAAAAATTACGAAAAAATTTTGAATAAAGTTATAAAAGATGCGAAATACAAATTTGAGAATAGTGAAATAAAAAAAAATATTGGCAATCCAAGACAGTTATGGAGTATTATCAACACAAAGATTGGCAAAAAATCTCAAAAAAACAAGTCACTTGATTACCTAATCGTAAATGGTCAAAAGGTTGAAGACAAATATACTATAGCTAATCACATGAATAATTATTTTTGTAAAATAGGTATTGATTTAAGTAATAAGATTCAAAATTTAGATACAGAACTAAAACCCCCAGAAAAAATAATAAATCAATTTTCATCTACCCTACTAACAATTTTGAGATTATGAAAACTATTAATTCGCTGAAAAATAAAACTGGAGGTGTTGATAATATTAATGCTAAAACAATTAAGACAATTGCAAATTATATTGCGGAACCATTGACACATATTTTTAATATGTGTATACAACAAGCCACGTGGCCAAACGCTTTAAAACAAGCGGACATAGTTCCTATATACAAGGCTGGTGATAGTTCCTGTGTATCAAATTACAGGCCGATATCGCTGATATCAAATATAGCCAAGATCTTTGAAAAAATATTATATAATAGATTGTTTAATTTCCTAACGGAATGTAATATTATATCTGATAAACAATTTGGCTTTGTTAAAAATAGAGGAACTACGGATGCTTTAAATTACATCTCAAACATTATATATAATAATATAGACAAAAGTACTCCGATAATAACTACATTCTTGGATTTAGCAAAAGCTTTTGACACAGTAGATCACAAGAAACTTTTAGATAAATTAGATAGGTATGGAATAAGAGGTAGTGCTTTTGACTTAATAAATAGCTATCTCTCAGGTAGAAAACAATGTGTGAAAATCCAAGACTGTAAAAGTGAATATAAAGATATAACTATTGGTGTCCCGCAAGGGACCATATTAGGACCATTATTTTTCATACTTTATGTTAACGACCTACTGAGGGATATGCAGAATGATACAATTGTGTCTTATGCCGATGACACTGTTATCATTGCTAGTGATAGCACGTGGTCTTCTGCCCAGGACAAAATGAACAAATATCTTAGCGATGTAGCAAAGTGGCTTACTGTAAATAAATTATCTCTAAATGTTAAAAAAACGGTTTATATTGCCTATGGCAGCTACTGTGATAGTGTCCCGGACACTCTAAATATAGAGATAGGAAATACTAAAATAGAAAGAGTAGAAAGCCATAAATATTTGGGATTAATTTTTGATTATAACATGAAATGGGATAAACATGTTGATTATATAGTAAAAAAAACAAAATATTTAATTTTTATTTTTGCGAAAATAAAAAAAAGAATGGATAACAAAACATTAATGATGATGTATTATGCTTTTTTCCAAAGTTTAACTAACTACGGCATAATAGCCTGGGGAGGAGCGTACAATAATTGTTTAAATTTGATACAAGGAATACAGAAGAAACTATTAAAAATTATAAACAGGGATCAGTTTCAAATACAAGACCCTCCTCTTACTGTAAGGCAACTTTTCCAATTGGAAGCTATTACATATCATTACCATAGTTTAAGAGAAAAATATAGCATAAGTTCTAGCAATACTAGGAATAAGAGTATACAATTACCAAAAAATAAGAAAGCTGTGAACAGAAAAAACAGCTATTTCGTAGCTGTAAAAGTGTACAACACTTTAACGAATGATCTTAAAACTTTAAGAGGTAACAAAATCGCAATTAAGAAAAGACTAAAAAAGTTTATAAGAGAAAATTATAGATAGCGTTATTTGAAAAATGTATGCATCGTTACTTAACTTACACAGGAATTTATTAAAAAGATTATCAAAAAGATGCTGTATCATCTTTTTGTTATTTTTTAGATTAAGTTTTAGATTCTAAGATTATCTGTACCATACCTATGTACAGGCAACTAAGTTTGTCTCTATAGGATGCTTTGATAAGCATATGTATATGGTCAATAAAATAAAAAAATAAATAATAAACCATAAAAATATTTATAAAATTAAATTTTAATTTGACCATCAGAGATATTGTTAATCAAGAATTTCTAAAATATTTCATCGTTTAATCTTTTCAATCTCAGTTATCTTTCATTCAATTTCAATTTACCAAAGCTAATTTTTTATTTCTTAGTATCTTGTGATATGTAGAAATTGACAAAATTTTTTCTGGAAAAGTATTTCTCTAATTTTGTCTTGAAAATAGTGTTTTCTCATTCATTGGTCATTTTTTCGTCGAATATTTTTCAGTAGTTAATTTGTCATTTTTTGTAGTCATGCATATTTATTATCTGCACATAAACATGCAACGACTTAATGAAAGAGAAAGAATTTCACTTTTGATGATGATAGGCTGGGGTGAACTTAGACGATCTTACGGAGATGCCAAAACTCTCTTCAATGAAACTTTCAGACTTGGCCTTACTCCCATTTCTAAATCTTAAATATCGAGTGCTGTCAGACGGTTTCATGATACTGGAAGTGTAAAAGATCGTCCTCGTTCTGGAAGACCGTCTACTGCAACAAACGAAGAAAAATCACGAGATGTCTTATTATCACTCACAGAGGATCCCTATACTTCAATACGCAAAATGTCTCAACAATATGAAATAAGCAAGTTTTCTATTTAGAAAATATTAAAAATTAACAAATTCCATCCATTTAAGGTTAATCTTGTGCAAGAGCTGAATGAAGATGATTTTGATAGGAGAGTTGAGTTTTGCGAAGAAATGATGTCTAGGATTGTTGAAGATTCCAATTTTGCCTCCAATATAGTCTTTTCAGATGAAGCTACTTTCCAATAGACTGGTACTATGAATATGCATAACTGCAGATATTGGGCTCAGCAAAATCCTCACTGGATGCGCGAAGAAAAAACCCAATATCCCGAAAAATTAAATATTTGGGCTGGAATATTGAATAAGTAATTGATTGGTCCCTTTTTTATAGAGGGTAATTTAAATACAGTAAAATATGAGAACATGTTACGGACGCAAATCGTTCCTAGAATTATAGAGGTTACGGGAGCTAATTTCAAACACACGTGGTTCCAGCAAGATGGTGCAGGATCTCACTATGGATGCAATGTTCGACAGTATTTGAATACTGTGTTCATTTATCGCTGGATTGGCCGCAGAGGTATTATCGAATGGCCCGCCAGAGCACGTGATTTAGATGAATTACGGCAAAGGATAATTGATGAAAGCACTTTGATTTCGGCAGAACACATTCAAAATTCTATTCATAGTTTTTATTATCGATTAGGTTACTGTCGAGAAACCGAAGGTCATCAGTTTGAACATTTGCTAAACTAATTCTTGCCCTAATTGGTCTGACTGAGTCTTGCTTTAACTGGTTGGACAACACCACGTCTTGCCTTAAATGGTTGGACAATACAAAGGCTTGCCTTAACTGGTTGGACAACACCATGTTCTGCTTTAATTCGTCGGATCGAGTCTTTCCTTAACTGGTTGGGCCGAGTCTTACCTTAATTTGTTGGATAACACCAAGTCTTTTCTTAACTAGTTGGACAACACTACGTCTTGCCTTAATTGGTTGGACAGATTCTTGCATCAATCGGTTGCAAAAACCAAGACATGCCTTGATTGATTAAACCGCGTCTAACCTTAACTGGTTGGGCCAAGTCTTATCTTAACTGCTTGGATAACACCAGGTCTGCCTTAATTGATCAAAAATGGGTGGTCCTATTTAAAAAAATTAACCTTCAAATCATCAGGAAGGTCATGGTCAAGGTCGAATTCGAGCTCCTAATCAGATAGATGGATAATTATTATGAATATTACGTTTTAAATGTTGTTCTCTACGAGTTCTGATTTTCGAGTTATCGTACCAAACCTGCATTTGTCCTTGTCCATACCTTCCAAGGTCAAATTTTAAAATATTTTAGACCATATTTGGACGTAAAATGTTCCGCTCTTTTCATTTTCGGGGTCGAAAATGGGGGGTCCTATTTAAAAAAATCGATTTGACCTTCAAATGACCTTGATGAACATGGTCGAGGTCAATTTCAAGGTCCCCATCAAAAAGCTGGGAAAAAATCCTAACAACCATGTATTTTTATTTGTTTTTACCATTGTTAGTTCAGATGTTATCATGTCGTTCCGGAACTTTTCAAACACCCTGTATATATATATATATATATATATATATATATATATATACGATCACGCAAATATCAACGCAACTCATCTTTTCTGCGTTCATATATATATATATATATATATATATATATATAAATATATATATATATATATATGAACGCAGAAAAGATGAGTTGCGTTGACTGCGATGTGCTGGACTCTCCCAACCTGGACTCTTGATAGATGCGGCGAAAATTATAGGTTATGTCGTCGGTACTTCGCGGAAAATTCTCTTCAGGCTCATAAAAGAAACACCAACAGTGTGGCTTTTTAGCGTCAGCGTGAGAGCCAATTGGGGGGTATAAGAAAACCTTCCGAGGTGTGAACAGAATATTATTAATGCGCTAATAAAGTAGAGCGATAGATTAGTGCTTCCTCACTTATCCGCTCTCGTGAGTGACTCTCCATAAAACAGTCGCTCATGAGAACGAGATGGCAATCAATAACGCATTAACGGAATTCAAATTAGCATTAACGGAATTCAAATTAGCATTATCACAATTCGAATCAGATACAGAGGTGCTGACAGATGTAATCTTTTTTGTAGCAAAAGGATTGGTCGATCCAAGGATTATGCCTCCAGAGACAATAAATCATGCAATCAAAACGGTCGTCGGCTCAATATCTTGCGCAAGATTTCCATTTGCCGGCGGAAATTTTTTAGCGTTACCAGTGATGATGATGTCAATGTTATCGATTTTGTACTTCCAAACATTCTTAGAGTATACATCGAGCCGCGAGAATTCTTTTTATACAAAGTTTCTTCAATACCAGTAATCCAGCGCTTAGCAAATGGATCAGAGGTTGCAGCGTATATATGTCCCGAGTACAATCAATTCGCAGTAAGCAAATCCAATCGCGCAAATAAAGCAAATCCAATAATGAAATTACACATAATTAATATTCTCTTGATAATCAGTAAACTCTGAACCGATAAGAGAAATTCATAGCACTGCCCCGTGCGAAGTTCGAATCGCGGCGGGTCGCATAATGAAAAATCCGGGAATTGCGATATTAGACTGCACATATTAAGGGGACAAAACAGTCCTAATACCTAAAAAATAAAAAAAGTAAACTTAATATATAAATTAAATTTTATGAAAAGATGTTTTCTATAATAATAGTAGGTCAAATTACCTATAATTTGAGCCCTCATAGGCTTCATATTCACCTACCTGATAGTGGTGACAGTCCGTATACGTATCAAAGTATTTTGGCACTGTCCGTAAGATTCCAAGTGAACCGATGGATGAAATATGCTCAAATTTTTTTACAAGTTTTATACAGCTGTTATTCTCATATGAATGATGCGATTTTGATTTGAATGTGTATAAGTTGTTGTACATCCAAAATACTATATTTTCATTCTTTGTTGACAAATTTTACTAGTAATTATTTTATGAAACAACTTCTACACATTCAATTCAAATTAATATCACAAAATTCATATCAGAATAACAGGTGTAGAAAATATTTGAGCCCATTTCATCCATCGGTTCACTTGGAATCTTACGGACAGTGCCAAAATACTTTGATACGTATACGGACTGTCGCTACTATCAGGTAGGTGAATATGGAGCCTATGAGGGCTCAAATTATAGGTAATTTGTTAACCTACTATTATTATAGAAAACATCTTTTCATAAAATTTAATTTATATATTAATTTTACTTTTTTTTACTTTTTAGGTAATAGGACTGTTTTATCCCCTTAAGAGATACGTTTCGGCTAAGGCTACAGAAAGTAAATACGTGGATATTCTCAATAAATAGACCAGAAAATATTTATGTACAATTCCTTCGCAGTGAACAAGTTACAACAGCGATCAAAAAGATATGCATAGTTGAGTTACGCCCGGGGTATACAGGACACACAGCAAATACGCACCTAACAGCGTTGAGATCACTATCGATACGCAATACGAGACCTCCGAGTATTGTGCTACCACAAAATAAAAAACATATAAGAAACGGTAAGACGTGTAATAGCGTGAGAGGCAAGGTACAATAGTACACTGCTTATCAAGGGTGGAGATTATCACCGTCTGGTTGCAATAACCTTGACCTTGAATTTGGTTCTGAGAATTATGTCAAGGTCAAAGTGATTTTTCAAACGAGAATCCCTGTTTTTAAGAGAATGCACGTTGAAAATGCTAATCAAGGTCATGGTAAGGTCGTGCCAATAAATTATTATATAATATATATTTTCTTTATTTTTACTAGTATGTAGTGGGAAAATAGTTCGTCATTACATTTCATGGACGCATTTTTTATAGCGATTTTTTAGTTTTATTATTTCAGATTTTTCGGATTAAGTTATTGGAAAACTTGATAAAAAGGTTGATAAAAAAGTAAATTGCTTGATATGTACCTGAAACGGAAAAAAACTACCTATCTTTTTACCGTGAAAAATGTATTCAGTTCGCATTATATAGCACCTTTATCCCTTTCTTTGGGCTGTTGCTGAAACCAGTTAGTTTGCAAGATATTAAGCTTCCAAATTTTTTGCCTCACTCTGTATATTCTCTCTAACTGAAAATTTCATCGTTTATATGAAGATTATATTTAATGAATATTAATGTATACGTAGGCTCTTTTTCCTGTTTGGAAAAACAAGATTTTTAGTTAAGTATGTACGTTCTTTTCATGTCGATTTTTTTATTACTAGCGATTTTACCATCATAACTCAGAAACTAAACGTTTCACTTGTCTGACGAAATCTTTTTTCTCGATTCGCAAAATATGTACCGCGACGAAACATGCCTCGATGTAGCCAAAAACACTAACAAATCGCATCATCCACCAAACACGCGTACTGTATTCCGCTGACGCCACTTACTTGTTAACGAAATCTGCACTCCAATCCGACGCCTAAATGCAGCTCTGACTTGCCTCCAACCAAAATTTCTGCCACAAACAGCTAACCGGCGCGCCGTCGCGGCGTCGAGTTTGAAGCGAGAGAGCAGGAAACTGTCTCCCCGCCAATCGGCACACGAGACCCTTGAGCAGCATCGCGATCTTGCCCGCCGAGCTAACTATTCCCCCTCATGCTGGTTTGTGAGCTGACTCGCTCAGCAGCGGAAATCGTCTGTGTATTACCGACGCGGCGTCGCTCGGACGCTTTGTAACGTGCAGTCAAACTGTCACATTATAATATACATATCTGATTAAAAAAGTCTCGGCCTGTTCAGCTCGCACGTCGAATCGCGTGGACTCGACGACAATGACGCAATGATTTATTTTTTATTCTTTTCACGAACCATTGATAAAATTGAACGACTAAGGCGTCATTTTTGACAAAATTTGTCAGTTGAGGAAGTTGTCGCAGAGATATGCCCTTACACGTGATGAAGAAATATAATACAATGCTCTTCACACACTTGAGAATCAACACTTTGCACTTACTTTTTCATCCATTGGAAATGTGTACAGTTTTTTGCAACTCTGTAGCTATCGAAGTAAAGTACGAAACCATTTTTGTCAATGTAGATAGCAACCGAGTGTGTTTCTGGTTTATCAGCTGTGCCGAGATTTATTACAATGGCTGCTAGTGTGGATAATGATTTTGGCACGTGGTTTACTACTTACGCACCTACTGAATCGGCCTTCACATCTTCAATGGCACTAATAATTTTTTAAGTTTTAGTTTTAACACCATTAATTTCGATGGTGTACGGGTTGTGTCGGAATCGATCAGCGACGAGTGAAGGTATCCATCTTCTTATTTGATAGGCTTGTCACATAGAGCAAAACTCCTTTTGACAAAAAGGTAAAGTTATATATATGTGAACGTGAAATTTTCCGTATTTGTGACGAATACACCATCAGGCGCACTCGTCACTATACGTATAATCATATGTATAAGACAGTAGTTGCCCACCTGTCCGCCAGGTGGACACGGCGCACCGGCTACCCACAAGTCTTTCGCATTTGTAAGAGTACTTATAGGAGCCGGCTAGCCGAAACCAGCGAGCATTGATCGCGGCTTTAGCCTTGCCTTACATTCGTAAGACTTAAGCGATCTTTCTCCTCCGACTGGTAGGGAGCAACCTCCAGTCTCGAGTTAAGGGGTGCGACCCTTAGCTCCTATGGACTATCCGAGTTGGCCGTCAGCTAGATGATTCTCTGCTTAACCGATAACTGATACCGTCACTGATCTTACCAACCCCCAGACTACTTTCAGAATCTAAAGTTTAAAAATCCAAAGCAATCAATTTCAAAGATTAGTCAATCATTTAACCTTGAATTTGACATGGCGGGATCATACTAATACCAGCATTCTAATCAGCAACCCCGAAAACATATATATTCGTTAAGCTTAGAAATGCTCCGCCTGCTTCCCTTTTGTGGTCCTGTGTAATTGGTTTGTTGAATGTCCGTGGGTAAATCTGTAAAACTTCAGGCTGTGCGAAAGATCCAACTTTGAAGAGATATAATGGCTACTTCCTTGAAAATACATTTATTAAATTAAATATTTTATTTATATCCTGAAAGCCTTGAATATCGATCACGTATTCGGTCATAATGATTACACTGCTGACGAGATTTCACGTATGTACGCTGAAAGCTGTATAGCAGAGACTAACTGCAGACTGTTCGAGCGCTCGGCTTATGTAACATCTGAGATCATGTGTGTACGTGTGCGCGTACGCATAAAGCGCTAAAGGCGTTACGATTCGTCTGCTAGAATCGATTTCTAAAAAATTATAGTACTCTGCGTAAACGATACAATTGGTGGCTGTGAGAAGCGTCGACTCGAATCTAACTTCTATGCGTATGTTATCCGAACGCACTAGAATATAATTTGTAGCACAGTGTGCTGATAAATCGGGCGTGAGATTGAAAGCCGTCAAATGCTGCTTTTATAATAGTTATAGCGATTGATGCCTATACCTTTTTGAGAAAATGTATATTGGTGCCGGTGTAGAGAATCTGAAACCTGTCTATGTAGAGTTGGTCGT
Source organism: Muscidifurax raptorellus (assembly GCA_020010945.3). Classification (NCBI taxonomy): domain Eukaryota; kingdom Metazoa; phylum Arthropoda; class Insecta; order Hymenoptera; family Pteromalidae; genus Muscidifurax; species Muscidifurax raptorellus. The sequence goes on from JAHUUD020000006.1 coordinate 3,004,090, forward strand.
TGCCCGTAAAACGTAGATCGAATCGCCTAAACATGCCGATTGAAGAGTAAATGACTTAACTTCGAATCTTGTTATGGGATCTATAGTGTTCGGCAATGCTTGCGTGTGTGCTCGTAAATCCCCTAGACTAATTTTCACTTCGCGAATTATGGGACTGGCGTTGATCGCGTTCATTGTCCGCCTCTCTCTCTCTCTCTCTCTCTCTCACGCTTTCTCCGAATTAACGACTATGTTTGACTATTCGAATGGTATTCGCACCCTGTGCTGATCTCTTATATCTATGATGATCAAGCAAAAACTTCGATGTAGATCTGGAACGCAATGAGCTGGAGCAAAATTTCGGACAACATTGCTGCCAAATTTATATCTCGCACTGTTTATGGAAACTAATCGCAACAGAGCAGTTTGAGTGTCGCTTTCAGTGTGCGGCTCACATATATCGGTGTACACGTACAGCTAATCGGGTATAGCTCAAGAGGATATAGATTTGATGTAGCATATAATAGACCTTTTAAAAAGATGCTTCCTTAAGATGCACATGCTCTTGAAATGCACTCGATTTATTTATTACGTTGGCTAACTGATCGATCTCTTCATAAATTCCGTACGCACAGTGCATTCCAGGCTCATACTTTTCCTTTAATTTAAACGAGTAAACCGCGTCCTCTTCTTAAACGTGTATGACTGTATATGGTACATGAATCTCAACGAGTATAACGGACTACTTAACGCCCAGTCTAATTTCACGCGAGAGATGGATTGTAAAACAGTTACCAATGTCCTTGTAGAACATCATGCTGCTCTTACTCTGCAAAACTAACTAAAAATCGCTGGTTTTCATTTTAAAATTTTTTTTACTTCAGACGCGTTGATCTACAATTTTAATGTGTCGGAATAGCCAACCTAATTGACGAACAGTTGCTTCTTTGCACCTCGTCCCTTTGTACAAAATACGCGTTGTATTTTGAATTGTTGGGATAAAAAAACCGTCTATCTCTTGGCCGCTTAAATCTTAAACGTGTATAAATCATGACTATTTGATACACGGTTAATATTGAAAACTTCCTCGCTAAAGTTTTTCTCCAAAGTATTTTTCGTAAGACTGTTGGGTACGTAGGAGCCCGATTTATATTTATTCGCAGCTTTGGATGCCATCTTTTTCCGATATTTGTAAGTTAATTCCAGACGGGCATTTTTTCTAAATTTTTCGCCTTTTTGCAGCATCTTTGTACCGCTACTAGCAGCTTCGATGATTTTTTACACTACGTCGATGTAACGTTTCGTATTTTTGTTTTAAGAATATCGCCACATTCGTTCGCGTATAGTGCGATTCAGTCTTTTGACTGCAGCAGCTTTGATATGGGTATTTCGTGCTGTACGAAAGTTGATATTGCTTTTTTTAAAAATTTCTGAAACCTTGAGTTTACAAACTCAGAGTTCTTGTCGGATTATCCGAGTACCGGAACGCGTCTCTCATTACGATCGAGTATCCGAGTGAACAAAGTGGTAACATTTGTAACGTTGCATTTAACACGGACGAACTCGCATTTAAAACGTTATTTCTTGACTTGTTATTTTACTAAACCGCGCCCTAATTTGTTTTTAGGCGCCATGTCTCTCTTTCTTCTTATACCCAGCTAGCGTGACTCTCATTCTCAGAGGGAATTCGGTGATTGGAAATAAAGGAATAATTCTCACTTTGTAACAAACTGAAATTATTCGACAGGTAGTACTTTGATAATTACTCGAACTCGTCCCGCGGAAACTATTCTCCCTTGCGAATATCTCGCGCGGATCGAAGTACCTACTACCTTAATATATCGATGCTCACGTAAACCTCGTCGCCCTCTCATCCTGGTGATGTTTCGTTCTTTCAAAAGCGCGGTACAAAACTCTTAAAATATCTGTATGTGTTGGTCGAGGTTGCGGTAAAGCTGGTCGGAACACAAGTGTGCGAACTTTTCCAATTTCGTAGACATATAGTTTCATACTCTCTCTCTCTTGCACTCATCATATTACGCGCTTGCGCCGTACCTAGTTTTCGATACAATTTCGGCGGCATTATTCAACATTCCTGTGGCTGGTGTGTAGCCGGCGAGCCGCACGGCAATCACCCGACGAATAGATTCTCTCTCTTCTCTCATCTACAACACAACCATCAAATAAATGTTTATGACTATTTAAGTGATAGTGCCGTAGGTGGGGTGAGAGAGTGCTTAATGATTTACCCTGTCGCACGTTGGTAGCTATCTTGTCGTGCAACGATTCTATCCATGCTTGTTTACTAAACACATCGACGACTACCAGTAGTAGCAGTATTCGTCATTGTGCTGTTTTATGGTGATTACACATCGTCGATGTAGGTCGCATTGAAACTCAAACGCGGATATTTGCGCTGTACGAGCCTGTGAATTGTGTACGCATCTTGATTGCTGGGCCACTTGAATATACGTTCCTTTTTCCTTCTTGTCAGTTTCGCTAAACAGTTTACTTTTTCGATTTATGCACACGAGAGTACGCTCTCCCGCGTAGCCCACTTCATGCGAGACGTCGTAATATTGTTTTTATACAGTGTGCGTAAAGTGCGATTTTACGTACTTTGCAACATTTTAAAATCGCATTTACGCTCCCTGTATCAAAAAATATTGTTCGATACATGTGCGAAAATTGATTCTACACTCGTAATTTTATCACCCTCGCTTCGCTCGGGCGACAAACTTCTCACTCGTGTAGAATCAACTTTTACGCACTTGTATCGAATACTACTATTTTCGCACGTCATACCAGTCGGCTAGTTTACACTTACAAGTCCACATTGAGCCATTTTATCTTCGTTTGATTTCTCGTTAAAGCAGGCGATGCAACTCATTTGCTACTGTTGCTTCTGCTATTAATATCCATTAGAGCGTCAACGCTCGTTTTATTTGGCAGTTGTCCTTTTGGCGTTTTATTCAGTGATGTCGAAATTTTATCAATTTTTAATATTTCAGAATTTCTGATGAAATTGATCGGTGTGTCGGATGTGTTGATGAATTTCACGAAAGGTAATTGTCCAGCAGGCACTTCCGACAGATCAAGTGTTTTTTTCTTGCATGCAACAGCATCGCTAATCAGTTTTATAATGCTGGAATGAAGAATCGGACTTTGGTATCTGTTTGCGCTGTTATACGCCTATGAAGCGTCTCATACTTCATTGCGCTATAGCTAGCAATGTTTTATACGTGTAACTAACCATACGTTATATGAGTATGTATATATATATTTTTTTCAGTAAAAAGTTATATTTCTAATTATATTAAAATAGGCTCATTAATAGTGGAAAATAAAATTTTCCATTTTAATTCTTACCCTAGCTTATGAATACTTCAAAATAAAATAAAATGTATTTGTTTCTCACATAAAAGTAGCTGACGAATAAATGCTTATCACCCGTTTTTCAATCCTCACTTACTTTAAGATGTGAAATGGATATTATTCAAAATTGTTTACACATACGCTTAAAAAGTGAAAGTGTCTCTTACAAGTACAGGCATAAAAAGGCCTATTTAATGTAAGCGTAAACAAATGTGAATTTATTTTTAAAATAATCATGTTGCTACATTTTGCGAAATTTAAATTGTATAGTAGTTAGTGGATAATGCATATCGTATGTAAAGGGCTTAATAATATCAATTGTAGCCTTTTTGTGACAAAGTAATCACTTTTTATATGAGAAAAATTTTTGGAACACACAAAATTTTACAAAAACGGGAGATAAATTGCTTTGCTTGCTTATCTTTTGATTCCTAGTAGGAATTACTTTATTCCCTCTTTGTAGATATAAAAAACGCACAAATTTTGCATGTATTACGACAAATAAATTATAATACAACTGAAATCCCTCTTTTAGAAAACACGCCGTTTTGGGACTATCACGCATACAATTAGCAAAATCGGTATATTCAGTTGTTTTACGGTTATCACGGAGCTCAAAAAGTTATTAAGAACACTTTTTATGCATTACTACGATATGTAACATATTTCAATACCGTAACCACCGTGTTTCTTCAAAATTCCTTTTTCAGGTAACTTTGTGAGACTGTTTGGTGGCAGATCTATGAAAGAGACAACTTCTTCGGTCCCCGTACCTCCGTCCTCATCGTCAAGTGCGAGTCTTTTCATTTGTGGCTTATGCTCCCTGAAAACACGATTAAATTTTAATTATCTTTTCTTTTTGATTCTTTTCTTTTTGAATCTTTATTATTTCATACTGTATATTTTATTAATACCGCTTAACAAGAAAAATGCAGCATATAATTAAATTACTAAAATTTCAATCATAGTATTCTTTAAAAATATACAACTACGTGTTTTCATATTTATCAAGTGTTATTACATATGTGGATGATTCCGATGTGGTTTGTACAAAACTTATCTCAAAATATCGATGTAATGAAGTCAAATGTTTTCAGACCCGGATGATGTCCTCCATAGGCGCCCTCGACTCCCACTCGTACTCAAATATCATCTTCGCTAGAAAAAGCCAATTTTCTCTCCTAGTTGCAAAATATACTATTTTATCACACATACATATCGTCGTTTTTCGACCGACGGGAGTAAAAACATTTTGCGGGAGTTAAAACTGTTTTGATTTTGCAAATGAAAAAATGATTATTTTTTAGCCTGTTTAGTCCTAATGTAGCCTAATGAAAAATTAAACACCGAAAACATTGTCCACACGATTCCCGGACAATGTACGACCCAATCGGGCTGAAAATTTTTTGTCATACTCTTAAAAGCACTAGTTTTGGTATGAATTGAGGAAATTTGATTTAAATGAATAGAAAACTTTTTAAAAATAAAAAAGTCAAAATTACTGAAAAATAAGCTAAAAAAACTAAATTTTTTACTTGTTTTATTTTTAAAAAGTTTTCTATTCATTAAAATTAAATTTCCTCAATTCATACCAAAACTAGTGCTTTTAAGAGTATGTCAAAAAATTTTCAGCCCGATTGGGTCGTACATTGTCCGGGAATCGTGTGGACAATGCTTTTCGGTGTTTAATTTTTCGTTAGACTACATTAGGACTAAATAGGCTAAAAAAAATTTCAAATAAAGATAAAGATGTGTTACGTATGGATAAAAAATTTCAAATCAATCCAACTTATCTGTGTGAAATTAAAAATAATCATTTTTTCGATTTTTAAAGGTGGTGTGTCCTCTTAAATTCATTTGCAAAATCAAAACAGTTGCGACGTTGTACGTCGCAGCCGAGTCGAGTCGGGAAATTTCCGACCGATTCGGCGAGTCTAAGCCCGCACGTAAACAGTGCGAGAGCCAAACTGTTTTCGGTGAAGCGGCGCCGGGCTAGCTTGTTGTCGAGCCTGCCGCGCGATTTCTGAGAAATCGGCGCAGCAAGCAGAGACACGAGCGCGGGATAGCGTGCGGAGCCAGAGCCAGCGTCTCGCGGTTTTCAGCCTATCGGCTGACTGCAACACGAGGCTCAACGGCTCGCGCGGACCGTGAGCCAATCAGCGCGGCTCTTACGTGAGCGGGCCCGCGAGATGCGAGAAGCATGTGGCGCGGCAGTTCGCGAGAGCGCGCGCAAATCGTGTCAGTTCTCGTGCTGACATCGTCGACGCAAGTCGACGATTAAAAGTGCCGCATAGCGCAAGTGGTGTGTGCGTGCAGTGAGAGAGAGAGAGAGAGAGAGAGAGAGAGAGAGAGAGAGAGAGAGAGAGAGAGAGAGAGAGAGAGAGAGAGAGAGAGAGAGAGAGAGAGAGAGAGAGAGAGAGAGAGAGAGAGAGAGAGAGAGAGAGAGAGAGAGAGAGAGAGAGAGAGAGAGAGAGAGAGAGAGAGAGAGAGAGAGAGAGAGAGAGAGAGAGAGAGAGAGAGAGAGAGAGAGAGAGAGAGAGAGAGAGAGAGAGAGAGAGACGGCGAGTGAGTACGCGGTACAGCCGGTCGCGCTTTGACCCAGCGCATCGTTCCGCTGAGGAAAAAGCCCACGCGAGTTGGGCGCGCGGTAGTGTGTGCGAGACAGAGAGAGAGATAGAGCGAGTGAGTGCTGCCGGCGACAGCGAGCTGCACGGTCTGGCTCTGCGCTAGACCGGCGCGTGTCGTGCGAGGCAGGCAGAGCGCGTGTGCCGAGAGAGGTTGGCTGGCTGCTTACCAGGTGCTTACGCACCGGGAGAGCACCTAGCCTGCGGGTAGTAGGGACAGCGAGAAGGCCCTGCGTGGCTGTACGACGCGTGGGAGGCTTCCATAGCCACGACGTTGTAGGGAAGGGTTGGGCGAAATATAGAGTCGTTCAAATAAAATTTGTAGTATTATTTTCCTTCCTCTTTCCCAGCTCTCCCAAGCTAAAGTGATCGCGTCGAGTTCCTCGACAAAATAAATAAATCGAGCGCAGAAGAGGCGCAAGAGTTGCGTGCGCGCTGCTGGGAGGCAGCACGTCGCACAGTTTTAACTCCCGCAAAATCTTTTTACTCCCGTCGGACGAGAAACGACGATATGTATGTATGATAAAATAGTATATTGGGCAACTAGGAGGGAAAATTGGCTTTTTCTAGCGAGGATGACATTTGAGTACGAGTGGGAGTCGAGGGCGGCTATGGAGGACATAATCCGGCTAAATAGGCTTAAAAAATTCTCAATTAAAGATAAAGTTGTGTTAGGTACATATAAAGAATTTCAAATCAATCCAACTTATCTATGTGAAATTAAAAATAATCATTTTTTCGATTTTTAAAGGTGGTGTGTCCCCTTAAGCTCCCGCTTATTTGACATTTTGTAGTATGTATATGTATACAGGGCGTTACATTTTTACTGCGTATAGTATATCCCAGCGGGTAGTGGAAAGAATTCTAAGAATGACTTTGCTTTGTCATTTTTGGATTAGTTGGGTAGTTACGGAGATAATCAAAGTCAATATTGGGTAAACGTGGCCAATGATTACGCCGTCTGACCAGGCCGGCAGAGGGGAAGTAGGCGCGGTGGGGAGAGAAGTCGAGTGGCGGGCGCCTGCGCCGCCTTCCCTCCGCCGCAGCCGCTCTCGCGCGCCCGCGTGCCACTGCTCCCCCCACTGCGCCTACTTCCTCTCCGGCGGCCTGGTCGTATAGCGCATTTTTTGGCCACGTTTACCCAACTTTCATATGTGTGTACCTTCAATAATAAAAGTTTGTTCTTAACGGTTGAGAGTATACGCTCATTTTCGAGAGTATATATACATATCTTAATAGTTAAGAATATATGCCCAATTTCGAGAGTATATTATCAATTATTTAGAGTATGCACTCAAAATTAGGAGTTAACTCTCAAAATTGGGAGCCTTTTCCATAAAGGTGTGTATATATATGTACTAGGGGGTTCCCCCTGCTCGCCTCGCTCGTCAACCTCCCAATTTTAACTTGAAAATTTAACTTCAAAAATACTTACTTAATAATAGTCTCATAATTTAAACAGTACACTCAGCACTAGAAATATTTGAACTGTTTGAATTTTGCATCGTGTAATATCGACTTTACCAAAAACAGTCAAGATTAAGTGTTTAGATGTCAAATCGAGCTCATTTTTCAAAATGTCCATGTTACGAGATACAAAATTCAAATTGTAGCATATATGAACATACAGGAAAGTGGAGGGGAAGTGGTGGGAAGTGGAGGAGGGTAGAGGGATGTGGGGGAGGGGGTAGAAAAAAGTGGAGGGAAATCTGGTCTTCTTGAAATTTTTTTGCTTTCCATTGCTTATAGATGCAGTCAGCAGTGAGATTTATTTGGAAAAAGAAGTTTCTATGTTACCTAACCCAGGTTTGAATCACCATTATTAAAAATGCTTTGAGCGTAGTTTAGACATTCTAGAAGATTATCCTTCGTTCTTTGTTCTTCAGAGATTAAATATATGTAGTCTACATCACTTGGCCCTAGACGATGCCCCTTTCAGAGCAAAAATGAAAATCGAGCATCTTGTCGACTCGTGCGCGCACTCTCGTCATTACGTTTTTTAGCGCTAATGACGACGTATGGATATCGCACATCGCTTTATACAGAGAATACGCTAGAAAGTCCGCCATGAGCTCGATAAAGGATAAGAAGTTTTCGCGTAAGCGAAAGAAGTGTAAAAAGGAAGTAGAAGACCTTAAGGATGAAATGGGAGCATTAGCTAAGAAGCTGAGACAAGCTCAAGAAAAGTTGGAAAAAGCCACAGACGCTGATGATTCAGGTAAGCTAATGCAATCGACCGAGCTCTCGTAAATCGAGAGATAATTGTCGAGAAAAAGAGAAAGAAGTACAAGAAAAACCAGCCGAACTAATGTAGAAGCATAGTTCTGAGCTGAGAAAAAAGTGAAGCAATTCACGTATATATTCACGCATAGTGTGAGGTTATGTTGAAAATCGGCCGAGCTTTCGTCTAAGCAAAGTCATGAGCCGAGGGTAAGATAAATAATGAGATATATAAGAATATATATATATATATATATATATATATACAAAATAAATTGAGAAACCGGTCGAAATTTCGTTGAAGCAAAATCGTGAACCGAGTGTGAAAATAGTGAGATATATTTAAATATATATATATACGAAAATGAATTACAAAATAAAATACTCTCCACAGATTCATCAGCGGTTACGTCAGAAGACGAAAAAGAGAACAAATCTAAAAAAGAGGCAGAAGCTCTTGATGAGCTGGAAAGATTTATGGGAAAACATCCTGATAAAAGTAAAGTCGGCGAGGCCGAATTTATACCACAAATTGACAAGGAGGAAAAATATGACATATTGAATCTCGTTCCCAAAATATATCAAGATTGTAATATGAGTGCTCCTGAATTATAATAAATAAATTTAATTAATAAAGGTGATTACATGTGTAATCGTGCTCTCGGGATATATTTGAACCCGTCGCAATAACCGTCGCACTCGTGGGAATACCGACTTCCCGCACTTGTATCGTAACATACTATTTTGGTACCCTTTTCCACCATTCGCTCTAATATTACGAATTTTAAAGAAAATTCGAGAAGATCAAACAATAGGTATAGTGGTCGTTCCACACTGGATTACACAACCATGGTATCCAGTATTTGTACACATGCTACAGGAAGATCCAATTTTCTTCAAACTATCTAATCAATTATTATTATCTCCTTACAGGACTGTTACACACCCGCAAAGCAATCAGATCGCTTTGATTGCAGGAATATCATCCGGGAAGTGTACAGAAAAAAGAAACTAGAAGAATCATCAATTGACATTGTTTTAGCCTCATTAACAAATAATACGTATAAACAATACAATGCTGCGATAAAAAAGTGGGATATATATTGCAATACTAACAAGTTAGATATTATAATGTAGATAGTAAGACAGTATTGAAATTTTTGACTGAACAATTTGAAAAAATGCTCAATACGGTACACTTAACTCGACACTAGCAGCATTATCTCTGTTATGTAATAACGATTTCTCAAAAAACGCAGAAATAAGTCGTTTTTTCAAAGGTGTTTTCAAACTCAGACCTGCATTACCAAAGTACAACAGTACCTGGGACGTAAACATCGGCTTAAAAAAATTGAAACGTCGTCTCCTCTAGAATTATTAACGTTAGAAAAACTAACATTAAAATTAATTATGTTACTTGCTTTAAGCACTGGATATAGAGTACAAAGCTTATCATTAATAAAACTAGAAGGCATAAAGATCACAAACAGGGGCGTAGAAAAACACGCTTCAACATCAAAAGCTTTTAAAAATGGTCTTAATATAAATATCATTAAAAACGCTGCAGGATGGTCCGAAGAACCCAAAGTCTTCGCGAAATTTTATAACCGTCAAATAATTACTATAGATAATACTAAGAAATTTGCGGAAAGCGTTATTTTAGAAGAATAATAAATAAGTTATGTAAGACATTTGTAAAAATGCTGTTAATGTGCATAAATTTAAATATAAACTACATTGGAAAAAACTTGTATGAGATTCACAAAAATATAGAAATAACATTACAACTTTCTCTAAACATCTACATATAGTTAATCTCTGAAGAACAAGGAACGAAGGATAATTGAAGATCACACGAACTTGTGAAGTTCGATCGTAATTATCCGAGTTCCTTGCTCGAGGAGATTAACCACCCACATAAATAAAAAAATTAATGATAAGAAATATATTTCCCACCCACATGAAGAAAAATAATACTATGCCATCTCTGAACTATAATGACGAGAGTGCGCGCGCGAGTCGAGGAGATGCTCGATTTTCATTTTTGCTCTGAAAGTGGCGTCATCTAGGTCCAAGGGACGTAGACTACATGTAGTTAGTCTCTTCAAACAAGGAACTAGGATAATTACGATCGAACTTCACAAGTTCGTGTGCTCTTCAATTTTTCCTCTGGAACACTGTATTCACTTTTAAGGCGTTGTGTTTACGAAGCGCGAGTTTGATCTTCGAGACGAAGAGAGCTCTAGCATTCTCCATGAACGTGAATATATCCAGATATCTCCCGTTCGTGATTACATCCGATCAGTGAGTCTATCTCGGACCGGGATCCGGAGCATGCGCAATAGCGCGCTTCGCTGCCGCGCTCTCATTGGCGCTCCACGTTCGCGCTCTGTTTGAAAATGACGAGGGGCGGGGCTCTGCGAGAGCAGGATTTTGAAAAAACCAAGTTCAAGTCCCGTGCTCGGAAATATTTTTCTCCTTTTTTATAGTTAATGTTATGCCATGCTTAAACAACTATATAAAGGTAAAAAATTTCTTAACGATAATTAACTTGTAAATTATCTTTGAATAATACATAGGATGATTGACAATTAACTATTTTGTTATTATGTAACACTGTTACTTTATTACGTTAATTTTCTAAAATCTTAATAAATAAATAAATTTATTCTTTGTTCAAATAAATTATTGCAACAACAAGTTTTTAATTAATTAAAATTATGAACATTTAAGAATCCAATATTAGCTTTAAATAAATTAAAAGTATGAACAACTGTTGGTTATTTATAATCAACTATGAGATTGTTTTTAATGGATGATACTCAAAGTGAGAAATGTATAAATTTATATGCATCTACGTAGACCTATAATGACCAAACATTAATTTACTAACATCAAATAATCGAAAACCTAAATATTTGTTTACTAATTATGTTTAAGCTTAAACAAAATTTAATCAAATTCGAAACAACCCCGTTCCCTCGATAAACATATGCTACTTTCGATTTTATAACTCCAGCGACGTTCTTGGCCGAGCGGTCCAGGTCGTTGCTTGCCAATCTTATGCACTCAAGTTCATGCCCAACCTTGGACTATTTTATTTTTTTTTTTTATATTTATTTATCAAATGCGTAATAAAAAATTTAAAAATTACATTTCGCTTATGAAATTTTTATTTTACTAAGGTAAGTAATAAAAAAAGTAATTTTATTTATTCAAATTTCTTATCACGATGTTCTAAGTCTTAAAAGTTACATTCATAAAATTTAAACTTCGTTATTCCTAAAATTGTATAGGTTTTAGTAAGACTTTATAATTTATTTATTTACTAAGAATTTAGAAAATTAACGTAATAAAGTAACAGTGTTACATAATAACAAAATAGTTCATTGTCAAGCATCCTATGTATTATTCAAAGATAATTTACAAGTTAATTATCGTTAAGAAATTTTTTAACTTTTATATAGTTGTTTCGATGAGTCATGGTAAACGTAGTGAGGTAAGCCTCGAAGAAGAGCATAAAAGAGGCAACAGCAGTCCAGTGAATCACTTGACATCGATATGGAATTTGTAGTTGCAAGAGGCCGATAAATGACTTTGTGTCCAAGGAAGTGGCCGTGGTTCCTCTACAGGAAGACTCTCTGCCATCTATCTACCTCTTTCAGCTACCAACCAACTGGGACTATTTACCTACCAAGTACAAGAGCGAGAATTGATGGTTGGAGTATATCTACCATGGGATACCCTGGAGCTCCGGTGACATTTCCTACGACGATATCACCACCACCATCCAGAATGTGCTGCCTTATGCGAGGAAGATCTACGGCAATGGCCGAGTATAGAAGAAGTGGTTGATGTGAGTTACGATGGCATACAACATCTACGACAGAGAAAATAGGATGTTCTTCACTGCAGAACATCTTCACTGCAAAAGCTCCAGGAAGCTAGGACAATTAACATACGCTGCGCGCATCATACGTCTAACTGTATCCCGATCTGTTCCGTGCACAACGCCAAAATAATGAAATAATGGAACACCGATTGTCTTGCCTCATCGTACCATTTTATTCATTTATATTTTCTACATCGTTGTAAATGTTACCTGAGTAGTGAAAGCATACTCTCGGATTCAAGATTATCATTAGTTTTATTTATTCATTTTTTCAAGAACGTAGTGATAGTGTTACGTCCGAATGAGCGCAACCCACCAATATACCTACTGTCTGTAGAGTTCCATTTTAATTTCTGTAATCGTTATTATAATTGACGTGAATGAAGGAAATCCCGTTTGGCTATCTTAGACGCGGTCACTGTCTTCCGGGAAAGTGAACACGGGGTTAGGATTAGAATAACTACTGCTTTTTATTTATTTTATTCGAAAGAGATAAGTACCGCGCATGTATATTGTAGGTGTAGGTGTGTGTAGCAGCAGGAGGTTGCAGCTGTGGATCCTTGGTCTTCGTAGCCTCGAGTCGGTGGTTCAAGCCAAACTGTCGATAGGCCGTCGGCTCTGAGCTTGAGATGCAGGTGCAGCTAGACGGGCGCCTTGATGTTTTGGTCTTCCTTCAGAGATGAGAAGGCGATGCGTTTCGATGAACGTGGACACTGTTGTATATTCATAATGCGACACAATTTTCATTTTTTCGTTTCTAGTCTGGCGATGGACAGGGTAATGAATTGAACTGTTCCTTTTGAAAAACTGAAGCTCGCAGCCCTTTGCTCCCGGGCTTTATATAATAAATTTTCGTATTTTTCCTCGTTCCATATTAGGAGTGGATAATTTGAAATATTCTTTTAGTATCTAGATCTAATAGAGCCGTGACAGGTCAACTCATAAATACTTAGTTTTATTACTTCCAGTTTGGGGAATCGTGCTCGTAACTAGCTCTCCCGCTGTTCTTCTTTGCCTGCGCTCTTGTTGAGAATGCGCGCATGAAACTTTGTTTTGAATTAAAAAGGTCGCATAGGCGGTGTATTTTTATCATCGCTTCGCTCTCGTTCGGTTATTTGCGCGTGAACCCAAAATTATCTGTCTTGATTTAATAATGTTGCGGCATATTTGTGTGGTTTATTTATTGACTAGTTTCTCCGTTTTAATATCTGTGTCGGTTTCCTGGAAGCTGCCATCCTTGCAGTAGTTGGCACAGATACGCACTGGCTATGGCTTATTATCTATTTTTAATATAGTACTGCCTTTTTTTCTCGGCGGATGACAACTGCGATGGCGGCACTTTGACGCCGGTATGCGTATGGATGTATGTGCGTGTGTGTACGTATAATATTTTTATATTTGTTTAATGCGTAATGGAATTGAGAATTCAATTACAGGAGTCACAACCGTCACTCTCACATATGAGGTACAACTAATCAAGTTTACCCCTCTATTGACTTGTATTTTCAACTAAAAATCCTTAAAATCTAATTACCGGCGCTTGACGTCTGCCATCTTCGCTGGGTGGGTGGCTTTGCGCTCCCAGGGATCCTTAGGAGTGCGTTTTTGAGCTGCGCGCTTCTTATCAGCAGAACGTATTGGAGAATTTTCTTTCTTTTCATCGTCACTCGAAATTACACTCTGCTGAGGAGAAGGGTACACTTCCGCTAACTCCCGCATAGTAATCTTGACACTGCTGTTGGTGAAAAGGAAGAGTTCGTAGGTCTACCAGGAGAGTCCACTTCCCCGGTACCTCCTTCATTGACGACGGGAGAGAACATGCAAGATAAATCAATAAATTGATTGATTTCATCTCCCTTCTCATACCCCACCTTATATCCCTCCTCATTTTTCTTTAATATAATTGAAATTATAAAATTTGGTAAGTGATTATGTGTAAAGTTATACTTTAGGCTTTTTCTATATTCAGCAAGCTCTAAAAGCAGTCATAAGCGCTGCAAAAAAAGCTGCAAAAAGATTATGGTATGATTCTCTAGAAGGTAATGTGAAAAGTATGCTGAAAATAGACGAAAATATACATGTCTGAATACAGCTGTAGATTTTCTTTTAGTTAATTATCGGTCCATTTCGCAACCCTTAAATTATATATAATGTACTTATATGTAGAATTTATTAATGAAAATTCGGTATAATTTCAATTTTATTTGACGAGATATTGATATATAAATAATTACATAACGGATGGTAGTGATATCATTATAGTTTTTCTTAATTTTTGATTTATTATTTATTAAAGCCAATTCGTTGTTTTTTTTCGGTTGTTTCATTGTGGCACCAAATTCGAATTTTTAAATGACTTTCTGTTTTTTAATTTTTTATACATATTTCAAATTATAATAACTAATGTCAGTTCTGTATTATTTATTATAAGCAATAATAATAAATTTATATTTATATTACTGTTCATTAGAAATTTAATTTTATGCATTTTAATATGTATTAATATTCAATAATTTAACAATAATATAATGGAATAAGTTCATTTTTAACAAACGGAAATTAATAAACGACTGATACATCAAGCCAACATTCTCTGGCAAATTGTGAAACTATACATCTTAACATCCTTTCTATCAAAAAATCGCCATGGTGTATCATATTATTGATAGAGCGATAAAACAATCCAACAAAAAATTCTATAACAAGAGCATCTATAAAATCAGAAAATTACTGCTAAAAAATAATTTTCCACCTGCTTTTGTAAACATATATGTACGAAAAAGATTGGCTACGATTACATCGAGTAGACTACCAAGGCAACAGATTAGCAGTGATATAAAACGACATTTTTTTAGCTTACCGTATATAAATGAGTTCTACGAGCAAAGCAGCCATGTATTAATAGCTTGTAACATTGAAACTGTGCCGAAAATTAACAGTGTAATATTCGACCAAATAAATAACTTAAATCACACCTTCGATTCTGAAAATTACGAGATTAAAGACAGAGAAATCAATTTAAATAAAAGATTAGTTTCCAAAATGTAACATATACACTTGCAAAAAAACGGGATAAATATGAAAGAAGATATATAAAAATTGAATACAGTATACACACATTTTATACACCAGCTGAAAGGAAATAGTAGTTTTCGATACAAGTGCGTAAAGGTTGATTCTACATGTATCGAATAGAACGTACATGTATCGAAGAATCGAATGTATCGTGTAGAATCAATTTTCGCACATGTATCGAACAAGATTTTTTGATACAGGGTGCGTAAATACGATTATAAAAAGTTGCAAAGTACGTAAAATTGCACTTTACGCACACTGTATCAAAAACAAATATGAGTCATAGCTCTGACGTCAGTAGCGAAATGTCAACACGTCGATTCTCTTTCTCTAGCTGCTCCACACTGTATATATAAAGCAAACCAAAATCTTGACCCGCGTTAAATTATAATGGAGCAGCCGAGAGAGAGAGATGCTGTTCACCTACTTCTCCCTGCCGCACAAAGTGCCAAAACAAGAATTGCGAGGACAAAATAAAATTTCTCGGACTAAAAGCAAGCAATAAGGATGATTTTTTTTAAATTGTAGCTAATGCAATACAGATTTAGGAAAAACTATACGATTATTATCAGCGATCCTTGCTAACCCAGGAAAATTGCTGATATCAGCAATTATTCGATAAATTCGATTAAAGTGCTTGTTATAGTATATGACCAAATTTGTGAAAAAAAATATATAAGACTAATATATAAGTATACCAATCATATATATGTATATATAGGTGCAGGAATTAGCAATTTTTCGATAAATTCAACAGTTTACGCTTCTGCTGCGGTAAAAGTGCTTGTATATACATATATATATATATATATATATATATATATATATATATATATATATATATATATTGTAACGAGGTACAAGTTCTCGCTATGCCGGTAATCGCAGCATGAACGAGAGTGACGGAGTAGGGCAGCGTGCGCCTAGAGATCTCGAGAGCGCCGGATCGCTTCTCGGTCCCGGCGTCTCCTTTTGTGTTTTCCTCCTCTCAAAGACTGTCTCACCCTATTAGTATATATATATATATATGTTAATTTTCACAAATTTGGTTATATCCTTACGGAAAAAGTTTGCACATGATTATAATGCACACATTTATGCATTGTATATATAATTATGCACAATGCATAAGTCTATGAATAAATGTGTGTATAACTGTGTACATAAATATATGCATAATCATGTGTAAACTTTTTTCGTAAGGGATATATTTCCATCAAGAAATATATCCATAGGTATATATCACCAAATTTGTGAAAAAAAAATGTATATATATATATATACACACACACACACACACACATATACATATATTTATATTTGTATATATACACACACATGTATATATTTTTTTTATTTATTTTTTAATTAATTCCATGTTCAGCATATACATAGCTTTTAACATCACCCTTCCTTCGTTACAATTGTCCCCTGCATACAAATTTCAATATTTACATAGTTTTTTGCTCGCCGCTTTACATAGATTTTGAATAAAATACATATTTTTACATACACACGCCTTACGCCTTAACTTAATCTATGCTCAATATAAATATATCAAATGCTACCTCGCTATTTACATCTATATATACATTTGCTGCCTACTATTTATTAGATAATACTGAATGCATTTTACCTCTTCCCGTCCTTACTTTGGTTTTCTGGACTTCCTGTACTATCGGTGTTTTCGGTGCTCGACTTAGCCAACTTTTCAAATTTTCCCAGATATTCACAAATTGTTTCATTTGGGTTTTCCCTTAGAATCTCTGCCAAATTCTGAATTGAATCTTCACCTCTGCCAGTCCCTTCCCTCCCCATATCATCTATTTCTTTAATTAGTTGCCTATCTATAGTCGCTCTTGCTACCTCGCATTTTAAGATATGCTCTAGATTTTCATTCTCTTTCTTACAAACTCTACATTTGGGATCTTTAAACCCTTTGCTTGTAGACCCATCTACATTGCCACATCTAATTCTTGCCCATAGTTCCACCTCATTTGAATTTCCTGATCGTTTTTTATTTCTATCAATCTGTTAACGTTATTTGCCAACTTATCCATATTGTTCCCTTCCATAAACAGTTCTATCGTTTCCCCGTCTTCTACTTCTTTGAATGCATTTTCTACCTCTTTCCCCCATTTGCTAGGGTTCTTATTGTTTATACCTCTCTGCCCTGAACTTTCTCTATTTCTGCCCTGTGCCCCCAACCCCAAATTTCCGAACCGTATAAACATCCTGCCTATTGTGTCAAATAAGTACAACCTCCTGCTTATTGTCTCAATTCTCGCCCTTTTCGAAATGCCCCACACCGAGTTAATGGCTTTGGTGTCTACCTGCTGTGATTTTTAGATGTCTATTATATTTGTTAGTTGCTACAATATAATACCCTAAATACTTATAGTTATTGACTACTTCTAGCCCCTCCCCTTTGTAAGTCCAACTTTCATTTCTTCTTCCTCCGTTTCTAAACACCATGATTTTAGTTTTCTTAGTATTGACAATCATTTTATTTTTCTCGCAGTATTTTTCCAATTCCTTTAACATTGATCGCATGCCCTCAACATCCTCAGATATTATCGCTATATCGTTTGCAAATTTCAAGTAGTAGATTTTCTGATTCCCAATCACCGTCCCTCCCTCATTCTTCCTTTCCCAAATTGCATCTATATCATCTAAGCCTAAACAAAACAATGTCGAACTTAGAGGGCATCCCTGCCTCACCCCTTTTTTTGTGCTGAAGCTTTCTGTTACCCCTTGATTTGTAATAATTAAATTCTTAGTGTCATTACAGATTTTTCTTATTATTTTTATCATTCTGCCCTTTACTCCCAACTTATCTAGTTTTTGGTATAGAATATCTCTGTCCACAACATCAAATGCCGTTTTGAAATCTACAAATCCCACATAAATTCTTCCTCCCTTATTTTTTAATTTGTTATTGATGATACTATTTAGGATAAATATTTGGTCTCTAGTACCTCTCTTCCATCTGAATCCCGCTTGACTCTCTCTATATACATTATTATCTTCTGCTCACATTCTTAGCCTTGTAGACATTATTTTATTCAATAATTTGTACCCTGTATCTAATAGCGCGATACCCCTGTAGTTACTTGTATCCATCTCATTTCCCCCTTTATGTATCGGTAACATTCTAGCTGTTTCCCATCCTTTGATTATTTCTCCCTTTTGCCACAGACCATTTAGAATTTTTGTTATTTCGGCTTCCCCGTTACTAGATAGATACTTAAAGAATTCAACCAGTATTCCATCCTCATCTGGAGCCTTTTTATTTCTCATCCCTTCTAATATACACGATATTTCTCCTACTGATATATCCCTATTCCAAATTTCTTCCTCATTTAAGGTTCCTCCCTCGGGGATGTCCCCATTACTAGTTCCCAAGCTCCCAGTGGTAGTTGAGCTTGAATCGTTTGCTCCTAATAGTTTTTTAAAATATCTAACCCACTCCTCTTTATCTATACCCTCCCCATTAATTGTTTTCCTAGGCCTAAAATGCTCACTGCTACCCAAAACTCTTGTATATTTTTACTACCTTCCAGTTGTTCCCATTTCTTCTCTAAAATTTCCTGTCTATTCATTTCTCTGATTTCTTTCAATTTACCTTTTTCTACTTTAGCTTTACGCGATCTGTTCCTTTTTTTAACCACCGTTTTAAACTCAACCATACTATTTTTCTCTGTTTTTTAGCTTTTTCCTGAAACTCCGGCTTCGTATATTCTTCTTTCTTTCTCCTAACCAATCCAATTCCCTAGCTACTGTCCTTATTTTTTCTATGAGTTTTCCCCACCTGCTTTCGAAATCATTGCTCTCCTCACTATTCTCTAATTCTGCACAGGTCTTTTCCATTTTCTGCCTACATTGTATTCTTTTATCGTCCTCCCACTTTAACACTAATTCGTCCCCCACCTCCCTATAATTTCGATCCCTAACTTTTTCACTCTCATATTTTGTTTTTGGCCCAATTCCAATAATACAACCATATTCTTCATAAAAATCTATTAGCTTCTTGCTTTCGCTATTTACAGTTGTGTCTTCCGAGTTCCTACTTAAGCCTATTTCTCCGTCAACTACTACTTGCTCTATGCCTATTCTCACATTGTAATCCCCAACTAAAATTATTTTATCACCCTCGAAAATTCCGTCCTCAATTTGTACTTTTAAGTGTTTGAGCATATTTTCTATACCCTCGTTACTATATACAGTTATTATCCTAACCGCACCTATTTTATCTAAATTCAAATTTTTTACTATCAGTCCGTATTCCCAATCAACTATTTTGCAATTTAACCCCAATTCTTTTTTAACTCCCACTATAATGCCTCCCTTCGCTCTACCTTTTTTGTGTTCTCTCACTGCCGGTGCCAATTTCTGTCTAAACTACCTATAAAATTAATCTCTTTAATTTGTTCAAGCCATGTTTCCTGTATATATACACATGCAGTCATATTTCTTTAAAAAGTCCCAACAATCTTTCATCTTCTTAGCCCCCACAATATTCCAGGTTAGTACTTTAAATTTACAATCCCGATTACCAATGTCCCCTTCTACACTTAGCATGCTACCGTGTCTAGATCCCTCTAAATCGCTGCCTATTCCCTCCCCTATAATTACCTCCCAGGATGTTTCAAACGCACCGCTTGTTCCCTTGGTCCTCTTGGTCCGATATTGACTCTGTTGATGGCTCAGCTTCTATCGTCGCTTTTTCATCCCTCCTTCTAGCTTGATTGTTGTCTTCTTGTTCGGCTTCACCATTGGCTGGCTCATCTTTTGCGTCTTCTTCTACCAGCGTCCCTTCCAGCTCATCCCATCTATTCCATTTCCCGCTGATACATATTCTTTGAAAACCTACTTTGACTTGACTGCCTTTCTTTTCCTCTAATTCTGCCAGCAAATTCAGTTACTCTTGTACGAGTTGTTCTCTCAAAGTAAGATCATCAGCTAACCAGATAGCTGTACCCTTGAATACTGACTTCTTTCTCATAATTTGAATTTTATTCTTAACAGAGAAGAGTCTAACCAGGATTCCTCCTGCTATTGACAATGTGCGTTCAATTCCCACCGTAATATTTAGTTTAAATTCAAGGGCTTGTCTCACCTCCTGTAATGTCCTACTGCCAGCCGTTCGTATTCCTTTGACTATAATATTTTGCTTTCTTATTAGCCTTTCTTTCGATTCGTATTTTCATTCGTTTTCTTCCATTTTGTCCGGCTTCTTTCCATAGCAGAGTTCTTCCCATTCAAATTCTAGTCTGCCTTCTTGACCGTTTTCTGAAATTTCTTTCTCGTTCTCTACCTCTCCCTCCGATAAGTTTTTGCTTCCTAGACCAACTACTGCCTGGTCGTATTTACTTCCTGTGTCAGAGTTGCCTTCATTAGTTATTGCTTTCCTAACATTCGTTCTTTATAGTCTTCTTTTATCCAGTTTTGCATACCTTCCAGAACATTCCTAAGGGTCGCATTTTCTTTTTGGCAATTCTCTAGTTCCCTATCGGTTTCAGATAAAACTTCCTCGACCCATCTCATTTCCGTGGCTAACCTCTCTTCCATCTTTTTTCTGCCTCTTCTGGTCATTCTTGTTTCGCTTTTAAAACCTCCTTCCTGACCTCTGTTAATAAGTATTCGGTCAACGAGCTGTTTACAGCCTGCTCGCTCTTACATTCAGTCCGTCCGTCACCATTCGATGTCTCGGGCTGGTTTTTCTCTAATATAACTTGCGCGCTAGTTGATATATCTGCCGCTGGGTTTATACTGTCTGCCGGGCTCTCCGCTACGGCTAGTCCTGCCACCTGTGCCCCGCTTGTGTCGTCTCCTCTGCCGCTCGCGTCGTTTCTCGCGCACACGGCATCCTCGAGGTCGACCTTTTCAGCCGTCTCTAACACTACTTGTGTGTCCGGCTTTACGCGATCAACTTTTTCTTTACTGCCTTCCCCGACTTCACTACTTCCGTTGTCTCCTTCTGCCGTCTTTCGCTGCGACATGCCCGAGGTGTTTGCCTTTGGCGAATGAGCCAGCTTGTCTTTCTTAGAAAAAGCCTCCTCATAGTTCGTTTCTTCCTGCAGGAACCTTTCCATCATGCTCTGATCCTGGGGAAGGCGTTTTATAGGTCTGCCTCTTTTCCTCGGTCGCATCGTTATTTTCTCTGCCAGATTTCCGCGGCCTGAGATTTCTCCCCGACCCATCCTCCTTTCGCGTCGGTGGCGTCATAACCTCTACGGTAACAGTCTGACTACTTTTCTGTCACCCGGAGCCTTTCTACCTTTTTTCCTGCCGCCAACAATACTACTAACACTTTTCAGTCTGAGGATTCTTTTTATCACTTAACCACTTTTTATTTCTTACTTAACCCTTCGATGGACGCAAAGAATTGTAGCGGCTCAAAAGCGCGATGTGTACCCATCCGCCGTTCGACCGGAAGTCCACATACACATATATATACAAGTACTTTTATCGCAGCAGAAGCGTAAAATGTTGAATTTATAGATAAATTGCTAATTCCTGCACCTATATATACAGTATACCTATATATATATATATGATAGGTATACTTATATATTGGTTTTATATATTTTTTCCCAAATTTGGTCATATACCGTATATACAAGCACTCTTACCGCAATAGAAGTGTAAAATGTGGAATTTATCGAATAATTGCTGATATCAGCAATTTTCCTGATTCAGCAACGATTGCTGACAAAAAGGGTATATCTTTCCCCTGGCGACTCAGAAATTATATTTTTTGATAAAGAACTAAAAGTGAGAAATAAAAATTATCCTAAACCAGATGAATTAATGGAATTACTCTTCAAAAAATATCCGCATGAGCTCCTTTTAAGTTCAGCAGATGGTGAAAATTATCGCATGATCCTGGAAGCAACGGAATGGAATGCTCATAAGAAAATACATAGCAAAGAAGAATCCATACGCATATCAAGGAGTAATAAATAAAAATTAAAAAATACTGTTTTTCAGTAAGCACAATGTGTAATTTTGAACGAATATTGTACTGCTCATGTTTTATAATAACAAGATCCTCAAGGCATCTTCGATAATCTTCAAACGTGATTGATTTCTTCACAACACTAGATTTTATACCTTTGGCTTTTTTCACTGTCGCAGCTCCATCAATCAAAACACTGTACATTTTGCTTCTTAAATCAATGAATTTTATCATAATCTTGCCACAGCATTCGTCTTTCATAAATCCAGGAACTTTTTCATTAGTACGTGGAATCCCAAACTGATTATTTTCGTCATAATTTGAAGTATAAAATTTATGTATATCTTCTTTCATTAATTGATACACATCTACGTCCTCAACTTCATATGTTTGTGTAGGATGTTATGTTGGATCATAGGGCATCGAATGAAAAGAGAGGTTCTTTTCTTTTTCAACAATATTAGTTTATTGTAATACTGTTCGCGAGATGGGGGTTAATTATCTGTATAGTTCGCGTCGCTATGGCCGCTCCGCGGCGTCTTTCTGCCTCGCGAGAAGAGACGAGTGACTGCGTGTCCGACGCTGATTGGTCCGTCAGAGATCACGTGATTCGTCAAGTAGAATACATAACATTCCGCCCACCTCGTTTTAATACATTAAAACGATAAGAAAAATTACAATAATGAAGCATTAAACTTTACATACATAGGTAGAATGCAGAATACAACATTAATGGCTCCGAGTTCTAGAATCTATAAGTTCTAACGTGTACATTTTAAACAGCGTGTATGATATAAGCATAAAATACAATTTGATCCTAGATGAACAATCAATACTGCAAAAACTAAGTTACTTCAATATTGTCAACTAAATACAACAAATATCCAATATCAGTGTAGTAATTCATATTAAAGCTTAACTTGTAGTTAAACCATTATGATGATATAAATTGATTTTCAAATGAATTTGATATTGCGTGAAACAAAAGTAATTGACTTCAAATTAACACTTGAAATTATAGCAAATCTCTAATAACAAAATAACAACTTGTTCGTTGTGACTAATAATGAAATTGATAGTGCGCTTTGCTCTCGATTTAAACGTAACCTCTGACGTTACGATGCAATTGATAAAGCTAATTCAAAATTGATAATCTAAGAATATTTACAAAGATTAACCGTAATTAGTTTTACCTAATTTATCTACTTCGCATTTATATACTATAAGCAGATGGTAGTATGTTCTAACGTTATTCTAAATTTGACGCGTAATAATCTTTGAAATTTGGCGCTCGATATGACGTTACGAAAAAATGATCAAAAACTAATCTCAAAATTATGTTCCTATACCTTAAAATAATGACTCGAATTATAACAAATTAAATTGTTTTATCTTCACTCTTCGGTTGACGAACCATCCAATAGTTTGATCAGCTTGACGATGGGGCGACGTAGAAGAGTAGTTGCTGTTCTCATTGCGACCACACGAACCAAGCCGTCTTTTCCAGTGAAGATTTCCTCTACTTTAGCTACAGGCCAGCGTGTTGGAGATGTTGTTTCGTGACGTAAGAGTACTATGTCACTGACTCTGATCAAGGGTTGTTGTTCTTTCCACTTTGATCGTTTCTGCAGCTGATGTAGATACTCATGCGACCAATGGTGCTAAAACCTCTGCACCAGTTGTGTGGTTCTTCTCCATCTCTGCATTGGACCAACTTTTTCCTCACTGATGTCGGGCTCTGTAATTAGTAGTGACGATTCGCCAATTAAAAAATGCGCAGGAGTTAAAACAAAAAGTTCTGAGGCATCGTCTGTAAGTGGAACGATTGGACGAGAATTGAAACATGCTTCAACTTGGCAAAGAATAGTGGAGAATTCTTCAAAGGTAAGAATTGTATCTCCGACAACCCGTTTCAAATGACGTTTGACAGACTTAACAGCTGCTTACCATATTCCTCCAAAGTGAGGAGCTCCTGGTGGATTGAAGGACCAGGTAGTACCCAGTTTACTCAATGTAGATTAAATCGTGCGAGAGTGATCAGAACCCTTGTTTTACATTTGTCTTAACTCAGCACCGACAAAGTTTGTGCCTTGATCACTTCGTAGACTGACACAAGGACCTCTTCTAGCGATAAACCTTTTAAACGCTGCTAGGAATGACTTAGTGTCGTATGACGAGACAGCTTCTAAATGAACAGCTTTAGTGCTGAAGCAAACGAAAACAGCGAAATACCCTTTGAATGATTTGTGCCCTCGGTGTCTCGAGGTTCGTAGTAGATACGGTCCAGCATAATCTACTCCTGAGTTGGCGAATGGTCGAGCTGGTTGAACCCTCTTCGTAGGTAGGTCTCCGACCTGATTGGCTTGACATCTTTTACACGTTACGCAGTTGTGAATGAAAGTCTTGACTTTCAACCTTGCTTTGATGATCCAATATCTTCTTCTGATGTGAGTTAAAGTCAGCAGTGTTCCACGATGTAACGTCTGTTGATGTGCCTTTGCGATCACTAAATCTGTGAATTTATGATCAGCTGGCAGTATAATTGGATATTTTTCATCTTCGCTCAATAGAGCGTTCTTCAGCCTACCGCCCACCCTGAGCAATCCGTCTCTGAGCGTCGGATTGAGGCTTTTTAGTTGATCTGACTTTTGTAGTAACTCACTTGACTTGTGTAGTAAGCAAGTAAGCTGAGTCAGTTGAGACCAGACTAGTTCTGCATTCCTCAATTCGATTGCTGTCAAATGAGTTGAGGATGAAACGAACGACAGTTGTAAGAGATGGGAAACTCTGTTCTTGAAGGATTTGTACTTTATCGTGCGGCTGACGAATCTCAATAGATATGATGTGACACGTAATAACTTGTGTAATGATGAGTATTTGTCCAAGAGTTTCCAATTGTTTTGAGGTTTTGGAGAAGCAAGTAGAATTGATGCTGTTTTTTGCTCTGAGCGTAGCAAGTTATATCTTTTTTCCTGACGAGGTTCAATGTCATGAACTTGTGACCAATCGAGATTGTTCTCAAATAACCGTTTAGGTCCATTCCACCATAAAGAATTGTTGATTAGTTCTCTTGCCGAAGAACCCCGTGAAGCTACATCTGCTGGATTATCAGATGAATTTATGTGATGCCAATATGCATCAGGTAATGTCGTAGTGATGTCAGAGCACCTGTTTGCTATGAACGTTGGCCACTTGGAAGGTATGTCTCTCAACTAGTATAGTACATCTTTCGAATCCGACCATAAATGAATGAAACTTGGTAGTTGTAGAGTATCTACGAAGTGTTTAGTCAATTTTGTTACAAACTGTGCAGCACATAATTCCAGTCGAGGAATGGAGAGAGTTTTAGTCGGGGCTACTTTTGTTTTAGCTTCTAGAAGAAAAACCTGTGTATTTTCTCCTAATGCTCTGAGGTATACTACAGCAGCACAAGCTAGTTTGGAAGCGTCAGCAAAACCATGAAATTCGTATTTTTGATTTGACGACTTTACGCCGACCCACCGCTTGATCCTTATATCTGCGATTGGTAACAAGGAAGTATAGAGTTCTCTCCACTGTGATTCATAATCATCGGGTAATCTTGAATCCCACTCTCTTGTCAACATCCATAGTGACTGCATAAATATTTTTAATGTTACGATTACTGGAGCTATCCATCCCAATGGATCGTACAATTTTGCTATTTTGGCTAGAACCGACCTTTTTGTTTCGGCACCAACGTGTTCTTCAAGGGTTATATTAAAATAGAACCAATCTTGATCAGGATCCCAAGCAATCCCTAAGACTGAAAACCCTGAACCAATTTTAAGTGAGGCTGCTGAAGCTCGTAATTCTAGTGGAAGCGACTTGATCAAAGATTTGTCATTCGACATCCATTTTCTTAAATTGAATCCCCCGCTTGCCATCATCTTGATAATTTGTTGCTGCTTTTCCTGGGCTTCTTGTTGGTTTTGACCACCAGATAAAACGTCGTCCATGTATATCTCGTTCCTTAGTACTTCAGCTGCTAGAGGGTAGTTTGACTCTTCATCTCGACTCAATTGTTTGATTGTACGATTAGCAAGATAAGGAGGTGGCACAAATCCAAAAGTTACCGTTGTCAAGAAATAAGTTTGTATTTCCTGATCCGCTTCATCTCTCCAAATAATAGCTTGGAGATATTGATCTTCTTTGTTGACCCAAATCTGTCGAAACATTTTTTCGACATCTGCTACAAAAACGATTCGATACATTCTCCATCTAGTGAGAATGACAATAATAGGGTAATAGATTTGGCCCTGCGTAGAGACAATCGTTGGCTGACAATCCCATTTTGGACCTTTTTGAGGCGTTGTAAACGACTCGAAACTGAGTACTTGTGCTGCTTTCTTTGCAAATTCCATGATGCGGAGAAAAATAACAGCTATCCAAATCTATGGTTTGATTTGATATGAGCTTCATGTGCCCTTTTATGATATAATCGTGCATGCAGTCTGCATACGACTTTTTCAGCTTTGTATTATTCACGAATCTTATTTCCGTACTTAATAATGTGTTGACAGCTAATTGATAGGAATTGCTCCAATTTTTCGGTGTGTCAGGCTTTTGTGGCAGTCTGACCTCGTACAGACCCTTTTCAGTACGCTTGGTTGTACTATCGTATAATTCTTCGCAGAATTGCTCGTCTGCTGTGAGATACTTCTTACGTGGAACTTCTTCTACTTCCCAAAAACAACGTAGTGCCTTGTTGAGTTCGACATCCGTATTAGAATAATTGATAGAGATCGTGTGACGATTTTGGAGATGCTTTGATGTCGACCCAGAGACTATCCAGCCCAGTGATGTTTTCATCGCGATTGGTGCTGAACAGCTGCCCTTTTTTAAGCCTTCTTCGACGATTTGTGCGTGTACTTGCGCCCCCAGTAAGATGTCGATCCGCTCTGATCCTCCAAAGTTGGGATCAGCTAGTGTGATGCCTTTGAGATGCTGCCAGTCCGTGGATGAATCTGTAAGTGGTTTGTATGTAGTAATTTTCGATATCACATACGCCTTTACGTTACAAGAAAAATTTGATTCGAAGTGTGGTTGCACTGTCAATTCTACTGTGCTTTTACACAAATGTTCTTTATCACCACCTATACCTGTGATCGAGACTCTAACGGATTTTCTTTTGAGATTCAAAAACTGACATAGTCTTTCCGTGATAAAAGAGGATTGAGCTCCTTAATCAATAAGTACTCGACTAAGATATCTAATACTATCAACCGATTGAACATGAATGCAAGCTGTAGCAAGTAACACTGAATCTGTGTTGCATGTGTTTACTTCATTGAGAACGGGTTCGACGTTCGAAGATTTAAGTGATAAATGATGGTTGCTTAAAGAGTTTGATTTATCTAATCCCACCGAATCCTTAATAGGCGGACTATCTCCTTTCCTATTATTGTTGAAATGCAATAGCGTGTGATATTTGCCCGAACATTGCTTACATCTTTTGCTATTTTTATAGCCTTATGCATTGTGCTTTCCCAAGCAATTGAAACACAATTGTTTCTTTACAGCGTATTGTTTCCTCTCGTACGGCGATTTTGCTACGAAAGTCTCACAATTGATAATGAAGTGTGTACCTTTACAAAGACTACATGAAGTAGTACTTTTACCGCTTTATGCAAGATTAACAGCTTTAGATTTTACAGCGCATTTGCTGTTGCTACGATCTGATTCACTGTTGAAATTGAAATTATTCAAACATTGACTCTGTTTTGCGCTTTCTAATTGAATGGAAGATAGCCTTTCGTTTTCTAGAAATTTAGTCAACGTCTCAAATTTTTGAGGAGTTTGAGGATCGTCTGATCGAGATATGACTTCTTCCCATTTGCATTGTAAAGAAAGCGATAAACGACTTGTTGTGAACACCGTAACGTGGTCCCAGTGGTCCACTGGACTACCTGCTGTTTTCAAAGCCTTGATGATATTGTTTGTTGTGGTCAAGACTCGACCGATTTCTTGCGGTTCTGGGATGCTCATAGGTTGAATCGACATAAATTTCGACACCAACTTTGTGATAAACAATCTAGTATTGTCGTAGTGATCAATTTCCAAGCATCTGCGAAATGATCACCTGGTGGAGGAATCTCTTCCAATAATTTAGCGGCTTCTCCGCTCAAAGCCTGATTTAAGTAGTACATTTTATACACTGGAGCTAGATTGGGTTTGCGAACGATAATTTCCGTAAATGTATCTCTAAACCTCACCCAGTCTTAAATCTCACCAGAAAATGTGGGAAGTGTTATGATAGGTAGATTGCCATCTTGAAGATTTAACGGCTCTCCTACTTCTGTACCCGCATGGCCAGAAGCAGCAGCTCTCTCTAAACTCACGTTCGTGAGATAATCCTTAAACAAGCCTAAATTCGTCACGTAAATTTCCTCTGTTCGACTGTAGAGGCCGTTTTTGAAGTAATTGTCTTCAACATCCGCGTTGGCATCATCGTTGATGATCCAATGATCCGTATCAATTTGAGATCACAAATTTTGTAACATCTCAAGTATAGCTTTGCAAGCTCCTACCGTCATCTTAGCTTGCGCTGTCTTTTTGAAATTCTCGAAAGATCGAGATATCCTGTTGAAAACTGATAATTGTTTTTCGATACTAGCCATTTTCTCTATTATCGACCGATACAAGGTTTAACAATCAAAATAGAATCACTCGTATAGTGGCAAAACCTTGAAATTCCTGTTAACGTTGACGCCTTAATCCAGTGAGAGGACCTATCGGAGATCTGTATAGCTCGCCACTCTCAGGGTCAATAGTTATATTGTGATAGTTTCACAGGTTCCAAGCAATGAACCAAAAAAGAATGAAAATTAAAGTTTGGAGTTCAGAGACAAGCAAAGAAAGTGCTTGGAAACTACCAAAACCAGGTTCAAAAATAATAACACAAAAAAGCAAAAGATAAAAAAATTTCTACTCAAAATTCAATGTTTTCTTCAAGCCTAGATGCTTAAATATTTCAAAAAAATCTCGAAATTCGACAAAGATTGTCCCAAATGATGTGTATGTGCAAAAGCTGAAAGAAGAGAGTAAATGGAACAACTATACCAAAAAATCAAGCGTTGGAAGTAGTGTGGTTAACACCACTGAACTGGTGTAGTCGCCTGTTGTATTCTGATAGAGCTCGCTTGGCTGCAAGTAGCTGACGTGTCGACTGCTCGCGTCGTGCTTCTTGGCTGCAGTTGCGATCGTCGCGCTCTCCCTCCCTTTCTCTCTCTCTCTCTCTCTCTCTCTCTCTCTCTCTCTCTCTCTCGTTGCTATGCGGCTGAGCAGGCAGCTGGTGTCTGGTCTCGTCGCCGCTGTTACCTCGGCGATGCCTGTGTTAGTCGCGCAGTGTGTGCGAGGTACAGCTCGCTCCCTAGAACTCAACTTGATTTTAGCATAGGAATTTTGGCACTAACTTACGCGATTGTTACTGTTCGAGGATGATTGTGGCCGTTGACGATGTGCAATTGTATGATGATTATTGAAATTCATTGAAGAATTTTCCCCTTTTCCGTCCGTTGTTCTCCCCGTTGCTGCGGATCGTCCTACAACCAACCCGCAAGGTGTAACCTCCGGCTCCGGTTGTATTTACGAGATGCTAAATTAGTCGTCGACGCCTTGTTCGTACGTCGACTCACACATATTATTTTCTCTTACAGAAAAAATTCTCCTAAAGTTATTAATTTAACACTAAAATTTTAATGTTACTACAAACATCTTTTAAAGTGTTATCTACAATTTCGAATGCTATTTTAGGAATCATAGATGCGTCATCCCAAATAATAATATTTACCTCACGTAATTTTTTATGGCAGATTCTAAATTTAAAAAAGAACTTTCTATATTCGTTAAATTTAAAAGTAATCTAAACGTTCTGTGGCTTGTTATTCCTCTCGGTAATAATATTGATGTTATTCCAGTACATGCCATTGATAACATATTTTTTCCGGAGGTTGAATGACAATATATATCAGTTTTATATAAAATAAAAATGGTCCATCTATAAAATACATTTTTTCCATACTATAGATTAATTTTTCAAAAATATTTTTCTGATCTGTGTTTAATGTAGAATACATATTATAAAACATGTCGTAAATCGTTCGATAATTTATTGAACTTTTTGACCATTTTTTAAATCAAATTGAAATCTTGTCTTCGTAAACCAAAATTTTTATAACACATGTCTTTTGTAGACAATACATCATTAATTTGTAAAAGTACATTATTTTCTTTAATTTCATTAGAATCTTCAATAAAACACTTTTTAAATGTAATCCAAATAAATTTACCTTGTATATTTTCTGATAATAGATACCATGCAAAAAATGAGAGAGAGAGGGAAAGGGAGCGCGAGAGGGAAAACTTTGCATGACGAGACTCACGCGCGATTCGTGAGATACGACCAGTCTTTGACTTCGAGAGGTACCCGCAATTATGTCGTACGCTTAATTATTGTTAACGCTTTGAGTTTCTTCCAGTCGTCTATCCGAATGTGGCTTTTGAGTGTAATCTATGCAAAGTTCGGTCACGCATCCCGTTGGACTTTCTAGGAAGCGCCCGAGAGTTACATATATGACTGTACTCCGTACTATCCTGTGACTACGCTATTTTCATAAGTACTAGCTCTCAACACTCTCCTTGGTTAGTTCATTAGAGTTTCTCCGCGGGCACGCGTGTCGCTTTAGGACACCCGTACGAATATTTGCCTAGCCGCTTAACGTAGGACCGGTGCTGGTCCAACGTAATTCGCTAGGAAGCGAAGAGCGAGACGCAGTCTTGATTATCACGAGGAAGTCTGCAGCATCACTACAATATTGCATGCAGATAACCTCTGCGCGACTGCTACGATTCACCCCGTATTATGTATTATGATTTAAAATTGCATCAAAAGAATACTATTATTAAATTATAATCTCTAGTCAATAATCGACTTTCCTCATCAAAATATATTAATTGTTTTAAATTTTCCTGATTTAAAGCTGCTTATATCGATGAAAAACCAGAAGAAGTTTACAATCATGTTGATTATAGTTTTTGAAATTCTTGCTATTCACACTACAATATAGAAGGGTGGTTCAATATTGCTATTATACATTGTGCTTGGTGTAAAAAATTATTATGTTTCAAACACTATTTCAAAGATTATGAAAATTGTAAACATTTTATATCATAAAACGTATATAACCATGGAAAATTAGAATAAATGTTTATATACTTGCCATAAGAAATGGCTGTAATTATCTCGACAATGATATGCATTCCATAATACATTAGCAATATTCAAACAAATGCTTTTAACACGGAGATTGTTATGATATACATCATTAGTAATTATTTAAAATAAATTATGCAAGAAATAGTTATTAACAAGTGTGGAATGATTATTAATTTATGTGCGTCAAGATCGTTTTATCATACTTTTTTTGTATAAAATTTTCTCTTACAGAGGGCGAAAAAAACATTTTTGACACTCTGTGTATGTACATACTTACAATTATTTTGTGTTAGAGGTGATTTACCATTAGGGGTAGTACTTAGGAAAAATCGGAAAACTTTATTGTTTTATTATGGATGTTTCCAAGATGGTTACAATTTTTTAAGCTTTTAAAACTTTTTTATTATAAAGTTATGCTAAAAAATATGTTTCCGACCCCTAAATAATAGGAGATACTACTCTTACTCTTCAACTTACAATGAAATACTTGTTCATGTTGTAAGAAATAATAACAACCTGTAATTGGTTACGGTAAAAAATATTTAATGTAAGCCAAGATATTTAGAAAAAATGCTTTTTGAAAGTTAACTTTGGGTGTCGTTTACACCCCCTAAATGCGCGTATTAGCTGATAAAAAATTACGTGTTTCTTATTTTTATATGTACTACAACATATCGTAAAATGATTGATCGGAGTGGTCGGGTTCGTATACCTTCCTTGTAAGTTGTTTTTAGTGGAAAATATACCCTGCACTCCAGCTGCTCAAGGCGGATTTTCCCTGGAATTTTTCTTCTTTCAAATTCCGGTTTTTCCTTACTTCATAGCAACTTACTTCATTGCAAGCTTGTGCAAATGCAAAGAATGGACGTTCTCCAAATGCAGCCAACGCTGGGAAACAGGTTCGATCCCTTATCAAAGTCAGACGCTGACAGAGAGTATTGGCTTAAACAACACAGCGCAAGAGTGAAAAGATGCCCTCACAGGAAAACTCTTTCAGGGAGGTTAAAATTGCAGGTCGAATGTTGAGATGGAAGGCTTACACAGATAGAAGTGATAGCGTAGGAAATGACATAGGATTGTGCACAACTTCCAAAGAAGCAAAGACGTCGTTTTATATGTTTCCAAGATATGGAGTAGGGTGTGGGAAGTTGGGTTATCAGGTTGGCTTACTGAAAACCAAAATGCCCCATGCACAGCAATATCAAGTTTACCGGCGTTTGATATTTTTACTGGATATAAAGAAATTCTTTATATCTTATATATTTTTTATTATATATTTTTATATATTATTTTATAATATCTATTATAATATTGCAAATAGAGATTGTCTCTTACTATTACAATTGATAAACGTAGTAATCACATAATCCATGTTGAGCATTTCCAGTAAGTCCTGATGTATGTGAATTATGGCTATATCGTTTAGTCTATCTTGCAACATTGTCGAACGCGTATAACTTTTTAGATGCCACAAAACAGAGAATGATCTCTCACTCGTACGAGATGATCCTGTTATTGTTAATAATAATCTGACTAGTTTAGCGGTCTCGTCAAATATACTCCTGAGATGCTCATTGGATCTTAAATATGTTACTAAACCTTTTAGTGATAGCAATGTGGTTTCTTTTAGCTGTGTCAAGAAATATATCTCTTTGTTTGACTAGTATTTCTCCAACAATTTCTATCTCTGATTTTCCTCCTATCGATACATTGTAAAGTTCCGTAATTTTATCAACGCTGCTACCACGCTTACCAATTATACAATTTTAAAATTTGTTCAAAATTTCCATAGTTTGATTGTTAAATCTTTCTGTTAGTGCCATCAATGTTAGATCCAGAATTTCATAATACTGTTTTCGGTATACATCTTCTGGCGTTTCAAATATGTGATCGTTGGTTAAATTATCGTCTAGTCGTTTGGAATATATATATATATATATATATATATATATATATATATATATATATATATATTCCAAACGACTATATATATATATATATATATATATATATATATATATATATATATATATTATTCTGCGAAATCCTCTCTTTTTACATATTAAAATTGCTTACACTTATAATGGCTTTCATTATCTGGGAGACTATCATGGTTTTTTTTTCTGTGAATTGGCACTGACTATCAAATTATCGAAAGTTATAACGGAATCGTCGTGGCACTTTAACTTAAGCGTGTTTAACTCTAGATTGGTAGCATTGGACGCTGAATTTCAAATCGAAATCATAGCACAATCACTATGCACATGTGACGAAAAGTACTATTTATCTATAAACACGACCTTTCACAGAAGATTTTGTTTATAGTGTTATTTACTAATTATAGTCACCCATATAATTAATTACTAGTCATATTTAAGAGATGTGTTTAGGAATCACTCTTTTATTATTTACATTTTTACGGTAGTCAATCGCTCTCCTTGGGGTAGTCAGATATATATTATTATTAAAGATTAAGATCGGGAAATGTTCTACTTTAAATTACGTTTTGATTATTTGAGTTTTTACAATCCCAAATTGCTCTGCTTGGGATAGTTGGGTTTACGTTTTAGTTTTTTGGAATTACTGTTTCATTATTTAAGTTTTTACAATTGCAAATTGCTTTACTTAAGGTAGTTGGGTTTTAAAAATTTTGTGGTTTAAGAATATATAAATTTTCGAGATCTTTGGCCGTTACCCAAGAAATCATTTTTTCAAGATACCCATTCCAAAATTTAAAATACTCTTTACATTGTCCCTACTTCTACGGCAAAATAACTCATTGACTTGATAAACGTCGCTAGTCGAGTCTTTGCGCACTCTGCTCAGCTGTTACTCGAAAAGAACTCCATCAATAATGTTTTCACCTGCCAGATCTTCAAGTACTCGTATGCAGATTGGTGGTTGTTTTGAAGTATCGATTTTTACAATCTAAATAGCTGTAGCGTGCAGCTACTTTGATATGCTTCTGGAAAGCTGTTCCAGCAGTACTAACTCTTTAACGTTGTTATCTCAAACTGCACGGTAAATAATATTCCTTGTTTTTAGCAAGTGTTAAGTCCCTTGCCCTTATCTGTTTGAAATTCGCTGTGGAATTCATCCGAGACCTTCAAAACTACAGCAATGACTACAAACATATAGGTGTATAGATTATTATATGAAGTCTTTAGGGAGCGAAAGAACGCGAAAGCTGTAAGAACGACGAGAAAAATGATACCTCATTATCTTATGCAATATGTGCGCATATTGGTTCGCTTTTCTTACTAATCATTTAATTAAAAAATGAGTAAAGGGCTGTTGTTATTTAAGCTAGATCCTGCTGCTGAAAAACTATTATTAAGCTTTTGTTTAGCTATGAGAATTCATTCTAAAGGAACTCTCGCCTTTCAACGTACTACGATCAGTTTATTTGTGTGGGCATAGACGCGGACTTTTACTACCTCTCAAAGTCTCGTTGATCAAGCCAACAATGGTAACCCTGCGAACGCGCACGCTATGGATTAAGACAGTATCAAGTTTATCCTATGTGATGTTACCGGACAAACGGAAACTATAAATAAGTTTTTTGGCTTTTGCGTGGAAGCTTTTTGAAACACCATTGATAATATGTTGATCCGAGCTAAATTCATGAATACCTACAGTCACTGCTTCTGTCTTATCGACTGTTAGCAATAACATGTTAACAACATTACTGTCCTCGGCTGTTTTGTAGTGTAAAAAACATTGTAATACTTGCTAATATATCGCGTATTTATCTCGATCATCTATCTCCCTCGATTCCTGTTCCATGAGGATGAGTGCTAACGCCGAAAAAATAATGGGCTGGGCTGCGCAAAATCACCTAAAACTAAACGTTCTGAAAACGTAGGCGATCGTCCTGGGTTCCTCCTATTATATAAATGCTTTACCTTATACGGCTAATACCTACATTAATATAGGAGAAACCCGGGTTAAATATCAGTCGTCTGTGCTTAGTCTGGGACTTTTTCTTGATTCTAAGCTCATTTGGAAAGAACACATTACATAACTGTGTACGTGTGCACACTCACTTATGTAGTGATTATAGATTATATTTTTTTAGAAAGAGCACCGGTTTCGAGCTGCGCAAACATCTTGTACAAGCCCTATTGTTTCCTATCATCGACTACTGCTCATTAGTTTACTGCGACCTGACACAAGAACTGGACATTAAGGATTAAGCTGCAGAGACTGATGAATACGGGAATTCGTTACATCTATGGTGTAAGGAGGGACGAGCACATCACCTCCTACAGGCGTGAGCTGCAATGGCTCACCACCGCTGGACGTAGGAAGTACTTTATGGCCTATTTCCTAAGAAAACTTTTTAACACCACTCTCACACCATCTTACATCATGGCCTATGAGGGGGTGAGGTGATCCCTCTGGACATCTCCACCTTCGCCACAGAGATGCTGAGGAATTCATTCCATATAAGCGCTTCATATCTCTGGAACTCATTGCCTACTAATCTTCATGACAATAGATCATTATCACTTTTCAAGCGTCAAGCGAAGCAATACTTCATCAGTCTGAGAAACACATAAACAGTCTCCATTAAACTTGCCTATAGTACTCATCACACCTCATACATATCAAAACATATTTCATTTCACAATCTCATCAATCATTCTCACAACTCTCATAATACTGCTTGTACTTTCATCTACTCAAACTTTAATGTATTCTTTTATTGTATTTCTGTTAATATTTTTTTGTACAACAAAATGTACAGTAATAAAATCTAATAATCTAATCTTATCCCTGGATAATAAGATCTTGCTCATTTCGTCACACAGTGGGGCCAAATACTTTAACGGGGCAAGCCTGAGTTAAAACTTCAAAAAAAACGATTTTTTTATTAGCATTTTTAATAGGAAATTGTACGCAGAATATGCTCCTACGATCAGTTTATTTTTTGAAAATTTTATTCGCAAAGATATTGACAAAATACCAAAAGCATGCAAGACGG
The DNA here is from genome assembly GCA_020010945.3 of Muscidifurax raptorellus. Classification (NCBI taxonomy): domain Eukaryota; kingdom Metazoa; phylum Arthropoda; class Insecta; order Hymenoptera; family Pteromalidae; genus Muscidifurax; species Muscidifurax raptorellus. Next base: position 3,040,438 of record JAHUUD020000006.1, read on the forward strand.
TACATTTCGAAAAATCGTGAATTTATCATATTTTGATTCGACAATGTCAAATTGCCATTAAAAAACTTATTCTACTACTTTTCATGTATGATTTTTATAGGAAATTTCCCGTAAAATAAGATTAAAAAGCCGCTATTGCGAAGAAAGTTCTTTGATAAAAAGTTATCACCAAATTATTAAAATCATGAAATATACGATATTCGGAAATTTGCTTTTATTTGCCTTTCAATTAATTGGTGGCAATTAATGTATTGTTACTAATGAATTTAACGTAAAAAAATGTTTCTAAAGCTCGTTTTGCTAAAAAATATTCTGATAAAAAATTATTAAATTAAAGTATTACTCGTTTTACCATAATTACGAATTTAGAATTTGGCGCTTACCGACTGAGCTATGTAAGTGGTAACTTATATAGACTCTGTTTTTGATAAATATTTTGTTTCTACAATCACTCGTTTATATTGAAATTATTTAATAATTTCATGATATCAAATAGTTATAATTTCATAGTAATAATTTCATAATATCAAATCATTTGTAGTTGAAAAGTTATAAAGCGTAAAAGTGAATTATTTACTTTGCAAATAAGTGGAAAGTATGATCATCTGTAAATAAGAAAAGAAGATTTGGCAGATTTTATACGAAAAATCAAAATCAATTCACATTGTAAACATCCAACCCATCAACTCAATCATAAACAGAGTGCTCTCGACAATCGAGTATGCTAATCGGAATAACAACAAGCAGTTCAAGAACGATGCCTGATACGCTTCCTTTAACATCTGGTACGCAAACTATGAGAGACACTAGACAAGTATCAACAACCACCGCACGAACACACCAACCACAGTTTGCACAACCAGAAATTCTTGTATCAAGATCTAAACAAAAATTAAAATCAAAATACGTAGAAGCTGGTCCTATAAAATATAGGATATTTGACATTTCTTTGCTTTTTCCTGCATTACAAGAATTTCTGGTTTGCAAAACTTGTGGTGGAGGTATCCGATTTAATCACGTTAACTAATTTTCTTTGCACAGCTGATCAAGACATCACTATATTTCAGTAGAAAAAGGTCTAAAGTCAATAGAAAAATTGTAAGTATATTTCTATAACCAAATATTAAGTGAAATTTAAAATGCATTTTTCTCAGTTTTTGTGTTTTTATGATTTCAAGGACTTTGCCGCAGGATATTTTAGGAACCGGATATCCAATCAACTTTAAATTTTGAGGAGAGCTTCGGAACACCTTTCTCCTTAGCCTGAGCGGAGCAGAATTAAAAAAGACAAGTCCAGATTGAATGATACGTATGCATGCTTGCGTAACATTCATTATAATTACTAATATTATCAACATACGTGTGACTAATTATTGAAAAATTTTATTTTTCAGAAATCTCTTCCTCTTGGTCCAAGCAGATACATATTTAGAAGCTTCTCCCAAAATTTGAGGTAATTAAGTCATCTGGATGCTGAGATATCCTGCGGGAACTGGATATTATTATATAAAACCTCAAAATTCGTGTTATGTTTAAACTTGTCATTAAATACGGACATAAATTTATTTTTGTAGATAACTAGTTACGATATTTTTTTTCCAATACTATACAATAGCTTGATTATTATTTTATAGTTTTGGATATATATTGCGCATATTGTTAGAATAGAAGATTGATAGAATGGTAAGCATCAAGATTTTATTTTACTAACAATATATTAAGTATAAACTTATTTTGAATTGTATACAAATTTCTGAACAATTATAAATAGAATTTTAAATATGTGTGAAGTAAAAAGCCATGTGTGCAGTAATACAAATTTGTGAAGTAGTGCTTCACGCATTGAAAATAGTCCTTCACGTACTAACTTTACGCATGTTGTTGCATAAATAATTTTATGTATCTAACAATTTCTTCTTTTTAGGCTATAAATATTTCGTTTTAAAAATGCTTAATTAATTCTCTGACGGCTGAAACATTAAACTATTAATATTATAAGCATGACAATAAGATCTAAAAACAGAACGAGGATTAAGTAATGCAGTACATGTTTTATTGCCTTTCAAATCTTTAACTTTGTTAACATCAGAAGAATTTCGCTTAGGTTCCGCATTTGAATGCAGAGGCGAAAATATAGCTTGTACAAGCTTTGTTAAAGATGGGAAACACAATTACTTTCCTGCATCATTTTTAAGATCGAATATTCTTGACCAAAAAGACTCTAAATCTGATTGCTATAGTATCACGATCAAATTGTAATGGTAAAGTTATCCACTCACAATCTAATTTATCTGCATTAATGAATAAAATAAATGTTGTTATGCCTTCTAAATGTAGATTATTCTTTCGTTCTTTGAAACCCAACGCGATTGTTGACTCTACAAAAGAAATAAAAATTAATAAAGCACGATTTTCCAAGTATGTTTTTCATTTCTTCCATATAAGCCATACCATAATTTAAGCAATTTTATTTATTTCTAAAACAAGATACGTAAATGCGGATGGATGGATCTAATAATAATTCCAAAATTCGTTCTGCACTACTGACTTAAACTTTGCCCCCTTCCATTGTTGTGATGGTTTCCTTACTCAGTATAGGTTTAGTAATTTCAAAAGCTTCAATCGGAAAAAATGCACTAATGCTGGATATGCAAAATCAACTCTGTCATAGCAACAATAAGCCTTTAACCAACGCGTTCCCGATAGCTTAACGTTTTTAAAGGTGGCAGATTTAGAAAACGAGCGACTTCTAAATATTCAGCAAATTGTTTAGGACTATTCGAAAAATAATACCAATCGCTTCTCAAAAGTTCCTTAACTTGTTTAGGGATCATATTGCAGCTATTTTTCGTAACGAAAGCGGATGACTGGCAGATACAATTTAATAAAATACAATGATAAAAATTTTTTTTAAAAGAGCGTAAAATTGCTTGATTGTGCTCTCTTGACAAGCCAAAGCGTCAATATTTTTCATGTTAATATTGTTGTTATCAAAAAATAATTTAAACTTTGTAGAAATATCTTATGCTGTTCTTTTTCATCCAACTAACTCTGTTAATTGTAATACATGTTAAACTACTCTATATTCTACTTTACTAAAATATTGAACAGGAACACACAAAAGTTTAACGTAACCGCTTAAAAAAAAAGTATGATTCAGAGTTTTCTTTAAATCATCAAATGTACGTTTATATAAAACTTCTTTAATAACTTGACTGCATTTATCTTTTTTCATTTTCATGCTTTTTACAGGCTCAGTTGACTGTTACAAAATTACCTAACCTCTTAGCATATTCAATATTATGTCAATGTTTTGTCGTTTTACAATGGTCTATTAATAGCTAACAAATATCGGTGAATTTCTTAGCATAATAAACGAAATGAAAAAAAAGCTGGTGAGGTTGATAACATCAATGCAAGTACAATCAAGTGCATTGCTAAGTTCCTGGCAAATCCCTTGGAATATATTTTTAACCTAAGTATATAGTAATCATTTGGCCGGACGTGCTGAAATGAGCTGATATAGTACCAATTTTCAACTAAGGAGATGTATTGCAAACTATTGCCCAGTATATACGTAGAATTTTGTATTAAAATACACGTAAAAAATATATATGACTTATATATTACACGTATTAATAATAATATATTGCAAGCCATAATTTTTTGTTTATTTATTCGTTTATTAAGGAAAAATTAAAAATACGTGATTTTTCAAAAAAATGCTAAAAAGATAGGTTCAGTATTTAGCTTATAACTTTTAAATAAAACTTGTTTTTCAAAAACGGGGTTCGGAAGCTTATTCTACGTGCAATTTACTATTAAAATATCACATAAAAAAATAGATTTTTTCATGAAATAGGACTGTTTTGTCCCCTTAAACATGAGAGCGTAAGAGTGGCGAGCAACGACCTACACCGCTTGGCCAAGAACGTCGTTGGAGTTATGAAATCGAGAGTGGCATATGTTTATCGAAGGCTTGGGGTAACTTAGAGTTGAATTAAATTTTGTTTAAACTTAAACATAATTAATTAACAAATATTTAGGTTTTAGATTATTTGCTGTTAATAAATGTGTGCTTGGTCATTATGCTTTTACGTAGATGCATTACAAGCAATCTCATAGTTGATTATAAATAACCAACTATTGTTCTTATTTTTAATTAGATTTATTTTAAGTTTCTTTTTATTGTTCTTTTTATTTCAAATATATAACTAAAAAAGTAAAAGAGATTTCCCTGAAGAAGGACGTAATAATAATAAATAAAGCTAATATAGGAATAAAGCTAATATAGGATTTGTAAATGCTCATAATTTTAATTAATTAAAAACTGTTTGCAATAATTTATTTGAGTAAAAAAAAAAATTCATTTATTTATTAACAATTTAGAAAATTAACGTAATAAAGTAAATAACGTCACATAAATTCCTCAGCATGGAACTTGAACTTGATTCTTTCGAAATACTGCTCTCGCAGAGACGCGCCCCTCATCACCTTCAAACAGAGGGCGAACGCGGAGCGTCAATGAGAGTGAATAAATCCTAGAATATCAAGATATATTCATTGCCATGAGTAGTCTTGGGCTTTGATCCCATGACATCGCTGGCAATCACCTGCCAAGGGTGCGTAATGGTTCGCTTTCCCATCAAACCAGTCGATGGACGTTGTTCGACCTTGCATTGCTGACAGGCGAAGCACTGCCGAACGTACGTTTTGACGTCTGCGTACATACCGGGCCACTTCTTCATCGATCACTTGGAAAAGTACTGCGCCAACACCAGTGTCACTCGCATCTTTCTGCAAGATGAACTGCTCATCGAAATCTCGGCGGTGGGGAATCGGCGCGGATGCGATCAGCGCCTTGATTTGCTCAAACGCTCCTTGTTGCTCCGCTCCCCACTCGTATCGTCTGTCCTTCTTCGTCAATTTATGAAGAGCCTCCGCAATCGTCGCGAATTCGCACAAGAACTTGCGATACCACGACGCTATACCCAGAAATCGCCTGAGCTGCTTGAGGTTTTTCGGCGCTTGATACGCCATTATCGGCGCGATCTTTTCCGGATCCGGCCGAAATCCATCGTGATTAACCAGGATGCCGAGATATTTCACCTCTTCTCGGCAGAAGGTACTCTTCTCCCGGTTAATCGTCAAATCAACATCGTTTATACGCTTCAGTACCTTTCCCAGGTACTCGAAATGTTCCTCAAACATCTCCGTGGCGATGATAACATCGTCCAGGTACGAATAAGCGTATGGCTGGAGCTCTGGGCTGATCACTTCATCGATCATCCGCTGGAACGTCGCTCCAGCATTGGCTAAACCAAACGGCATACGCGCGAATTGGTAAAGCCAAAGCCCAGGCACGGTAAAGGCTGTCAAAAGCCTTGCCTTCGGTTTCAGCGGTATTTGGTGGTAGGCACTGCTGAGGTCTAATGTCAGTATATACTTCACCTTCTGCAGTTTGCGAAAAATATCCTCCATGTTGGGTAATGGATAAGCGTCAGCCGTAGAAAGCGCACTAAACTTCCGGAAATGAATGCAAAAGCGATATATCCCGTTCGCTTTGCGCCCATCACTACCGGGCTTAACCAGGCACTATTAGAGGGCTCTATGATGCCGGCTTCCAGCAACTCACATACCTACCGAAACATCTCCTCCTATATCTTGTGCGAAACGGGATAGTACTTCGGCTTCACTGGACGAGCAGAACCTATATCGATCCCATGTTCGGTCAGCTTTGTGCGTCCGATCTTCGGTGCGACCTTTGGCAATACGTAATCCAAAAATCTATGGATCTGCGCATGCTCATCATCACTGACATATGCTAGGCCCACCGCTGAAATTTCTATTCTTTCTGTACCAAGCTCTGCGACTTGCAGTTGCACAATCTTGCGCCCTTTCTTCAAGTACAGTTGGCTCTCATTGGGGTCGTGAACGGCGTCGAATAACCTACCGAAATTCGTGCCCACGAGACATTCGTTCGTCGCCTCGGGCATCATCGAGGCAAAGGCAAGTCAACGTAGATGGGCTTCATCGGACTCATGTACAACTATCCAGGAAAGATGGTAGGAAGCGGCGCCAAAAAACCACGGTCAACCACCGGGTCGTGTGTCTGAGTAGAAGTGCGTTGAGAAGCGTCAGCAATTGCGTGCGGCGATTTTGCGTAAGTAAGGCTGTGCCCTATAGTATTATCGCGATTGTAAAAAAGCTGTTGAGGCGTTAGCCGCAGCTTGCGGAGACTTGCTACAGCGGCACCTAGAGTAACGAGACGCCCTTTCGTGTGCGCGCGCGCGTCTCGCGTTCGTTTCGCTGCGAGTCGTAACTTTCGCGGCTCGCGAATATGTAACTTGACATCATTTTTTATCTTGTTAGTAATAACTGTTAGCTTTGTACTGTAACCGACGTGTTGTTATTTACGAAAGACTCTCTCCTGTTCCCTAATCCTACCTGCGAATATCGCCACCTCCGCGGGCGTTGCAACAAGTTGTTGCATCGCAGGTGCTGAGCAGCCGAGCCTGCTGCAAAGACGGAGCAGCAGCGGCTCCGAGAGCCACGCGAGCTAGCCAGGGAGCTCGCAAAGCGAAGCATAGTCGCTTCGCATTGTCTATGGGGGTTATCGCTGACAAAAGAATTGTTCCGTCGCATCGAGGGACTTGCGGTCCAGCTTGCACTTCGAATAGTGTAAGCGCAGGTAAATTCAACCTGTCCTGACGTCTCCTTTTGTGTTTCTCCGCCTCTCAAAGACAGTCTCACCACTTTACAAAAGTTTTAAAGCTAAAAGGAAATATTCGTTCTAGAGATGAAAAATTTGCATCATAGTTATGAGATTTAAGAGAAGGTAAAATTGTTTGTGACAAAGTTTTGATTCTTTAGATATATATCTAAAACGACCATTATTTTAACACGGTGAATTATATGTCGCTTTATCCTGATGCAAACATTCTACCAACATATGTATTCAAATTGAATTAGAAAATTCATCCTAACTTAATAATATTGTATGCAGTGAAATTTTTGAAAAATAAACATGTAATAGATCTTATTACATAATTAGTCAAGAGTATAAGAGTACTTTATGCAGCGAATGTGGTAAATTGTCAATTACTTGCGTTTCTCGCCAACCCACTTGCATGCATGTTTGAGAAGTTACCGCACTGTTTATCACTAATGCGAAAAAATCGTTACGTTATGCAATACTTTTCTAGCACGAGTGATAAAAAAATAGTATATTAATGTTTATGTATCTTATTCTTTTATTTTATATATCGATTGAAGTCAAATTGAAAGATGAAATGGGATCTAGTTTGCAATTCTTTAGTTGGAGTAGATAATCAAACGCATAGAAATTGTTTACGTGCATTAGATGAGCAAATTATACAGCAACTTCAATAATTTGGTAAAAGAATATGATGAAGATCAATTGAAAAACTTAAATTTAAAAAATTGAAATATTTAATGAATTAGGTATACATTATTATCACATTAACTATTTAACGCATTTTAAAAATTCGCCAAAAACATACTCTTTTCCATAATTAATTGAAAAATGATAAAGCTGCTCATGTTGAATATATTAACAATATAATCAATATTCTAAATTATAATAACCAACATTAATTATATTTCTTTTTTTTGTATTTCGCATAATGAGCAATTCTTTTTACATATTTAGGATACAGAACAAAAGTACGTTCTCCTATAATATAATATCTATAATAATATTATAAATATCCTATAATAATATACGTTCTTTTATTCACGTTGCAGAAAATATCATTAATTATTTTTTCTCATAACTTTATAAAATGTTAAGATGTCGTTACCCCCTCATAGGATTGCTACCTTATTATGTGCCCGTTGGGCCGGTGGAGGACTTCTCTATTCGTTCCTGCGGGGCACAGTTGGTTGAAACGGCTTTTTTGAGCAAATAGCGCCTCAAAGAATAGAACTGCAGAAAATAATCAGGATGATTTTTGAAGATCTAATGACGTACTTTTATGAAAAAACAAAGAAAATATGCTTCCTGTATGAGAAAGCCTTTGAAAATTCCACAGAAACTACTGTTTTTCAAAATTTCCAACTATTTCTCATTAAACATATGTATAGAGGAAATTAAAAACAAAAATTTATACAAGATTATCAAAGTAGAGAAAAAAACCTACGAGAAAAAAAATATCTCACTGTTTCAAAGGTAAACGGTAACTTAAGTTTTTTAAGTATTCGAATATTTTGATTTCGGTAGCAAGCTTAAACCAAATGATAGAGCTCTTTGGTTTAGAGTAAATTTATTTTAAAGGTTTCAAAATTGATGGGCTGTACACAAACATATTGGGTATCTTGACGTAGCTTACTAAGGTGTTCACGCATTTACCATCAAATAATGTTAAATTAACTCGAAATTTTAATCGAATAGTTTTTCCATTGCTCAATTCGAGTCTATATCTTTTTAAGTTTGCCATTTCATTCTGTAAATGAGCATATTCCTTGCGTATAGATAAATCATTTTCCTTTACGAACACATTCGTAGGGATCTGGTGAATCGAACACTTTGAAGTGTGGGATTTATCCATATACAATTATCGTCCATATCACTCGCAAGTTTAATTATATTCAAGAACCTAGTAAACAGTGATTGTTGGGCATCTTGATTTTCGGATTTTTGGTGAGGATTCATGTGTTCAGCAGAGCTGTCAAATCAAATAGATATCTTCATCTCTAAATCATATAGACTGTCTTGGTTCCAATCATATGCGATAGAATCACATAAACGTTCACTATTTTTATTAAAAATGTTTTGCAAAGATACATGAACTTCTTTCGCGGAGATTAAGGGGGCATAACACTTTTAAACCCTGCAAAAAAGAGCATTATGTAAAATCCAGAAATTTTAAGTAAATAATTTAAAAATTTTATAGATATATTTAGCATAAAAACCTGTAGTTTCAGCATGCTTAACCCTTCTGGCTCATTGTGGCACTTGGTGCAAGACTTTGTGAGCCTTTTCACTGTCCGAAATGAATGCAGGGATTTTAATTTGAATGCTTAGAAATGATTTGGCGATGAAAAAACTGCATTTTTTAAATTTTGTTCGCTTATTCTGGCACCATTTTTGTGTATAGAACACTTTCTATACATTTAAATCAAAATTTCTGCATTCATACCAGAACTAAAGGGGTACAAAGTATCCCCCTTAAATTTCAGTCAAAAAGGACCATGCGTTCACTTGGAATCTTACGGGCAGTAAGCTGAAATCAGTAAAAACAAGATTTAGAGAAAATCAACTTTAAAGTTTATGAAAATTGTAGAAATTGTAACTTAAATTAGGGCTTACGAAATCCTGTGGGATCAAGTTTTCTTTCTTCCACATGCATACCCCTTCATTCTCAGCAATTATGAGGTATATTCACTTATACCTCTGGCTTCTGTACGGCTTTTCTTACCTGCAAACAAAAAAATTTTATGAATTTTTGACAAAATTTGATAAAATGGATATTTTATCCTTAATAATAAAAACATTTTATACTTATTTTTTTTTGGTTAGGGTGTTTGAAGACTATCAAACCACTGAATGATGTCTTGGGGACTAATCTCCATACACAATTATTAAAACTCTCATTAGAGTTTTGTGTAAAACCACCCAGACATTTTTCAAGTAATTCTGGTTTCGATAGATCTTCATAAATTGGCCTCATTGCATCCATCGCCACAGTTGGAAGGCTATTCTTATAACTGAAGCTTCTGAGCTGATTAGCGGCTCTGGCTACTTGCCACTTGCGCCAACTGTCGGGTCCTGATGGGCATAACATATGTATTGGCTTTGCGTCAGTTGACTGCATATGATTGAAGATGCCCAGATTGCATTGTACATATTGTCAATGGAATTTGGATGACTTCTAATAGCTTCGCCATAGAAAGTCGACAACTTATCAATCACTTTTGCAATGAGCCTTCCTCTTCAGCCAATAGGCTTGTTGTCTGGAAGCTTCTTCCCAGAGAAAGATTTGAGAAGGTTTCGGGGGCGAGTACCCATTCTCTTTTGCACGTGTTGGATGCACTACTTCTTATCCACAATAAATTCTTCGCCATAAGGCTTGCTTTCACTCACTATCTTGTACACTTTGCAGTCTCCATCTCCAATGTAGCGGTGATACTTTATACCATACTCCTCTTCTGAGCGTTGTAAAATTTCACAGATGCCGTCTACTTCCATTTTACCTGCACTACCTTTGTGGTTTGCAGTGCAGTCAGGCTCGTGCTTCTCGTACTACTCTTCATACTCTGCAGTCTGTAGACGGTTCTCCCACGTTGAGCATGCCTTGCAGAAGCTATTTTGCAACGATGAAAAGCCTTGTTTCCTCCAGAAACCATCTTCAGAAACATTCAGTCCAGGTGCTCCAGTCTCTGTAGCTGCTTTTTCTTCTAACACTGCAGTCTTCATAAAGTCTTTGGCAACTTTCTCACGCACTTTACTAAATTGTTCATTGATGGCATCATATGCAGACTGAGCCATGGGTTCCAAGCAGTCCATCAACCCACAAAATGTTGATAGACCAGCGTATATGCCAGCTATATATATATATATATATATATATATATATAGACTCGTATATGCCAGCTCACCAAATTCAATGCATTCTACTTCAATCTTGAATCCTAATCCTTGAGCTTCAGATTCGCCAAGTTTAACTTGCCTATGGCATTGTTTGCAAATCAAAAGTTCCTCAAGAGCATGATAGTTTTCAAGAGGTACATTTGCTACTTTTTTAGCTGAATTTAAAGCCACTTCTAATAATTGTATATTATTATCACAGTTATTTGCTAATTCTACAGCTCTCCTTTTCAACGTTTTTCCAATGAATCTGGGAAAGAGCTTTACGTTTCCGGCCGTTAATCCTGTTGTAGATATTATAAACCACCCTTTTTCTACAGAATCTTTTCTTTTTAAATTACAAAAAATATTTTCGCGTAGTTATAAAATGAAAATTCTAAACGTGCAAATCATGTGCCGATAAAAAGTAATTTAAATCACAAATATTGTTTAGAACAGTTTTCCAAACTTGAAACATTTTCTAAGCTTTTATATAAATTACGTGTGTTTGAAACAAATTCTGTATTTTTCACTATAAAGTACTTACAAAATTACACGTGAGTAACTATTCCTAAAGGGTTTTCTTAAATAAACAATACACTTTGATAACTAATATGAAAAATATTAAAATGTTATTAAAACACATCACTCGACAACTGATCTTCAGAGTCACTCAAAGGGTGACAAACAAAGAATGCTTCAATACGCCTCTAGCGGTAGAATGGATTAGCAAACTGTAGCCTTTATGACTTGTGTTACCACTCGCCCCCATTTTTCACGCCCCTCTCACAACATCCCCACTAAATCCTGGACCAGATCCCTATAGAAACTCCAGGTTTGACTTGGAGAAGGATCTTTTGCATACGAATACTTCTTGACGACGTACTTCAGTTTGCAATTATTTCGATTCTCATTCATATCAACTTCACGGCGTTCGTCAGATTTGTACATACGTATCCTTGTATTTCTGAATATTGTACCTTGAATAAATAATATCTTAACTTTAAATCACTACAACTACTCATTTCCAATCACTCGCTCAAATCTATCTCAAACGAGACCAGCAGAGGATGAGCAGCGGGGTGTCCGTCACCGAAACCTACTCGCCAATAAGGTAAATCAAGCCTTTAAAGGGTAGCTTTTCAATGATATTTAGCGTTGCACGTTAGGCTATGATCTCGCTAATTTTCCTTTAAATATTCGGCTTGCTGTTAACGTCGTGCTAGCTACAAGACCACTACACATAGAGACCCTGCCTGACGTCTCGAGACTTGTTTACCTTTTCCATAGACGGATCTTGAATTAGTCCGTGCTTAAATAAAGGCCAACTTCTCGGTAAAGCGCTACACGCAACCTGGAGGTGACAGTAATTTAATAACTAATACATTAGATTCATACAATTTGATCCGTTCTTGCCTGATGAACGATTGTTGAGCGATTAATATTTATTCATAATAATTCATTTAAAGTCTATCGAAAATTGGCATACATAGATAGTATTGCACATTGCCAAAAAGATGTGCAAGCATGACTTGGAGACCACCTCCGACATACTGTGTAAATGTCCAGCTTTCAGGAGAAAACGCAGAGGGTGTGGGATGTTCCTATGATGGTGTTGGAGGAGGTTAGGTCAAGCAGCTTGACCTCAATATTTTAAGTTACCGAAGCTATCAATAAGAAACTATAAGGTATATAAATTCACAAGGTATAGGAGGCATAGCACAATGGCCAACGCGCAGGGGCCACCGTACTTCACATCTCCGCCTGCTGACTATGGATATGACTAGGGCGTGGTTATAGGGTGACAGGAGATAATTCCACACTAATTTATAATTATTTTTCAAAAATTCTAATTCTTGAAAATAGACAACTACTAATATTCAAATTCTATATCCATGCATGTTATAAAATTTAGAAAAAACAATAATCTCATTAAAACTATTAGAGAATTATTATACAATAATATAAAAAAATAAAAACAATCAACGCACATTATATAAAAATTATATAATATTCTGACAGTACCCCGGAGGTGGTGTGGAAATCTATTAACAAATTAATTTGAATTCAAATTAATATATATTTAAACTTACTTAAGAAATTATTATTATTATTATTATATTACCCTCAAACAAATGTAACATAATAATATATACCTATAGTAACATAATTCACAATGTATCAATCTCAGTTTTTCGTAGATAGATTAGTGATAAAAATTCATTGTGATAAGCTCCCATTTTCGTTGAAGTTTTATGGTGTTTAGTATTTTACAAATTGAAAAAAAACTAAAAGTCTGATTGACATTTACCTTAACACCTTAACACTATGGCGCTCTTTTCATTATATTTATGAAAATCCAAATTATAAAAGTTAGAAGTAAAATTAGATTTTAAGTTTGGAGCTGTAATCGTGTAGTACGCGAAAAAACCCGTTCCTATTTTACAACGTGTACACAAACTAAAAGTCAGATTGATATTTTCTTTCGGTAGAATTTCTTTTCTTCGTTTTTCATTGCAAGCTTTATTTGAAAAGTTATATGAAACAAAAAAAAGTCCTTTTAGCTCCGATATCTCCTAAACGTACTAAAAATATAACGATCTCAAACCCAATAATGCAAAGGGAACTATTGATTACATATTATACATTATTTTATTCTTTTAATAATCGGTCCGCTTAACGCTGGTGGCGCCCTCATTTGAGCGGATTTTCCTATGTTAAATATTATGCGCGAACTACGTGTTAAAGAGATATCAATGCCAGTCTTCCCCTACAACAGATTAACGGATCCCCTCCACAGAGTGAATAGTATAATGTTGGTTTTATTAATAAAAATAGAATAAAATGTAAGAAATAAAAGACAAAAAAGGGAAAAAGTAGGAGGTTGGAGACAGGTGGGTATAAGGGAAGTATAGGAGTAGTGGTGGGGAAGTGGAGAATAAGCAGGGGGAGGGGTAAATCATGAAAAAAAAGTAATTTCTTGAAACCATTTATCGTAATTAAGTGGAGGGGGTGGAGGATATAAATCGCGTAAACAATTATATAATACTGAAGGATATATATACACACAGATTGTGAAATTTATTTTTAAAAACTAACCTATAATGTGGCATTCTTCCAAATTTAAGGATTTTGTTGACACTGTCCAAAGCTGCGATTTCTGGATTTTGATTGTTGACTGATCCACTATAGCCTTTATGCGCTTGCTTTTTGGAGTACGGCGGGTCAAACTTTTGTAACGTATTCTTCTTTCTGAGAAAACATATCATGTTATCGGTAAATATGACGAGTACTATTTTTTAATTCCATATATATATATTTATATATATATTATGTTCGTTTTGAAACTGTCTGAGATCTTCTCACCTCTCCCTTCCCTCATTGGCACAACCTTATAACCCCCCTCATTCCCCTCAGTCCCCTCAAACCCCACTTAATTTATAAGTGCATTAAAATAAAAAATAAAGTCAACAAAGTCGTAGTTTACCTATTAGGCCTAATCAACAGAATAAAATAATTTATAATTTTGGTAAATTTTATATTTGTGAAACTAATTTTCAATTTGCATTATTAAATAATTATCGGAGTGTATACATATTTAAATTTTTTTTCTCAACTGTTCTAAGATTACAATAATTTTACAATTGTCTATCGAAAATATTTTTAAAATATACATTTTTTTGAAATTATGTAAATAATAGTTTTCTACTACTATTTTTTTATACTTCTGAAATATACCAATATATTATTAGCATAAAAGATAATAAAAAGTAATGTAACACAATAATTTGAATTTATACTTTTTTCTTATGTTTATATTATTGATTGATTTGATGTTTTTAAATGCTTGAATAAATTTCAAATTACTGTGAAATGCTTCATTTTTCGCATTTCTACTTTCAGTAAAAATGATTATATTTACTACAAAAATATTATACACCAATAATAGAATAGGATTCCCACAAAGTTATAACGGAAAAGAGAAAGCATCGGCGACATAGAATAAGAGTACCGCTGAATAGCTCCGAACCGAGAAGGTCAAGAGAATACAAAGTACAAGTCAACTCGTATAGCTAGGGAAAGCATGAGTTACTAGCACATTGTACATTTCAAATACATTAATAGCGGCGAAACGAGAGACGATGAGAACGAGAGAGGCAAATCGTATGCGAAACTAATATTATTAATTTAAAAATAATCAAAATAACAAATATGTGAAACGGAATATGAACAATTATGCGCGAGACGACGTTATTAAACGAGCATAAAATTCGATAAAATTAAAATTCGATAAAATTAAACAACACAAAACAATTAAACAGAATAGTCAAACGGTCTCATGGTATTCGAGCATACCGAACGTCGCTAGAACCATTGTAATATTGAGTATAAAAGTACGAAAACATAAAATCCGCAACGAGGGAAGTTAAAGGCAAGCTGAGGGATGCAGACGTTAAAAATGCAATACCTCGCGATAGCCAGAAATTATACGTGACAGTAACAGAGTTATACGCAAGAAACTCTTTCGATCTATACACCTCATAGAAACATTTTCAATAGATCAATTATAAATGCAAGAGAGATACAAGAAGAAGCAGTCTTGTCACAAGCAGTAAGCCTCCATATTTACGGCAAGCTAGATAATATCACTACTTTTATTACATTTACGAACGCAAGGAAGATCCGAAAAACTATACAAACAAGTAGAAGTTACCCAATCATGCAAAACCCTTTTGACACCTGCACAAATACAATAATAATAGTCGAAAACTATAAATCAAAGGAGGAATGTTTGACAAACAGCAGTTAAAAAGCCAGACACGATGAATAATGAGAAGAGCAATAGAGAAACGATCATAGATAATCCATATATGGAAAAGTTAAGCTCTCTTATTGGATATTTTCGTCGAGAATATTCTCGAACAATTGCAACACCACCATAGAGGAAGTACATATCCATAAGCTTTCTAGACGTTCCATTAATAAAAGACAAAGGTAAATTAATAACCGACTGGTACACCAAACCAACATTCTCTGGCAGATTCCTGAATTATACATCGGAACATCCTTTGTCTCAAAAAATCGCCATGGTGTATAATCTTGTTGATAGCGCGATAAAATTATCCAACATAAATTCCATAATAAGAACATCCACAACATCAGAAAATTACTATAATTGTCCCCGATTACATCGAATATACCACCGAGGCAACAGATCAGCAGTAATATAAAACGACATTTTATCAGGTTACCGTATATAAACGTTTTATACGAGCAAACCAGCCATGAATTCAAAGCTTGTAACATTGAAACTGTACCGAAAATCGATAACCAAATGAAGAACATCATGAGAAAAAAATTTTGAAAACAATGCTGTATACAAGCTGGAATGCAATGAGTGTTCTACTACGTATGTCGGTCAAACTAAAAGAAATGTGTGTATATGTATAAAAAAACATAAAAAATCAAATAATAGTGTAATATCTGACCACATGAATAATTTAAATCACACTTTTAATTTTGAAAATTACCAGATCAAGGAAGAGAGGTCAATTTAAATAAATGTTAATTTCTGTAATGTTACATGTACACCTGCATGAAAACGGTATAAACATGAAAGAATATATATAAAATCTAAATACAGTATACGCACATCTTATACACCAGTTGAAAGGAAAACATACATGAGTCATAGCTCGGACGTCAGTAGTGAAATGTTAATACGGCGATTCTCTTTAGCTGCTCCGCGCCGTATATATGAAATCGGTGAAAATCTCGTCTCCGTTAAATTATAAATTAGCAGTGGAAAGAGAGACATATTGTTTCACACACATCCCCCCGCCACCCGGCAGAGAAGCGATTCCGTGCAAATGCTGTACTGAGGAATATCTCCGTGAATGTAACCCTTTTTCTATTTAAAATCATAACATCAATATAAAACTTTGTAATAAAAACTTGATCACATCAGTTTCCTGATAAGAGCGGCATTGTTAGCCAAAACGTCAAAAAGAAAGAATATTATAGTTTTTTTCGGTTCAACAAACGGCTGAAAACCGGATTTTATGAAATTTCTTCGAAAAGCTGCGCAAGCTAAACGTAATATTGTGACATCCTGCTTTTATTATTTCACGATTTTATTTTCATATTTAAAAATGTAATTGTTTAACTATTGTTTATTATATTTTTTAAAAATTTGATTTTTTGGTTTATACTCATTGTGACAGGTGCGTAAATGTCTTCAGGTGGCAACGGTCTCACGTAGTGTTGGTTTTTAGGTGTAAAAGTTTCGTATGAAAATAATTTAGACTATCTGTAAATTGATCATTCGTAATCTCTATTAGAATTATTTTTTAATCATTCAGTATTACAATTGATGTTGCTCATTTATCCTTTTGCAAATTGAGCCCTTCGTACAAATTCCAAATCAATCAATTTTTTTTACAAGGTCTACTCTAAAATCGTAGTCACGGACATACATTGCTGTACGATGCACAAGTTTAGAACGTAGAGTTTTTTCTTCCTCTCCCAAAACTGGTGATAATTGTTGTTTTTCAGAATCATTCAACAAAAAATGTTGGAAACTCTAATTGATAATAATTTATGAAGCTGTGTAATAGGTATAAAATCAATTGAGAATAATTATAAAACGTGCGTAAATAGCTGCCAAATACACTTTGAGGCCTCCGTCACAAAAAGCATGCAGTTGGATTTTCGTAAATGAATTTTCCATTAACGTAACATATCTTGGTACACAGCACGTGCTTATTTCTTTTAAATATTTAGCCCATTCTAGCCAACCAACCTGCTCCTCTTCACTTAATTGCTCGTCCCAATTAATTCCACTTCGCCATATTTCTTGCATTCGAATTTTTGATTTTAAAATAAATGGAGCAATTAAGCGGAGCGAATCGAAAACGGACATTACCGTTTTCAAAAACTCGCATTTCGTTGATTTTCTCAAGCAATTAATTAAATCCTCGGGGATTCGATCTAACCTAAGAATAAATACTAACGTATAAGTTTCAGTAACCCAATAACCCAAAAAAGACCTAGTACTCGCTCTCCCCCTCGATTAAAAAGATGTATATTCGCTGAGATTTTTTCGCGCGCCTCATATTTGACCGACTCGATCGCTCGTTCTTCATTGCTGACCTATCCGTACATTTAAAAAATTGCCGCTGAATTTATTTCGATTAAATAGTTATATATATATATATATATATATATATATATATATATATATAATATATATATATATATATATATATATATATATATATATATATATATATTGTAAGACTATATTCTATCACTCGTTCAAAATTACAAAGATGGAAAAATGACTCTATCGGTCTATACGACCACAATTAAACGAAGTCCCGGGTAACTTATTAGCCGCGACTTGACAAGGCAGTACGCGCCTAAGGAAGCTGCCAGATCCTTACTGAGGAGTCCATTCTGACGGTGGAACGAAACGCCAAGATTTATTTTTTGAAAAGGCATGCCTGTTCAAAGATCTCAAATTTTGAAAATAAACAGTGTCATAGCCTATTAGTTCAAAAATTAATTGTGCTCGTATAGACCGATAGAGTCATTTTTCCATCTTTGTTATTTCAATTAAGTTTTGTACTAACTTCGAAGTTTTTTTCACGGTTTTCCTACTAGTTAAAATATCATCCGCGTAGCAATCCCGATTTATGATTTTTACTATGTCGCTTTGAATCTATAAACAACTCCGCGTTCTTATCCTTGACGTATATCGCGCTGCACTGTCATGGCTTGGCTCTGAATAGTAAACAATTCATCTCGTACACCTCTGGCTCTCTTTTCCTATCTCTCCTCCGCCAAAGAAAGTTTTGTGCTCTACGATCTGTAACGCGAATCTCGCGCCACAATAATTGTGCACGCGTAGATAGGGAGATTCCTAGTTTCTTTTTTTTATGGTATAAACAGCGAGTCAGAATGACCCGCACTACCAAGGCTGAACTAGCGTTTTGGGAAAAGAGGGCGCTACGCGTTTACCGTGGCCAATCGTGACGCGACACTACTACCGTTGCGATAGATAATGTGTGATTTTTGGTTCTTCTCAAAAAATCTAGTCAATCAACAGGTTTCACGAAGAGAGCGATGTGAATGTGTGCGTGTATGTTGGTGGGAAGAAGAAGACGACGCATCAATCAGCGTTCGACTGATTTCGAGCGAGTAAAGACGTGCGAGATAGAGAGAGAGAGAGAGAGGGAGAGAGGGAGAGAGGGAGAGAGGGAGCGAGGGAGAGAGGGAGAGAGGGAGCGAGGGAGAGAGGGAGTGAGGGAGAGGGAGAGTGGGAGAGAGGGAGAGTGGGAGAGAGGGAGAGAGGGAGTGAGGGAAAGAGGGAGAGAGGGAGAGAGGGAGAGAGGGAGAGAGAGGGAGAGAGGAAGAGAGGGAGAGAGAGAGAGTTGTGTCTTTGAGCTTTTGGAAAGAAAATGTATAGAGGAGCGAAGTCTGTGTAGTGCGTACATTGCGATTACGATGAATGGCCTGTCATAACTGTAATTCCTCTCGACAGGTGTGGCTGTGAGAATTATTCGATACATTTCATAGCTGCTTGCAAAAATACGCGATTTGAGCGTACAAATGTGGTGAATTTGTACTGGAGATTTTAGGTGTGGATAGGTGTTAACAAAGTTGGTTGTATCGTTCAGTGAAATAGGTATTAGGCACCGCGTTTTTTCGTATTCGTGTCCACTCGGTAAGCGGTAAGGCGGCGACTATATTGGCAATGACCTCGTGTCGAGCGTCGCATTTCGTGCGATAGTTTTGTAAAGTAGATGTAAGACTAGTAATAAATACATGTAAATTTGATCGGATTAAATTTTAATAATAAAATAAATTACGGAAAATGTGTGTGTAGTATAAAGTGCTTTCGAGTTTTATCAATAGCTTCTGTTATTTAATTTTTTTTTAATATCAATTTTAATGCGTTTTGCTCAACATTTATACAGCAGTATTTAATGGAGTCGACAATTTTTTGAAGTTTTTACCATCTACCGGCTATCCTGCGAATGCTAATGAAAATATAAATCCAAATTTGAATTTATGTAATAATTCAGTCACTGATGAAAGTAGCTCTTTTGTTACATCAGCAATAAGTGCTGGTGTTGATGAGTCTGTAAGGACACTTCCGCCCCATGAAAGCTCACCCTCTTATGGACAACCAATCATAAAACATTAGTTGAATACGGAATAGCAGCTGTTGATGAGCAAACAAAATCTGGCGGCGATTCAGAAAAGGCAGATATCCAAACATCAGTTTATATATCTCGGCTCTTTACCTCTGTAAGAAATCATAACTTAGTTTGGAATCACTTGCTTTTTGGCAAAAATATAAACACGGATTCTTTGACTTTCGAGTCATAAGCAGAGACGACAACTCGCTATTTTTAACAATAAAACAATTGTCTATTGACAATTGTCAATGGATTGATTGGATATCGTATTGATATATTCAATATTGTAAATATTAATACAAAAATAACAATATTAGTCACTAGCAGATATTACTTTCTATTCTCAATATCAATAATGCACATTTATTACTTATTAGCCCAAATTTATTAATCTTAACCCATCCTACAAGTCGCACAAATTATCGGCTTCAGGATATATTTATTACATATTGATTTGACGATAAACATACACAATTTTAAACTCAAACTTTAACTAAACCCTAAAGTTGAGCTTAAACCCAATCACAACCAATGCCCCGACGAAGGGACGATGATAATATGCAACTTTTAATCTTTTTTAAGTGATGATATTGGTGGCTGTGGTGGCTAAGGCGCCACGCTACTTTTGATTATGTTAGGATTCAAATCCAGCTCTCGGAATATTTTTATTACACATTAATATCATATCTAATTACTTGCAAATATTATATCCCGTTCTCCATATACCAATAATGCATCTATATTAGTTACCGAGTTATTAACTAACCTAAACACATATGTTATGTGATAACTTTCCCGTAACTATATTCAAAGAATTATTTCAAATATATAATCGGCAAAGTTATACACATAAAAGGTACAGCGAGACTCAAGGCCTCAAAAGTATCAGGTAGCCAAGATTCTCGCTGACCTAAACAATTTCCCGTCTGCTGCTCAAGACCGCTCGTGCGAAGCCACGTTGCAGTTTAGGCATACAAGTGCACTTGTACAGTTGCTAAGCCCCATAAGGCCTAATGAGTGCAACAAGTGTCGACGCAGTGATGCCAGAGTGGAGAAGTAAAACTTAGAGAGGCGTGGGAGGTACGGAAATACTTTCGAGCGTCCCCAAGCCACGCTACTCCACGCACTCCGACTCGAGCCGAGCTCCAGAACGGACGTTCCATTTTGGGTCTTACTTTTGATTTTTTATTAATTGTTCAAAGACCAATTTAATTTTCTAGCTGAATATATCTTACCAGTTCTAACTTAATATTCGGGCTTTTAAGAATTGCTGTATTTCTTTTGACAATTTCGCTTCAAATTACATTTGTTAATAAATAAAACTATACAATCAAAAGAAAGCCAAGTGTTCAGTTAATTTTCGGACCATTAAATTACGAAGAGGATGCGAAACCAAGCACAACATAGAGCAGAGAGGCAAGTGATGCAGCTACAAAGAGAAAACAAATCATCCCTTATATTCACCTGAAAGAAGCGAAGGTAAAAGATTCATATATTGTGTGAGTGTGTTTGTGAAAAGAATAGAGAGAGAATAATTAGCGTCGGCAATCAGGAGAGACTAGAGTGAAGTCTCTCCCGCAGCTATACAGTTGCGTGTACGTGAATAACTTATCACAAACTAGTTAAGTGACTAGCTGTCACCTAACAACATACTTTCTTGCTATACAATCCTGCGCGAGGGACAATTTTCGACAAATAGATATTTTTATTAAACATAAACGTCTAAATCTTAAACTTAAGTTTAAATCTAATCATATTGAAAGATCTCAAAGAGAGGTGATGATCATATGCAACTTTCTATCTTGTTGAAACAACCATGTTGGTGGCTGTAGTGGCTGTAAGGCGCTGTGCTAGTTTTTGTTATGCTCACGTTCAAATTCAATACTTGGATTTTGTTTTTTTTACATACTTAAAGAAAGATGTTTATTAAACTACGTGTTTAGATTATTATTGATATTTATACATTTATTAGTAAATAAAAAGGTAGGTGACTGTTATCGTGTTGTCAATTTGCACTGTTAATATTAAATTATTCTCAATAAATATAATTTGTATTTATTACAGCATCGATTTATATTAAAACTTTGTATCGTACTTTTTGCGGTTTTGATATTTAAATTATGAAAATGTTAATTTATGACAACAACTTGTGGGCAGTATTTATATATGGTGCACAGACTGGCATGGCAAACTGCTGGGGTCATTGATACGAAAACAGGTCTCGAAGGCCGCACAGTTTTAATTTGGCTGCTTCTATACATTACTTTCAATTCCGGAAAAATATGCAGCAGCGACATAACTTTTAATTAATCATGAATGCGTAAATTTCAATAATAACCCAATAACATATAGTGGAATAAACTGCTTAATATACATATATACTGTAATGTGGTGGCTTCGCAGTCACAAAGAATGTTAAGTTAGTAGATTATTTACACTTTATCACCACGAGGTTAAGCGAACAGCATTAATTTGTCCTCGCACGCGGTTGAATTTATAAGGTGCCAAGTCGCGCGTTCTCACCTGGCTATAGGAGGCTTGCCTCCCAGAGGGAAATCAGTCAAATAATATACTGACAAAGTTAATATTTCACTCCCTCATATATCGTTGTTTTTTCATTTACAATAGAAGGGTTTATCGTTATATTTATTATATAATAAAACTTTCACAAAACCTCAAGATGCCTTAGTTGCAAAGTTATAGCCATATCAAAATTTGAGATTAAAGATTTTTTTACTTTTCGTCAAACTAAATTATTTTTTTAGGCATGTTAGAAGCAATTGAACTATACATATATACAATTTTGTTTGCAAATCATCTATAGAATAATGTAAAATTTTTTTCGGAACACAATTAAGTCACTTGTGATCGATTGACATAGAGGTAGTACTATATATATATATATATATATATATATATATATATATATATATATATATATATATATATATATAACTCGTGTTAATTCACTCATCCCAAATTCGGGCTAGGCCCATTTTGAAGGTATTGTTACAAAATAATATTGTGATTTTATCAAAGATATCGGAACTCCCGAACTTTTGTAATAGCAATATAAAAAAATCTCTATGTAGTTTGTGTAACTATAGATATTTCTAGAAAATTCTGCAAAATGCTATAATATCTATACACCCTCCTCTGCCGTCCGTCCACTAGACCCTCCACAGCCCCTCCAGTAGCCCCTCCACTAGCCCCTCCACTAACCCCTCCACTGACCCCTTCACTAGCCCCTCCACTAGCCCCTCCACAGCTCCTCCACTATCCCCTCCACTGCCCCTCCACTAGCCCCTCCACTGGCCCCTACACTAACCGCTCCACTAGCTCCTCCACGGGCCCCTCTACATATTTGTGTACTTGCCCTTCTGCAGCTTTTTTGTTAGTATTTGCTGTACCGCCATTTGCTTCTTTGTCTTCTGTTTCATTATTCAAACATTTTTTTATGATAAATAAAGTTTTGTTATTTGGTTTTGAAATGTAAAAATAGTTTTCAATACCACCTCAGAGGTACTGTCAGAAGCTTAATTCATTAAATTATACATCAAGTTTCAGGCGTATTAATTTTTTTTAATTTTAAATTATTGTCTAAAAATACTTTAATATGTCATTACTCTGAGAACTATTATTTTTTTTATAACTTTTGAATTTTTATACAATAATTTAAAAATCGTGTTATGTTTTTTATATAAAACTTTTTATATTAAAAAATTTTACAACTTTTTGAATCTTTATATTTGTACAAATTTAATAAGTTTAAAGTTTTTTTATACATAATATATTTGTATGGTATAAATTTTATGTAACTGTTTCGTATAAATAACAGTATAATAATTTAGAAAAGATATGTAAAATGTAAAAATATAATTTATGAAAATATCAACTTGATGTATAAAAATTTATAGTAACTAAAAAAAATATCATTATATGTTTCATGCAGGAAAATTGAATTAACATAAAACAAAATGGATCAACAAGATACAATCTTGGTTAGAAACGTTAAGAACTATTGGTAAACAGTGGGGACTAATTTTAAAAAAGAAAAAGCTTTATGATCGTCATATAACTGAAATTCACAAGGATAAGAGCAAAGATCATAAATGTAAAATATGCGATAAGTCTTTTAGGAGATTAACTAATTTAGTACGTCATTCATTATCGCATGTCCAAAAAACAAACATTTGTTACATTTGTGGAGAAAATTATTATCGGACAGATGATTTAAAACGACATATTTTAACACATGTATGAATATCACTAACCTATTAATCAAAATCAACAGTCAAGATCAACTCATCAATAACAGTATTATGGGTACTATTATATTAGTTACAGGGCTCGGAAATATTTCTTATTCAGGTAAATTTATATTTTGTTAGACATAATTTGAATTTATCTGATTTTAAATACATAAAATATTTCAGAAACCACCTATGAATAAGAAGGTTAAAAATTGATTATCGCTTATCAACTTTTGTGATTATGTCTATTATATTTAGTTTTAGAGACGCAAACAGATTTTGCAGCCGAAACACGACTACTAACTCCAACTACAGAAACTCCAGAAGAGAGTCGACAGCATCCGCAAGTCCTTAGAACAGCCATATACAGATCCTCACAAAGTGATCAGGCGCACAGACCAGCGCACTTTCGTCATAGAAGAGAATGGCAAGGAGAGGACAATCACGACTGGCCAAGTAAAAGCAGCGTACTTAGAGACAGCTGAACCAGTCAACACGGCACCGCAACCCACACAACTTCTAGCTCGGCAACCTGCAACCATCACGGTCACCAGCAGACGCTGCTCAACCATCAGATGCCGCCCAGCCTTCATCCTCGCGCCATGTAACGTTCTCAGCTATTCCCGGTCTGATCACTGGAGGGGGAGTAGATGTGGCGACACGACCATCAACACTACAGCACCGCTCGAGATGCAAACAGACTTAGTAGCGGAGACATGACTACTAAGATACACGCATACAGAACGAACTCTAGCGCCATTGCCCCCGCCCCAGCTGTGGCGATTGCTGGAGTGAGATCGAGATTCGCGATCACTTCGCATTTGCCTGTGCTAGCATTCAGATGCGCGCCTATTAAGTCTCGGTAAATTTCACTCGTAGAATTATTGGACTACGTTAAGTGTTAATAAAATCAAGCTCTTTATTTTACATCAACTCGACATCTTTATTTCGCTCTCTTGCACCTTTCCTGGCGCACTCTCTGTCTCTCAACCAACCTCTAAATATCTACTGTGAATTAAATATTAAAATAAAGAAAAACAAGTTGTAAACGGCAATATAAGTTATTTAAAATACAAAATACGTAAGAACTATCAAATCGTGTGATCTAATTTCTTTTGTACAGACATTCGTACTTCGGGGGTTGGCGAACGGAGCGAGCAGGGGGGTAGTCCTTCTAGTATATATATATATATATTATATATTATATATATATATATATATATTAGCGCTCCAATACGCGCACTGCACGCTGCGTAGCGTGGCTCTCCCCTCTCGTCTGGCTGTCACGTAGTTCGACGCTCCCTCCCTCTCCCTCCCTCTCTCTCTCCCTCTCCCTCTCCCTCTCCCTCTCCCTCTCCCTCTCCCTCTCCCTCTCCCTCTCCCTCTCCCTCTCCCTTTCCCTCTCCCTCTCTCTCTCTCTCTACAAATTAAACAGTCATTTCGCTGAAGTGTCCATATCGAACTCTGAGGGCGAGGCAGACCTGGATGACATTGTATCGATGGCTGGCGAGGGAGGATTCACTTTTCGTGACGTCACCGTTGCTGACGTCGTACTTGCTGCCGCTCAATTCTCGTCTCAAGCAAAGAGGGAGGATAGAATTCCGCAGAACATCATTGCGAAATCATTACACATTATAGGCCAACATCTAGTGACACTGTTTAATCTATCGCTATCAATGGGGACTTTTCCGACGGCTTGGAAGAGAGCACATCTTGTGCCGCTTAAGAAGACACCAACTCCATCAGTAGTCTCGGACTTTCGTCTAATAGCCCTGTTGTGCTTTCTCTCCAAGGTCCTGGAAAAGTTGGTACGTGACCAGATTACTGAGTTCTTGGAAGCGCAGAAGGTTCTTGACCCTCATCAGACTGGTTTTCGTCGCAACAATTCAACACAAACAGCACTGCTTAAACTCACAGAAGACATCAGGACGGGTATTGGCAGCGATAAGCGCCTCCTGACAGTTTTGCTACTGTTTGATTTCAGTAAAGACTTTAACTCTATTTCACCATCTAAACTCCTTCGCAAGCTGATCGGAATGGGTTTTTCTAGGTTGACGGTCATGTGGGTTCGATCATTCATAACCGGACGTAATCAAAGAGTGGTTACCAGAACAAACGGGGAATGTGATTGGTTAACAACCAACCTTGGTGACCCGCAGGGTTCGATACTGGGGCCTCTTCTCTTCAGCTTGTACATCAATGTTTTAAAAGATGTTTTGTATAAATTTAAAAGTCCACGGGGGTGTTTGGATGATGGTGTCACGTACCTGTTATACACAGATGACCTGCAGGTATATACTGAGGTTACGACGGATGATCTAGTTGGGATGGGGTTGGGTCGCGTGTCGGCTGTGGCGCGCTTTGTATCGGCTTCGGCATCTGAGAGTGAACTGCACTTCAACACAAAGAAAACGCAGGCAATCATTTTCGGTTCCGAGCACAACATAAATCAGCTTCAGAGGCTAAACCTGCAGGGTTTTGAGGTTCAGGATGGTATTTTCGTACCCTTTGTCGATGTACTAAAGAACTTCGGTATGATTATGATTTCTAAACTTACATGGAAACCACAAGTGGATGCTGTTAGCCGCAAGGTTAAGAGAGCCCTTTATGGGCTGAGATTTTTTAGGTCCTGCACCACTGAGATTCTAATCGCAAGCAGCTGGCCAGCGCCCTTGTCGTTTCTCACCTGGACTATTGCTCGGTAGTTTATCTGGATGTGTCGGAGGGGCTTCAGACGAGACTAAAGAGATTGCAAAATTCATGTGTGATATATATTAAAGGTGTTGGATGGGGCGAGCGCATCACCCCTCACCGCAGTGAACTGAACTGGTTGGACGTTAGCCATCAATGAGCCTATTTCGCGGCTGTACTTGTATACAAGACTTATTCTATGGGGCAGCCGCTGTATCTTTATACCCTCTTCGAAAAAAACAGTGCAGGTCCTCGGCGAGTGTATCCAAGGAACTGGCCTTACCGAAGCCGGACATGGAGGTGGGTCTAAAATCGTTTCGAGTTTGTGGGGCCAGGCTGTGGAATTCACTACCAGACAGCATATGAAGCTTGACTTCGCTCTCGAGATTCAAAGTCGCTCTGCGTAGCCATCTAATAAATGTAAGCGAAAATCGGGCCTGACGACGAATCTGTGCATGAGGCTGCATATTTGCTGCGATATTATTAGCTCTGTAAACGTTGTATTAGATGTATTGACTGTGATACTGACTGTGATAATGTAAATCAGTGTGACTGACTACGAAAGAATAAGGGCCTAGCGTACAACTTGTTCTCTACAAGTGCCACTAAGTGCCAGAAAATTGTACTCGGTACACTTTGTAATGTTGTATTTTTTTTGACTTGCTCAAATAAAACTTATTCTCTGCCCCCCCTTTGGGAGCTTAAGTTTAAGATTTAGATATTCATATTTAATAAAAATATCTGTTTGAGGGAAAGTATGTGTTTAGTTAGTAACTCTTAATTTCTAATATAAATGCATTATTGGTATATGGAGAGTGGCATATAATATTTGCAAGTAATTGGATTTGTAAGTAATTGGATTTGCAAGTAATTGGATGTGGGGCTTTAGTTGTGATTAGGTTTAAGCTTAAATTTAGGGTTTAATTAAAGCTTAAGTTTAAAATTGTGTATGGTTATCGTTGAACCAATATGTAATAAATATATCCTGAAGCCGATAATTGATGCGATTAGTAAAATTGCCTAGGATTAATAAGTTTGGGCTAATAAGTAATACATTTGCATTATTGATCTTAAGAACGATAAGTAATATTTGCTAGTGACTAATTTTGTTATTTTTGTATTTATATTCACAATATTGAATATATCAATACGATATCCAATCAACCCATTGCATATGCACATTTCATTTGAGGTTATTGTAATAAATCGTGATAGTTGTTGGAATAGCAATAGTGCTAAATAAACAATTGTCTTATTGTTAAAAACAGATTGGCGTAAAATAAAGCTTGAAAAAATTAAATGCATTTCTACTACGCGAGAACACGCGCGACAGAAAATGTAGCAATTTCACAGACACAAACATGGCGTACTGTATCGGTGGGTCGCACACTCACACAAACGCGCGTATTCATGGGCTAACTGTAGGTGTGAATCATCTAGACTTATGTTTGCATGGCTCGGTCTTGCATCATCTAAGTGAAGGGCTTCAATAGGAGTCACAGCATTTTGGTGGTGTCAGTATGGCAATAGATCCACCTCTCTTTCTTACACGGTGGCTTTGTCTACAATAACATGACGAGTGATGTTTTTCGTCTCTTTCTATAGCGTGATATAACAGCTTGCAAAATAAGGGGCTAGTACCAACCTCTTCAGATGTTAAATTACTAGAAATTCGTAGATTACCGGCAGTTACACACATAGACAATAGTTACACATCGTGTTGACACATTACGAAGTTGGTATTAGCTCATTCCATTTGCTGTGATATCACGCTATAGTTAGAGACGAAAAACATCAGTCGTCGCACTATTGTGCAATTATATCTTTCAAAAATCAAGTTTATAACAGTGCATATAATGTTCAAATCCAGCCAAGAGCCTGAGTCTTCCAGCAGTAATAGGTCCACTGAATAATTTGCGTATAGAAACAATTCATCATGATTCAATATGTCTACGATATATATCATCTGCCGGGCACGCAGCGTTTTCACAGTGCAACAAATTTTCACCATTTTGCGGTTCTATACGAATATAGCGATTAGATTTGTGCGCGACGTTACAAAATTAAGAAATTTAAAATACGCCAAATCAACCCTAATTATTCAGATTTTGCTTCCACCAAGAGGAAGTTTTATAATAGTAAAATTTTCAGTTTCGCTAAAACTTCATAGAAACGTGTTTTGAGATGTTTGGTGTCGAATCATACGTTTTTGGGAAATGTTATCGCGGATGACAGTATGTGTGTGTGTATGTATGTATGTATAGCGTCATAATTCTGGAACTGCGTAACCAATTATAATATAATTTAATATGCATATATGTTTTTGGATTCTCAATTAGGGAAACAATTTTTTTGGGTTTAACAATTATGACTATTTGTTATTTCTGAAAAAAAAATTTGCATTTTTTTAAATGATATGAAATATTTAATCCATTTGGCAATAGTGCTTCTAAAATAACAATTATTCGGAAATTTTGGCAATAGTGCTTCTAAAAGAACAATTATTACAATTTCGAACTACTTTTCCCGGAAGATTCCTCAGATTGACCGTTCCGTTTAATTGTTATGATGAAAAAGTGATTTTTTTTAATGTTCATATCTTTAAGACTAAATTGTTAAACATTTTGAAAAGATTCATGTCAACAAAAAACAGTAATATATGCTTGCTGTAAAAATTTTAAGCTATTTTAACGATTAAGCTAAAAATAAAAATCTAAAAGTCAAAAACATCGACAACAAACAATTGTTTTTTTTAATTATTGTTAAAAATTATTAACATATTATATATTTAAATAATATTTTATCTATTCGAACTATAAATTTAGTCGGAGGAAGCTACGTGCCAGTGTGTTGGCAGCGGTTTCTTAACTGCGTCTATTTTGCAAGAATCGCGTGTTTTAAAATCCTGCATGGCTGCTCCTACAAAATTGAAGAATATAAAAGCGCTCGTGAGATAGGTGGTTCTTGCATCGGATCTCAAATTAGTTGGTTTTTGAAACGGATTCTGAGATAGGTGTTTCTTCCGTTCAGCCATCGATATAGTTCTGAAAGGTCACTTTTTGTGGTTAAAAATTCAAATATACATAAAGATCGTGCGCGAAAACAAATAGCTATATCATATCCAAATAAACTGCAATAAAATTATGCTCATTTCAGCTTCGCTGAATCATAATGATAACTATGTTTATCAAGTTTTGATGTCGGAGCCGGATGGAGTATTTCTATTAAATCTTCAGAATTTGGAATTAATGAAAAAGAAACATAGTAATAGAAATATACTAATAACATACTATAAGTATAAAATTGTAAAATATTCAATAATAAAACCTGTAACATGAAACAATACATTTTTAAACTAATACATTTTCAATATATTTTTAAAAATAGCATAATTAATCTTAATAAATTAAAAACTTTAGCATATCTACTGAGCGAATGGATTTTTCAGCTAATAGTGCATCTAAACTATTCGGAAATCCATATCTTAAGGAGAGCTTTTATTCTAGAGCAACAATTATAGCATCTATTACAAATATCATTAGTTCTAATTTTATGCAATCAACTATCCTAAAACTATCAAGTTATAAAAAGTTTTCATTTACCAAAAATTCGTATATTTTTTGACTAGCTACTCTTTGAAATTGATTTTGAGGAAAAAAATATGGAAACTCATAAAATACAAAAAAGTTGAAGAAAGCGAACAAAAAATCTGTACTATTTCTATTTTGTCCTTTCTGTAACTTATTTTTAATCAAAACGATTATTTAAACATGTTTTAAAAATTAATTCTTACGTTTTTTTAGATTTAACAAGATTTTAAATAGATCTACGGTTTATCTTCAGATATATTTTTGAATAATTGGCCAGCCTTGGCAAGCAAAATTTATTTGTACGCAGAAACATAAACTGATAAAACAATTAAGGAGATAATCAAAGACTACCAAGTAATTAGCCAAAGTGGTAAACAATTTATTCTATTTTTTATAATAATTATAGTGTAAATAGTGTGAGAGTGTGAAAGCTCTAAGAATTTTTCTAAGATAAGAGTTAAATAAAATCAAATGAATATTTTCTTAATTATAATAAACTATTTTAAAACACAAGCAAGTCCTAGCTCTGATACTATTGCCGCTAATCTTTGCAAAAATTAATAAACAAATTATAAAATCAAAGTCTAGAACAACTTGGAGTTTTGAGCAATCCACAGTTTCACAATCATTTGTTTACAACCTGAAGGTATGTTAATATGAATTATGAATAATGAATGACTGCGTTAATAAGGTATTTAAAGACGCTGTGTCGTTTACCTCAATTACGTGCTATAAACACAAAAAAAATTTAGTTTTGTTGTAATATTTGAAAAATGTAACATTTAACGTTTACAAAACTTTCTTGTAATGTTAAATAAATATTTGTGAAATATTTCATAAAATATTTAAGCAATATTATTGTTATATTACACGTAACTAATAACAAATAATTAATAATCTTTGATAAAATGCACTCACTATCTTCTCAGTGAGCGTAAAGTGCGTTCTGTATGCCCTCAGGGAGAAAATTAGTGTAATGCATTACACTAATTGGAGAAAATTAGTGTAATGCATCTTCGTAGTAAGTAGAGAAATCATTCCAATCGCATATTTTTACCCTCACCTTCCGCTCAGGCGAAAATCATATACGATCTGAGACATTCTCTACGTTTTACTCCCTTGGTGTGTAATTATTAAGAAAAAGCGAAAAACCGGTGGAATATATTGCCAGGAGACTTCATGAATATAAATCAATAACTAATTCTAAAAAATATTCATTCAATATTGAAAAATAATGAAATTAGAAAAACTACAATATAAAATCATCAGTGTAAACAGTCAACATGGCGAATAGATGTAAATGATAATAGAAGTATTTGCCTTTGATTCGAAGATGGTACTTTTGTTAATGTATTATATTTTGGAATGAAAAATAATAAATAAAAATAATAAATAAAAAAAGATTTATGTAATGTTCAAGGTTTACATATCAGTAACTTTAGTATTTATTTTGTTCATGGTACAGAAAATACAACTAAGTGACCTTACAGTATGATATGATCAAACATCTTTAAGATCCTATGCACTGAATCGTTTCGTAGAATATCCTATTCTTCACACGGCTGAATAAATAATTTAATTATAGATGTATGCAGTTAACTTTATAAAAATACGTGATGAATCACATATGCGTGTGTTTGTAAATTTAACGAATCAAAAAGTTTGCATATACTGCTGGTCTAGTAAAACAATTGCATCTCTTTTGTTTATCAACATTAATTATGCTTTATATTAGATTTGATTGTTTGTATTTATACTACTCAAATATTATAAACATCGAAGCATTTTATTTCTATAACCATTCATTATTTCTGGTTTCTTATTGTATAAAGCCATAAAATATCTATAAAAACTTACTATAGCTTTTAAGAATAACTATATCAAACGTCGGAAAACATTGATAAAAGTAAATATTATGTAAATAATCTGTAACGAAAGTTACACCTCAAAGAAATTATAATTTAGATACATCTATGTATATATAATATCAAAGTACTAATTTTAATAATAACTAAAATCTCAGTACTACGCTTCTGTGCAGGTGATACAAATTATTCATTAAATTTTACAGAAAAATGAAACAATACGCTGTCATAGAAGATGACGAAGGTAAATGAGTAGTACCAAATAATTGGCTATCAGATGATAAGAAGTTACTGTATTTGCCACCCAAAAGTGATAGCGATAAAATTCGCAAAGAGTATATACGTTGTGAAAACCATGATGGTTTCGAATAAGAAACCTATATAATTAGACGATAAATCAAAGCGTATGGTAATAATTCTTAGATGACTACACGAAAACTGTGTCTGACATAAACATAATTCATAAAGTGACTGATGTTAGCGGTGTTAAAACTTTAAAGAGAAGTTGCTCAATTAGAGCAAAAAAAATATGGATACTCACTACGTCACAGAAAAACCGAAACCAATTGTGAAGAAACGCGAAGTAAGATCTATTTCAGAGTACAACGAAACTGACGAAGAACAAGAAAAAGATCCATTCAATTTTTATGGTGAGTGATGACGAAACTTCAAAGATATCACAAAAGATCAGTGAAAAAAATCAGATAAAAATGCTATCGGAACTAAACCAAAAGTAACAAAAAAATCTTTAGACTTTTCCGAAAGCCATGACTAAGAAAAATTACTGGTTAGCCCAAGCATGATTTTAAAAAAATCGAAATGAAAATATTTTGAAATCACCATGAAGTTGATCTTTGAATTGTGATAAAGAGAACAAAGATAATAATGCAGAAGGAAACAGAATGGACAGGAGGAAACAGAATGGACGGAAGGAACAGAAAACACAAAAAAATCTTGCAGGACATGGAGAAAATATGTCAGGATTACCCATACAAACAAAAAATCATCCGAAAAGTGTGGACAATGTGTAAATCTGGAAACCTTCAAACGGACAGAAGGCGCTGACTAATATTTATAGTGAGTTAATTTTAATAAAATTTTATCTAACAAAGATGAAACTCGTATTAATATGTAATAATATATTATTGTATTGATTATTGCAGGTACGCAAAAAAAAATAGTACAGAAAATGAAACTCTTTTCTATAAAAATTGGTGATTTGGAAAATAAGCTAAGGAATTTACGTAATCATCGTGGAAACCGATCTTGTAAAAGTGCGGAAATTTTAGATGAAAGGTTCTTTCCAATTATCGTCGTGATCTCGGTGTGAGCAGACGTGTTTACAAATCGAACCGGGCAGGTCTGCGCACGTGTGAATCACATAAGTGTCGACATCGAAACAGGGCTTAGCCCTACAAAAACGCTCCAAGTGGAAATTTCATCCAACATCATGAATCAACCACCTCCAAGCCAAACTAAAACAAAAGAAATCCCAACCTTTACAGTCTCAAGTGCAACAAATTCTAGCTATGCAGCTATAACTGAAAAACTAGTATTTCCAAAAAGAGAACAAGGACTAATTTTGGAATGTGTAGGCGGATTAAATCTAACAGAGTACACGTGTGCAATAGGTGATATAGTGGAGCCACAGAATGTGCTATTTGCGTCAAGAATCTCCAATAACCGTGTGTGCCTATACTTGTCTAACAAGAATCTAGTTGACTCTCTAACCGATAAACATGAATTCATTCTTATTGGAACCCAGCAAATAACCATTAGACCCTTAGTATCAAAAAACACACGAATAATCTTCTCCAACGTCCCGCCAAACATTCCAAACAGCGATCTAGAGAATATCTTGGAACAATTAAACGTCAAAAGGACATCACCTGTCTCGGTACTTAAGGCAACTATAAACAAAGACGGATATAGCCATGTGTCCAGCTTTCGCAGGCAAGTCTACATCAAGCCAAGCGAAGTCGGAAAAATACCAGAGATTTTCAAAATAGCTTCCGACGAAATCAACTATTATATTTATACTAGCACCGATACACTGAAATGTTTCAATTGCAACCTCGAAGGCCATCTAGCCAAAAACTGCCCAGACTTCTTGAACGCAGATAGACACACAAACATCCTACCAGAAAACAGACAAAACCGTGAATCATAGAGTGGAAAAGAAGAAATAATGGAAGATGATATTAAAGCTACCGACGAGAGTACCTATATTCAACAAATTCCAAACAGTGCGGCACCTACCACGGTACAGCCGGTAAATAGTAAGCCAGCAGCTACTAAGAGTTCTGAGAACAAAAGAGGTCACTCTCAAGTCCGCTCGGCCGATTCGCAAATGGCAAACGACGAGCGAGAGGATCCCCAGAGAATTAAAACAGATCAACGAAAAATCAAAAAAGGTAAAACTGAATCAAACAAAGTCGAATTTACTGAGGAAAATGAAAAGTCCAACAACAATGGTGACGAATTGAACAAGAAAGTAATCTCTATAAAAGAGTATCTAAATAAAGCCAACACCCTATTAAATTACGTGCAATTTAACCCATTAACGTCCAAAACAGAGAAATCGTAACTCTGTTTTCAACCGTAAATCTATCACATATTCCACGGATATATTCAAAGCATACTTTTTCTTAAGTATTTTTTTCTCTACTTCCCATTTCTGGTATCAGAATTGCGAAGTTTTCACTCAAAAATCCAATATGGCGACGTTTAAAAAAAAATGTAAAATTTCGATACTTTTTTTTTTAATCCAATTTCTTGTTGTGTTAACGTTGAGGACGGAACTTTGTTTCTCAACTATGAGTGCATAAATGAGTTGTACTTTAAATTCAGTTTGGTCCCGAATCCAGAAATTCAATATGGCGGCTAGAAAATGGCGCCTGAAGCGCAAAATTTTGCCCAAACTTTCACGCATTTTTTTCTCGAATATAATGTATTCGACGAAAAAATCAATAAGAATAAAAAGCGCTTAGAATCAATCAAGGAATATGTCTAAATTTTTTCACTGAGTTTTGAGCAACTTTTTTATTTTTGCCAATAGGCAATTTATGACAAATTGGAAAAATTCATCGAATTGTCTCGAAAAAATTCAGATATACTTCTTGGTCAATTCTAAGTACCTTTTATTCTCTAACTTTTTCTTATATAACGCTTTGTTTTTGAGTAAAAAATCAAAAGCCTTAAAAAATTAGAGTTATGCAACTTTTGGAATTGTTTCATAAACTATATTGAATTCTCAATCGAAAAAGTCTGAATTTAATTACTATATTCAATTTGCCGAATTTTGCCAAAAGCTTTTGTAATGTTTTTATCTGAATTTCAAAATAGTGAATCATCATTGAATGTTCATAAATCGATTTTGAAGAACTTTAGTTTTTTCACTCTTTGTCTACTATACTGTCAGTGTTCTAAATATTAGCGTTAATATTTTACTTGTGCATTTAGCTTTTCACGTTTTAAAGTTGTAATGGCTCCAAAACGCCGGAGAAATGTAAGATCTCAATCAGAGTCTGAAGAAGATTATTCTGATACTCGGGCACAAATTTGAAGTAAATATGCTCATAATTGACCAAAAAGTGCATATGGAACAAAAAATTTTAATGTTTTTAATTTTTTTGAATTTCAAAAAATCTTAAGAATTTTAAGGTTTTTGAGTTTTTACTCAAAAACCAAGCGTTATATAAGAAAAAGTTAGAAAATAAAAAATACTTAGAATTGACCAAGAAGTATATCTGAATTTTTCGAGACGATACGATGAATTTTTCCATTTTGTCATAAATTGCCTATTGGCAAAAATAAAAAAGTTGCTCAAAACTCAGTGAAAAAATTTAGACATATTCTTTGATTGATTCTAAGCACTTTTTATTCTTATTGATTTTTTCGTCGAATGCATTATATTCGAGAAAAAAATGCGTGAAAGTTTGGGCAAAATTTTGCGCTTCAGGCGCCATTTTCTAGCCGCCATATTGAATTTCTGGATTCGGGACCAAAACGAATTTAAAGTACAACTCATTTATGCACTCATAGTTGAAAAATAAAGTTCCGTCCTCAACGTTAACAAAACAAGAAATTGGATTAAAAAAAAAAAAGTATCGAAATTTTGCATTTTTTTTTTAAACGTCGCCATATTGAATTTTTGAGCAAAAACTTCGCAATTCCGATACCAGAAATGGAAAGTAGAGAAAAAAATACTTAAGAAAAAGTACGTTTGCTTTGAATATATCCGTGGAATATGTGATAGATTTACGGTTGAAAACAGAGTTACGATTTCTCTGTTTTAGACGTTAATTGGTTAAGAGCCTGCTAGAAAATACCTATAAAAGTAAACAACCTGTAGATGTTATAGCTAACTACACTAACGATCCAACAGCCTTTGTTAAATTCATCAAAGAAGATGTGTACCTGAATGTGAGAGATAGCAGTATTCGAAATCGGTGCACCCGATTAGTAAATACGATAACCAAAGCCAAAGGAAAACTCACACCCCAAGCAACTCCAACCAACTCAGGCAGCGAATATTAACTTAATATTAAATCAAAATGGCTAAGTTTTTGCAATGGAATATAAACGGCTTGAGAAGCCAATACGAGCATCTACAAATACTTGTAGCTAAAGAAAACTTAGATATCATCTGTCTACAAGAAACGAATTTAAAGGAAAATCAAACAATCAAAATAAAGAATTTTAATCCATATAATTATATCCGTACTGACTGTCTCGCAGCAAGTGGAGGTGCCAGTATCTTAATGAAAAACAACATATACAGCTAAGAAATTAAATTAAACACAAAGATCGAAGCAGTGGCAGTTAAAGTTATAATTGAGAACAAAAACATTTCCTTATGCAACGTTTACCTAAGCAACAAATACGGACTAGACGAGAATGAACTACTCAAGCTAATCTCACAACTAACCCCACCATTCATCCTACTCGGGGACTTTAACAGCCATAGTACCTAATGGGGATTATACAAGAATGATAAAAGAGGTAAATTGATAGAATCACTAATAATTAACAACAACTTAGTCCTACTGAATGACTCTGAACACACACACACCTCAACCTGTCTTCGGGTACTACTAGTGCAATCGATCTGACTATCTGCAGCAACGAAATAGCAACATTCTTAGACTGGCAAATACTCGAATATCCATACGGCAGCGATCACTACCCTATAGTGGTTTCAATAAACCAGTCAGAAACAAGCACCAATGCACAACTAACCAGATGGAAGTACGATAAGGCCAACTGGTGCAAATACCAAGAAATTATTGACTCAGAAATTAACCAGTTGAATGACTATATCACCGAAAGTGTATCAAATGACAAAATTAACATAGATAGCATAATAAATAAATTCAATGACCTAATTATAGAAGCTACCAATCTGAGCATTCCAAAAACAAAGGGAATAAAACGGAAACGTAACAGCATATGGTGGAATACGGAATGCGAAACGGCGATAAAAAATGCAAAACGAGCGCTGAACTAGTTCAAAAAGAAGAATACGGACAAAAACAAAATAGAGTACAAGAGGCTAAAAGCAATAGCTAAACTAACTGTCAAAAATAGTAAAATTACTTCTTGGTTAAAATACCTCGGATCAGTAACCCACCAAACACCCATAAAAGAAGTATAGGGAAAAATAAAAGCAATCCAAGGAAAGCCCCCAAACAATATCACAGCTTTAATAGAAGATAATCTAAATATAAACGAACAAAGGGAAATAGCAAACACACTGGCTCGAACATTTGCGGAAAATTCAAGTGACAACAACCACACGAAAGAATTCTTACAATTCAAGAGAACAAGTGAAGAACTCACCGATCCACCAGACGACCTTGGCAACAACCCCATAAATATCAGAATATCCATAAGCGAGCTCAAAGAAGTTTTGGAAACAAGTAAGAATACTAGTCCGGGCCCAGACTTAATCCCTAACATCCTACTAAAACAGCTACCAGATTCAGCCCTTCAGTGTCTATTAGAAATATTCAACATAATATGGAATTATAAAGTATTCCCAAATATATGGAAGGAAGCAACTGTCATACCATTTTTTAAAACCGGAAAAAAATATATACAATAAAAATAGTTACCGACCGATCGCTCTAACGTGTTGCATGTGCAAGATATTAGAGAAAATTTTAAACAATAGGCTCCGATGGTTCCTCGAATCAAAAAATATAATAACCAAAAAACAAAGCGGTTTCCGCAATAACTGTAGCACAACAGATTGCCTTGTCACTTTGGAATCACGCTTTCTCCATATCTAACAGTTTGTCTAGATATGGAGAAAGCGTACGAACTATTATGGAGGCGCAGAATCCTTCAAATACTACAAGATCTCGAAATTACTGGAAACTGTTACCACTTCATAAAAAACTTCTTAAGTTACAGACTGATTAAAGTTAGAGTAAATGGCACATACTCTGATTCCGTTTGCATAGCAAACGGTGTCCCTCAAGGGTCAGTCATCAGCGTAACATTATTTCTTCTGGCCATAAACGACATTTCTAAACACATTACTTCCCCAGTTTTAACAACAATCTTCGCAGATGATGTAACATTGTTTGTAAAAGGCAAAAATATAAATACCAGCGAAAGTATCATGCAAATCATGTTAAATAAATTATCGGAATACGTCAAAGAAACAGGATTTATATTCTCCATCAATAAAACCCAAGCAATTATTTTCGACAGGAATAGAAATGAGCCACACGAATCGACATTACACATAAATAAGAAGATTATTAAAACCGTTGACGAAGTAAAAATACTAGGCCTAATATTTGATAGGAAATTAACATGGAAACCCCACATCGAAAACTTAAAGAACCCGTGCCTCCGCAGACAAAATATTCTAAAAGTTTTGTCTTTAAAAATTGGGGAACAGACATGAAAGTACTGATTAATACGTACAAATCACTATTGCAATCTAAAATCGACTATGGATGTATAGCATATGGTTCAGCTAAACAGAGTGTATTAAAAAGCCTCGACGTGATTCTTAATTCAAGCATGAGAATCGCGTTAGGAGCATTTAGGTCCAGCCCCACAACCAGCCTATTAAGCGAATGCGAATTGTTACCACTACAATTAAGAAGAAAGAAGCTTTCTTCTAACTATGCCATCAAATTACTACACTCACCAAACAACCAGGCTTATGCACTGTTGAATAACAAGAGTACAACAAATAAGTTATTTAAACCAAACTCAATATTGCCATTCTATCGAAACGCCTTAACATACTTGAACTCTTACAACCTCCCACCATCCAAATTCTACCCAACTTCACAAAATAAATCGTGCAGTTGGACAATCACTGAAGTCTCAAGAAATAGAATAGGAAAAGTCGAAGGAGACCACATGAAATTCATACAAGACCACACAGAATACCGCCACATATATACGTCTACATCTACCAATACACAAGCTATTGGAGCCGCTGCCCTGTTCCCCAATTACAAAAGCTTATTATTAAAAATCCATAAATACTATGGTACACAATCAGCTCTCCTTACGCTAATCCTGCATATGATTGAAAATATGGACACCAAGGTCAAAACAATCATTCATGTACAATCTCTCCAGCTCATAAACAAATTAACAAATAAGAAACAAAAAGACTCACATGTCAATCAGATTATAAACCTGGTAAATAAACAAGATAATAAAATAGCTATATACTTCTCGTCCCCACCGAATGACATAACAAAGGAAACTCAAAACTTAGCTAACTCAGCCGCCGAATTAGTACACTACCAAAATGTATATAAAATCAGCAGAGAAGATGGAAAGAGTACAATTCGAACGAAAATAGACAGAGAATAGAATCTACAATGGCAAGTATTTACAAAAAATCCACTTCTTTCACTAAAAAGAAGACACCAGGTAATCATATCCAGAATCAGAATAGGGCATACAGCAGTAACCCACGAATATCAGAATAGGGCATACAGCAGTAACCCACGAATATCTATTTAAGAAAGACAATCCACCAGAATGTGACACCTGTAAAACACCACTGAAGATAGATCATATTCTATTGAACTGCCCAAAGTATGAAAACGAACGCTTAAAACACAAGATTAAACCAAATTTAAATAAACTACTGAATAACACGGAAGACTGTGCAAAAGTGATCAAATTCGTACAAGATTTAGACCTTAAAATATAAACGAATAAATGATACAAATTATGTACATACAATATATTCTTCTGCAAATATTTGTAAAATATAAAATCTACAAACTCATTGTCAAATTGTAATCAAATGTGTTGCTAATACCCTCTGGGGGATGCGAGTTTAAATAAAAAAAAAAAAAAAAAAAAGTTCTTTCAAGCAATGGGATATATTTATAGAGATTGTGGAACAAAAACTCGAGGAAAAATGTTATTACAACAACGTAGTAAATTTCTTTTCTTATTTTATTATTATCATAAAACTTTTGATTATACGTTTTATCACATTTTTTCTGATCACTGTTTTTTTGATGCTGTGCGAAAAAATTCATCTATTTCAGTGATTCAAAGGTTTAAAATGCAATTTTGCTTTTTTGACTAACTTAAATAGAAGAATTTCATATGCCTTTAAAAAATAATGTTTGTTCCTTAGGCATAGCACTTTACATAAAGCGTACACGTTTACTAGGTGTAAACGTGTACGCTTTATGTACGAGAAGTATCATAAGATATTAAGGGATAGTCGTCTAGTATGGCAACCCATAGCTCTACATACGCGAAGCCCTTAATGAACAATTTTTGAAAACAATCGGCACAAAATCATTAAGACAACCGGGCCGAGAACCATGCATTAATCAGGGCGGGAACGTATACATGTATAAGACAATGACCAGCTAAAGACCGCCGGCTCCATTAGTCTGTCCAGACAGCGTTGGCAGTAGGGCAATAATGTTTGAAGGGAGATGGAACAGCAATGAGGGTATTGTAAAGAGTAGTACACTTTTTGTCTCGGCTATGCGCATGCTGACCGGTCCGAATCGAAATAAAAGGGATGTGAATTTCCCGATGAAGCTATTATGAGCCAGATGCTCCTATAAAAAGCGAAATAAGCTCCTACAGCCTACCTCCATGTACCGTTTTCAAGTCGAATTTATGTAAAAGTGCGAGCGTGCGTTTATTTGCAAGTTTTCTTGTAGACGCGCGGTTGCGCGCGTCAGTGTGTGAGAATTTGTGTGCCTCCCATATGTAGGTGGCAGCGGTACCTTAGGAGGAGGGGGCGAGAAGTAGAGGGCTTCAAAGTTGGAATGGCGCCCCCATCCCTGTCCGGGACTGGTCATCCCATGTGGCGGGAGGTGGTTGACGCGCTGCTCTGGTCGACGGAACGTGGACCCACGATTTAATTTCGATCTTAATATTTTGGTTTAATTTCTTTACCTTCTTTCAAATTACAAACTCTGTGTTTATGTAGTATAACTGCTAATATTTATCATTGTATTGCTTTCTTAAAGAAAAAGACATATTTTTTAAAAATGTATGTCCGTATATAAAAATGTGTGTATGTATTTATCGATCACATCTTGTCCCCTTCTTATGTCTGGACGGAATTAAAATAATGAACAGAAATGTAGCATACTATTCGACTATATATTTACTTCAAATTTATTTAATTTTGAGGACGATTGGTCGACTCGTTTTAAATTTTTTGATATGTCTAATTTTGGAAATACCCATTTTCTGTTTCAAATGTTGGTCCCGCCATAATTCTGAAACAGATCCATGTATAACGCTGAAATTTAGAGTTCAACTCAACTGTGATGTAACTTTGAACTAATTAAGTTCTCTATCAATTTGTCTTATTTTTGAAAAATATTTGTGACGTGCTAAACAACGGAAAACACCTCCTTACGAAAGGTTGACGATCCCCAGGTTCCCTCTTCTCCCTCAAAACTCGGGCTTCCCACGGCTTCCCTGTAACTCTCTCTCGAAGTGGCACCTGGGCTGGCGAAGATACGGAAGAAGCTCCCGTGGAACCTGGCGGCCCTAGTCGTCTTCTTTTCCTTTCAATCTTGTGCGGCGTCCTAAAAAGGTCGTTGGCGACTCGCTCGCCAACGGGATAAGGAGGTTGTCCAGGTGGTGCACTCACACATACAAACACTTTCGCATCAAGTCACTCGTGTTGCGGGCACTCTCGTTTCGTCGACGTTAAGTCGACGAGATCAGAACGAGAACTGCCAAAACCGCACGATCTCGCGAGTTTCTACTTGACGCGCTCAAGTCGTTCTCGCGGACCAGCTCTTGTAAGACCTGCGCTGATTGGCTCGCAAATCGCGCAGGCCATTAAGCTTCGCGTTCTTGCGAGTTGATAGGTCAAACTCGCGGAACGCTGGCTTTGGCATACGCTTTCCTCGCCCCGCCGATTTCTCGGAAATCGCGCTGCAGGCTAGAACAGCGAAT
The DNA here is from genome assembly GCA_020010945.3 of Muscidifurax raptorellus. NCBI lineage: Eukaryota > Metazoa > Arthropoda > Insecta > Hymenoptera > Pteromalidae > Muscidifurax > Muscidifurax raptorellus. The sequence continues at coordinate 3,083,068 of JAHUUD020000006.1, forward strand.
CAGACCGGGGCCGCTTAGTAAAAAGCCGTCTTGCTCTCGCAGTTTAAGTTTGCTCTGGCTTGCCGAATCGGTCGAAAATTTCCCAACTTGATACAACTAAGACGCACCGCGTCGCATGTTCCATTCAAATTCGTTTTCCATCATAAATTTGGAACATGACTTCTTCTTTTTAGTGCTTCTTTCCAACTTTAGTGCTATTTTTATCTCTGGCTTCATCTTGATGTTTTTCTTTTCCTGAATATCTTTCTGTATATGTAATGTCCACTCTAACTACATTGTTATTTCTTTTCATACACATCCCTGCTTACAGCTTCATTTATATCTCCATTTTCATTCTTGTCTCTAATTACATTATTATATCTATACCTCTATTATCTATCTTTTTCATTTATTATCTCAAAAATATTACTTCCTCTTAGAGGAGTTTTGTAATAGTAAAATGTTCAGTTTCGTTAAAACTTCATAGAAACACATTTTTAGATGTTAGAAGTTCGAATTAGGTATTTTTGGGAAATGTTCGTATGGATGAGTGTGTGTATGTGTGTGTGTGTGTGTGTATATATATATACCGTGATATTTCTGAAACTACTCAGTTAATATTAATCAAATTTGACATGCATATCTATTTTTGGATTCTGAATTCGGGAAAAACATTTTTTTTTTTAATTTTTTCAATTACTTTTTTATGGTCATTTTTTGATTTTCGAAAAACATTATTTTCCTTTTCAGTGTTACAAACAATTCAGCTAAAATGCATTTAAAAGATAATAAAATGACCTTTTTTCCCTGTTTGATCCTCGGGATTGACCGCTCCGTTCGGCAGTTAAAATGAAAAAGGTGATTTTTTTTTTAAATTCATATCTCTGAAACTAAATCATAACCTCACGAAAAAAATATGTTGATAGGTTACGTGTCAAACTATATTCCATTAAAATTTCAAGTTATTTGACTACTTATTCTTTTAGTAATAAATAGAAAACTGATAAAATGAGTTTTTTTTGAGTCTCGATTACAGGCGTAGAAAGTCCTTATTGCACTTGAAATTTTGGGAAAAGATGGATCTTCTGATTACCTCGGCTAAGTTCTTTTCACTGCTTATGAAAACGATTAGTTAAAAAGATATTAAAATACAAATTCTTTGTCTCTCACCCTGTATACTCTGTATAACTGAAAATTATTATTTTTATTAAACCTTATAACTCGCTAACGAAAACTCAGAATGTTTTGAGAAAATTCATGGTTTTATGAGGTTATGAAATCTATTTGTGATATAAATTGCAATTCAATTTATTTAGAAATCCCGAAGAAAAAGAAATGCATTATTAAATTAATATATTTGAACGATACATTCGAACAAGGAACAATAGATTTGTTTGGAGGAAGCTACGTGTCAATGAATTGGCAGCGGTTTTTTTTAATCATTATACCTAATCTATGGCTATGTTCCTATTTGCTTTTTAAATTTTTTCCCATCTTTGAGTTTATTCCAGTACGGATTTATTTGTACAAGAACAATAACTATTTGTTAGGGCAATAATTATTACAAGGAAACTGCTTTTCCGTCTCTGGTTGTGCTGAGGTTGGATTAATATCTATTTACTATTACGGTGACGAAGAACCTGATTTTATCATTAAGATGGAACAGTACATTATTCCAAACAATATTAAAGAAACTACCATTCTCAATCCATACAAATATATTCATTGTTCAAGACGATAACAAGTTCAATTACGCAGCGCATCACGAACTATCACGACTCGACGACGAAATGTGTAAGATCTTAAATTCCAGAGAGTTATGCTACAGCACAAATCAGGACAATAATGTTCTTGACGTGTCATTGCCGACAGTTGATAAGATAGAAGCAGAGACTGCAGGTATCCATGACTTTAGCTTGGATCAACATATTAAATTAATAGTTTTCCCAAAAGCTTTCGGAAAAATGCCGAAGAAGCTTGTTATTAGTCTACGGAGATCCGGTGGTGTTGAAGCAATACATTCTTCTGGGAAAAACACTACATCTAGAGGAATATTGGTTTATTGTAGTTTTTATGATAGGAACGAGTGGGGAAAGGAGCGTCCCGGATTAAAATTCCCCAAGTATCCAGGTAGCATAGTGTCATTAGTGCATGCAATTAAAATATAGAAAGATACATCCTGAAACAGCGGTAAGAAGAGGGGATGCAGCCCTCAGGTCAGTTTTCCGTGTATGGGACTCGGAGACTCAAGTTAGTCCGCTTTCGAGTGCGTAACGTGCAAGATCTATGTAATTTTCTTCCTATACATTTTTACTCAAATATATTCTTTACTCTATACTCAACACTGCCTCTTTATTCAACGAGATAACCTCAAGAGGTGGTATGACATGGGATAAACTTGGTACTGTTTTGGTAAATCACGTACGTGCACGCAGGGTCAATATTGTGGACTTGATCAACGAGACTTTTAGAGGAAGAAATAGAAACTGATTGTAGCCGCACAGCTACAATCAGTTTGTTTGTGTTCCAAGGAAGGCAGACAACAGCAGAAGCTAGCATCAACCACAAACAGTTATTTACTCAAAGAGACAATTTATACTTCTGATACACCATTACTGGGTCAGGCGTTCGAGTTATTATCCTCGTCGTCGTTGTCGTCATTGTGGTTACCCAGTGTAGATTATGAGGGGGAGGAAGAGGCGATAACAGTTCATGCAGCAACTGACGCACGTATTTGAGTTTTTTAAATTATATAGAAACGGTGAAAAAAGAAAACAAAGTATTGTCATTCCTTCGATAGATATTTTAGTAAGTTCTATAGTGCCACCTAATAAAGAGATTTTATCCGATTCCAAACTACAATATCTAACATAGTATCGTCTAAATGAGTAGAATCAATATCATCTGATGGTGGTGCTGCTATAATGATAGTATCTCAGACGTACTATTCAACTAACTACCCGTTGAGATGCATATGCCGTAGTATGAGTTTCTCAGATCAGGTACTCAACTGCCAGAAATCTACCGGACAGATCTGGTCCCGGAAAATGATATTGCATATTACCGAAGATGTATGGCGACATACTAAAGCTGATTGATGTCTGGCAGCCCACGCATGCTATCACAGACGTCGGATAGTTAGGAAAAAGCTGTTGGTCTATTAACTGTTATATGTACGGTCGGTAATATCAAAATTAATTGGATGGTTGATCGGCCAAGGGAAGACGAATGAAGGGGAAGCTTGGGCAACTATACTATGGGCTACCAACTCCATGAGCATATGTTGGCAGGCATAGATCGGTATAGAAGACACAAAAAATACTGCTCAAACAAGGTGAGAGAATGGGTCTAGGGTCAAAATGCGCACATATTGCATAAGATAGTGAGGCATCGTTTTCTTCTGCGTTCTGATAGTGTTTAATCCATATGAGATATGGGAAGCCAATTTAGCAGATTTTCGCGCCCTAAAGACTTGTAACGATCAATACGTCAATCATCAAACCTTGGTGTACTTTCAAACTACGCATTGGTAGAACTACTTCTTAATAAAGCAATTAAAAGTGTGACCGAAGGCTTCCAGCAAATTCCGCAATGAAACGACAATAAAGGTCGTATACATTTTCAAACAGATAAAGGCAAGGAATTTATTGGCCATGAAATAACACAGTTATTTAAAAAAGGAATAGTATTTACCGCGCTGTTCGAGACCCCAAAGTTAAAGTAGCAGTTTTCGAACGTTTTATTAGAACTCTAAATATCCTACAAGTCTTATAATAACCCGTGGCATAGCGCATTTAAAATGACTCTATTTAGCATAACTTTGTGCTATGCCGCTAGAGCACCATTTAGATGTCTCCTCCTTATGTTTACGCAAGAGATGAACCCTGATGTTTTGGATGTTTATTTATCAGAATGACACTTATCTATTTTTTTGATCTAAGAACTATGTAATTTCTTTGATTTATTGAGTAATGGAAGCTGACACTTTCAAAACGTTATGTTGTAATAAAGAATAAATTTCACTCGTAGCGATGAATCAATTCTATTCATTCCTAAAATTCTGGTCATAAATAAAGGATTCATAGTAAAACAAAAAAGGAAACTTTTAGTCAGACAAGATGCAGTATTTATCGAAACGTTGATACTCTTTTACGTGAGATAAACAGCCTCGACTATATCAAAGATCGTCCCCTATTTGGAGTTCGATGTGGTGAATACGTCCAAGTAAAGTGCACCTGCATTCAGAACGCCTGTATCGACTGTATTCATTTGATCCCCTTATCTGAAAAGTTGTGTAAATTATTAGATTTTAAATTAGTAATAAGTCAAAAGCAAGAGTTAATCTGTATGCATATTTATATATCAAATTCGATAATATATTGTCATTATTTTATTTTAGCTAAGTGATAAACGACTTATCAATAAAAAGCAAGACATAGTTAGTGTCAGAAAGCGCAAGCTGAACAGCAATGTTTAAAACTCAATGTATATTTTGGCTGAAAACATCCTATGTTATCACAATCGAGTTATCTGTTTATTGATGTCATTCATATATTGATAGTATTGCCAATTATAATAAATATTACATGTATACACATAAATAACATTGACTTGTAACTTATCTTTCTCAATTTAGCTCCACTTAGTACCGCAAGACATGTTTTCTGAAGCTCATCTTAAAATTTAAAGTCGATTGGTCATCCGGGCTTGAAATATCCTGCGACAAGTGACCTAGAATCATAAAAACACAAACAATGAGTAAAGTCACTTTTAAGTTAATACATTCAATTACTATCATTAGACTCAGTAACACTTACACAAACTATCTAGCGTGCTTTTATTACATTGTCACAATGCAATCACACCAAGGTATTTCTGGTGACCCGGGTAGAGTACATTGATGTATAACCGTGTCTTGAAGCTAGAAATTAAATATAAGTTATTTATATAAATTCACAATAAATATATGTCCTTATTTAAAATTTTTGTTACTACTTACAATTATTTCACTCAATATAGGTATTCTATAGATGTGCAAAAATACAACAAATAAAGCCTTTAGATAACTAATATACATGATGAGTATTCTTGCTGGTAACGCGAACACCTAAGGTGAAAAGATAAACACACAAAGCAAAAATTCACTTATAAAATGTGAAATAATTAAACTATTTGATCTCTTTGATTGTTTATATCAACACTAGTGAAAGGTTAGAACAGAAGACTGATACTTAGACCATATACATCACACTATATTAACTTCCTGATTAGAAATTGCATACTGCACGCCGGATTTATCATTCGGACCTGATCTGGCTTTCCGGGTTATCCCTGAAATGGCATGTAACTTTTTGTTGCTTTTTTTTAATTATAAAACTAATTATCATTATTTAAATTAACAACAACGATACGAAACGTTGTTAGGTGTCCTTTAACTTACACAAAATAAAAGAAAAGAATCATGCTTCGGTTTTTTTTAATGAGAATCAAACTGTCCAGTAAATTTACGATTTTAAGGCTGCCGGACATGGCCCGGACTCGTGCACCGTTACTTGCCATAAAAAGTGTATGTTATTTTTAAACACGTGCCGGATGTTTTTGTTCCGACATCCAGATCCGGGCCAAATTTTGGCCGTAACTACGTTTCTAGTCGGGGTGAATAGCAGACAACACAGCTGCTCAAAAATAAATATTTCGGATCGGTAAAACAGTGATTTTCCTTTCCCTCATTATTCGGCGCGATATTTTCAAACGGCAATTTGAAGTCGATTAAATTTTTTCACCTCCGTTTTACATTAAATTGTAAAATGACAACATAATTAAAGAATTTACATTTCAATTTTATATTATATCAGAAATTGATAAACGAAAAATTATGATTTTACGAAAAATCGTTATTTACGTTTTACCGAGAATCATCATTATTTAATTTAATTTATTTATGGCTACGAAAAAATTGTTTTTTTGGGAAAAGGGCTTTAAAGAGCATATTTTACAGAAAATTATCTGTAAAAATAAACTTCAAAATTCCGGCTTACGATCTTTTTAAGAGCTGGTAAACGAAATCGCAAAACAAATTGCTAATTTATTAATATGTTCTGTATTTACTCGTTTTTAGTAATTAAAATTTTGTTAATAACTTTACAACATAATTTGTTGACGAAAGAGCAGTTTAGGAACATATTCTATGGAATATTTCTTTTTGAAAAGGAAAATGAATAAAAATTGATTTAACCCAGGCTTGACCTCTTAAAACGTATATTCTTCAAAGAATATGTAGATGACTAAAACCGATGCTTCTTTGAAAAAAGTGAAGTGCGAATAGGATCAAGCAATGGAAAAATGATAACAGTAATAAAAGAAAAAGAACGTTGAAAAATAGACTTGCGGGAATATGGTCGATTGCATCATTGCAATACCTGACAAGTTTTTAAAGATTTATTTGTATACTAGGTAAATAATAGATAAAAAGTAAAATGATGAAAGTAGTCATTCTAATTTATCAGAAGTAATTAACCTGTTTAATCAGCATGAACAAATTTTATAAATCATTAGTAGCACCCAAACAACATAATGATAATAGAGAGCTTTTGCGAATATAAGTAACAAGTTTAAGAGCTTCTCTATGGCAGAGGAGGTGTTCCGTCGAAACTCCGAGTTTAGCTTCACCAAGGGCAACGGTGTCGAGCGACCCCGTGAGAATCAACGTAGAGCACGTAGCGCTATCTCCCGGCGCTCGATGGAGAGCAATCGAACGTCGCGACTCGCTGTGGGGGCTGGCGGCGCCGCCGGCCTCGTGTCGCGCGCCGCCTGTTGTACTAGCAGTCTGTCGCTTCTGAGCAGCTAGCGAACGATATCGCCACGAAAGCTCTTAAGTGATTTTGACAGTTTGATCACCGTTTCGATAAATCCGACCGTTCGAAGTTAATCCAAAGTAATCGCCGTCGTAGTAGTGGGTGTAGTGTACTTCAGCTCTATCTTTGTGGGTTCTCCTCTCATTCTCTAACTATTCCTACGCTGGGTGATGGGAAACTCGTGTGCGGGTCGCGACCGGTAACATCTCGTTCGCGCGCAAAACTGAACGAGGACTTTTTTGTGGCACTAAGGTGTCAGATCAGTCCATTGGCGATCTACACGACACAAATGATTTGGAAGAATCTTTCGACACGCTATACGCATACACACACGTACACTAGTCACATTTTCCAATTCCGCAGCTTGTACACACCACGAGAGGGTTTTTTTGCCGCACGGCTTTTCTCTCTCGACTTGAGCGATTAAATTTATCGTTTTTCGCTCAATCGACCTCGTTTTTTTCTTGCAAACCTACCCATCCACATCTCCTATACAAAATAAATATATATATATATATATATATATATATATATATATATATCTCGGATTAGTATGTCTTTCGCAAACTATACAGACTCGAGCTCAGACTCTTCAATAGATTTGCATGCTTCATATTGTCTTAAAATTAATTACAAGAGAAATGGTTTTCAAAGGAGGATATGAAATTCTGCAAAGTAATTGGAGGAAGGATTTTGGCATCCTTACCCTTTTGTATATTTTTTATGTCGTAAGAAAACATATACATAAGGGAAAGGGTGAAACAGAATTTACAAGGAAATTAAAGTATTAGATATGAACATGTCAAGCTAAACTTAGTAATATCGGTTTTACAGCATGCGACAATATAGAAAAGATACTCAAATCAGTCACAGTGAAAGATATAAAGACATATTTATAATTTGCTCCAAATCAATCTTGCAAAAAAAAGAAAAAACGACAACCAGCATTGACGTATCATCATGTGCCTGCACAATGATCGAATTATACAATGAAGATGAAGTCTGGAATGTAAAGAATCACGACTATAATGCTTTCACAGCTGTGTATTTAGAAATTGGCTCAAAGATAACGTGAAATGCTCAAAACAAATATGCGAGTAATGCATAATAAATAATACACTTATTTTCCACCCCGTTATAGTGTGAAAAAAGCATCTGACGACAATAGAATAATATAGAATTGTCAAAGAATTTACAACTCCAAAACATATCATGCGCATGCTGATTCACCGTTGGTATAGTAAAAATGCGTCGTATATTTTAAGAAAGAGAGACGAAGACCGAAAGATGAAAATTATCAAACCCCGTAATAATAATATTAACTAGATCAAATGAAATAAACGATAACATGATTACACAAAAATAATTATTAAAAAGATAACTAATTGTAGAGAATAAATGTTCAGAGATTAAAATATTCAAAAATAAGAACGCCTATTTTACGCCTACATTAGCCATAAGCCTCTCCACGAGTCTTTCGCTGCGTAAGACTCAAACGTGGACTAAAGTACAATGCCACATAGTTAGAAGTAAATTTGTCATTTTGAAAGTAACTCGTATAATGAATTCATCATCCTCTTAAATTAACTTTAAGAGGACGATATTGCTCGCCAAAAAGTCGAAGTATAAAAATAAACGAGCCTTTTAAGGATATTTTTTTCTTTGATCGTTTACAATTACAGTGGCTCGGGAAGATTGATAATTGTAGAACAACGTTGTATTTACTACCACGAGATAAAGCCAATAGAGGAGAACATTTCTTCCTCTAAATATATGCTTTGAGTTTCAGTGAAAAGATTTCACAAATAGTTGAATAATGTTAATAAAGCTGTTATTCAATGAACTTACTACAAGACGTTATTGCCTCTTGTAGTAAGTACATACATTAGGTTATTACCTAATGTATGCACATTTTGTTTCCATAAAACTACTAAAATACCTGCACATTCATCTATGTCTTTTGATCGCAAAGTCATGTGAAGCCACGAAAAATATCTGCCACGAGCATCTACTCCCTCAGGATCTACATCTTTTAAGGGGCTAGACTAGTTTCTCGAGTGTGAAAAGGAGGTGATTTTTCAGGGCTCAAAAAACCAATCAGACAACTGTTTTTGTATATGGAAGATATATTGAGACACTTTTGTGATGTAAAAACATGTTATAAATATTCGTACAAATTTTGAAATTTTAATTTTTCTTTGAGCTAGATCTGCAGCATTTTTTAAAAACGTAGTTTTGAGAAAATGCGTTTAAAGTCTTGCCTGATGATTTTTGTATTATAAAATAAATTTGTTCATATTTATAGTAATTCTACTATTCCAGCGCCATACAATTCGCCTATATCTTGCACCTTTTCTCGGCTAACTGCATATGCGCCTCGTCACGAGTCTTGGTATATGGTTCTGAGAAGGGGACAACAATTATACGCATTGTTCTAAATATTCTTAAGATGTTTTTCATGCTGTCATTGAAGATATTCGTTGCAAAACAATTAACCAATTCTATGGTTTTGAAGCCGCTGTGTAGATGTTTTGGAGCAAAGTGCCATAGCGAGCCGTTATAGCTTTCATTATTATTTTGAGTGTTGCTCCCTTTGCATCTGTTTAGCAACTCCAATTTCGATAGATCCATATAAATTGGATGCAAAACGTCTCCATCGCCGATATAGCGTGTATATTTGACACAATGATTTTCGAGTGAGCGACCGAACATTTCCTCTATACCATTAACTTCCATTTTCGCAGCTGATCCGTCGTGATTATTTTGGCAATTATGATCAGTTAAAAACCACTCTTTATATGCTTCTTCATCTTCCTCTTTTCTTTCATCCAGTACTCATGCGCTTCACAATAAGTCGATTTCACTGATGTATCGATGATTTTATTACTATATTTGCCTGCGAGAGTCATCACACTTTTTCTTTTTTCACAGCATTTTTAATGGAAGATTTCTACACCGCCTTTTACAGCTGTCCAAACATGTTTAAAACAGCCTTCGAAGGTATTCGCATAAAAAGTTTTTGTTATGTCCATCAAGCTACAAAAAAGATTTGTGAAATCTTCTCTTCCAATTCCTAAAAGCTGCATCAGAAGCACTATACGTCATTCGCACGTAGCTTCCTCCAAACAAATCTAACGTTCCTTGTTCGTGTATGTCGTTCAAGTATATTAATTTAATAATGCATTTCTTTTTCTCCGGATCTTCTTAATACAATGAATTGCAATTTATATCACAAATAGACTTCATAACCTCATAAAACCATGAATTTTGTCAAAACATTCTGAGTTTTCGTTAGCGAGTTATAAGGTTTAAAAAAAATAATAATTTTCAGTTATACAGGGTATACAGGGTGAGAGACAAAGAATTTGTATTTTAATATCTTTTTAACTAATCGTTTTCATAAGCTGCGAAAAGAACTTAGCCGAGGTAATTAAAAGATCTATCTTTTCCCAAAATTTCAAGTGCAATAAGGCCTTTCTACGCCCGTAATCGATCGAAAAATAAGTAGTCAAATTACTTGAAATTTTAATGGAATATAGTTTGACATGTAACCCATCAACATATTTTTTTCGTGAGGTTATGATGTTTAGATCCAGAGATATGAATTTTTAAAAAAAATCACCTCTTTCATTTTAACTGCCGAACGGAGCGGTCAATCCCGAGGACCAAACGAGGAAAAAAAGGTTATTTTACTATCTTTTAAATGCATTTTAGCTGAATTGTTTGTAACAATGGAATGATTGAAAAAAAGGAAAATAATGTTTTTCAAAAATCAAAAAATAGCCATAAAACAGTTAATTAATTGAAAAAATTGAAAAATAAATGTTATTCCGAATTCAAAATCCAAAAATAGATATGCATGTCAAATTTAATTGATATTGACTGAGCAGTTTCAGAAATATCACGGTATACACACACACACACACGCGCACATCCATACGGACATTTCCTAAAAACACGTAATTCGAACTTCTAACATCTAACAACATGTTTCTATGAAGTTTTAGCGAAACTGAAAATTTTACTATTACAATGCTTCCTCTAGGAGGTAGCAAAACACCACACTGACACGAGACTTCTCTTCTTACTCGAAGATCTGCGCACTGGAGTTTCCTTCGGGCCATTCTGATAGTCGTAAGAAGTTTTCTCACTCATTTTCACTTCTTGTAGCTACGATGTGCTCCAGACCTCTGTTCAAAGTAAACTTAACTGAAAGTTACGTGTGCACCGGTTTTGGTATGATTTATCTACCTGCGTGTTATTGTAATGGTATTGAACGAAACTATATAGCTTATATTCTTATTTGATGACTTCTCCAGGTAGATACCCGACTACTTTTACAACTTCTTTTGCTTCCTCCTATAGGAAGGTTTGTAATAGTAAAATTTTCAATTTCGCTAAAACTTTGTAGAAACATGTTTTTAGGTATTAGAACTTCGAATTACGTGTTTTTAGGAAATGTCCGTATAGATGTGCGCGTGTGTGTGTGTGTATACCGTGATATTTCTCAAACTACGCAGTCAATATCAATTAAATTTGACATGCATATCTATTTTTGGATTTTGAATTCGGAATAACATTTATTTTTCAATTTTTTCAATTTTTTGTTTTATGGACATTTTTCAATTTTTGAAAAACGTTGTTTTCCTTTTTTTCCATCATTTCTTTGTTACAAACGATTCAGTTAAAATGCATCTAAAAGATAATAAAATGACCTATTTTTCCCCGTTTGGTCCTCGGGATTAACCGCTGCCTTCGGCAGTGTCATGGACGGATGGCGGGCTCTCCCTGAGAGCAAGATGGGTAGCCGGTAAGAAGAGACTCGCTTTGCTTGTCTAACAGTGTATTCACCAAAAGAGAGAGCTCTGCTCTGGACTCTGGTCAACGGCGATCTGCTCGCTCTGCCACCAACGCGACTCGTCGGTGGCGAAGTGCACACGCTGCATTTCTGCTGCGTGCGAACTTTAGGCAGCAGAGTTCCCAGCTGACGATGCATCCAGCATCCGTGACACTTCCGTCACACTTCCGAGGCCGCATGGGCGTCCGCCTACAGCGCCCCAAAAAACAGGGCCTGCCAGAATATCCGTACGTAGAGTACCAGTGTATTTGAATTTGCGTGCGCGTACGCGCACGCTGATGTATATGTGTGTGCTGGGATGCCAGTGAGGACATATAGCGCATGAAGTTCTAATTCATCCGTATGATTGTGTGTATTTGTGTGTATATGTATATGAATGTATCGCGGGTGTTGTTCGAGTGAACAGCCGCTACTGTTTTAGAAATATAAAAATTCTGCAGAGCTTTCCAAATTCAAGATTCAATTATACTTACCTACTACTAGAAATATATTCTTATTAATGCTTATTGGATTATGTAGATAAAATATCAATTACATATTAGCTTATCAACTGAAAAACGACTTACGGATATCCTTCGACTTTAAGTCGATTGCACATTTATATTCCTAGAAAGAACATATGGCTTATCGATTTTAGATCAAAACAAGCATAGCTTAAAAATAATGTTTATATGCTGATATAGTCGTCTTCTGGGACGAATATATCCCTATCGAAATAATCTAATAAAAGATTCTGGTTATTGGTTATATTATCATTTCTTTTTTTTTGCCTTGTTAGACGATTATATTTTTACATTTTAATTGCAAACTGATGTTTTTGCTTTGCAAAGCGATTATGTTTATATATAACTAGTCTAATAGTTTTAGTATTGGATAGGTTATTAGCGACTATAGTGTGACATACAAAATTGTCATTACTACAATGTATGCAGATTACCATATTATCTCGTTTAGTTTTTCTCGGTTGGCATCATTGGAGAATAATCGAAGCTGTATGATACTGGAAATGCATGGTTAAAGGAGAGCGGGGAGAAAAAGCTCTAAAAATATTCTTACATAGTACTTCACTTAACGAGTATCGGTCCTTACTGCTTCTTTTTAGTGAGGTATTCGTTAATATGCATTCGAATCTAGTCGAATCGTAATAGTCGGGCGCATGTACGAATTTACAGCCCTGCACCTCTGTGAACCATTGTACTTTTATTACTTCGTCGCTATGAAAAATATCCTGCAACGTGCGGCAAATAAAGAAATCATTGTTTTCATTTCTTATCGCGAGGAACTCCCCGTTTATATACATTCACGCGTTGTCCCCACGTTTTTTTTTCTTGCGTTGCTTAACTCCGACGCGCCGCGAACCTTTCGATCCCCGTCGATTCTATTTTTCTTAATCGCGCGCGTCCGAAAAATCCTTCCCGGTGGCGCGCCCGCTTCCTCGTCCAGATTTTGCAATTGAAACTCGGAGTTTGCCTCACCTTTGGCGATTAGTGGATTTCTTGATAGCGCGCCCGCGTTGGCATTTTTTATTCCCAGTCTATAAACAATATCAAAGTCATAGCTGGTCGATTTCAATCGATTAAAACGAAGGTCCGGTTTTTTAGTTGTATGAAAATGTTTTAATGCTTCGTGATCGGTCACGATTATGAATTTTCTGCCGAATAGATAGCATCGGAACTGCTCCTTCGCGAAGTCCATGGCCAGCAGCTCCTTGTCATAAATAGGGTATGTTAGCTCGCTGGGTTTCAGACAACGTGACGCGTATGCGCACGGCTGATCTTGTCCCACTTTCCCTTGGCTCAAAGTTGCGCGAAGCGCGTAGCCCCTGCTATCGGTTATTACGATAAAAGTGCTGTTTAGATCAGGTGTTTTTAAAATTGGCTCGCTCGATAATAGCCTTTTTAGTTCGTCGAACGCGGCTTGCTCTGCGGCGTCCCTAGCACACTTTACGCCTTTTTGCAACAATTTAACTAGTGGGTAGGCAGTTTTTGAAAATTTTTTAATAAACCTCCGATAATAGCTAAATAGACCCAAATCTTGCTTGACTTTTCTGGCATCCGTTGGCACCCGATATTCAGTCATCGCTCGCGTTTTTTTCGGATCAGTTTTAATGTACCCACCGCCCATAATGTGGCCTAACACGTGCACCTCTTTTTTGAGGAATTGACACTTTTTCGGTTCGACCGTCATATTCGCGTCGACAATTTCACAGATATAATTAATTTCCTCCGCGTTACACCCGCTCAAATCGGCAAGCTCCATGAATTTGTCAACCTGCTCACGCCTGGCTTTATCGTCCGCGATTAACCGATTGTTTAAATCGCGCACCTCCTTATATTTTTTCTGCATTTTATCTGCGTCTAACATTCGGCGCAATGAAGCTGTGAAGTCAGCGACTTTTTCGGCAGAGCCGCCCCCATCAGCTTGGTACAGCGTATTCACCCCCGCGGTTTCACACTCGAAAAGTTCAACTACCGGGCTTGCGATATTAATCGCCTTCGCGCTGACGTTTATACACTTATACAGCCATTAATATTTGTGGCCACAAAGTTTCCGAACAATAAGTTCGGGTGTAAGTTTGTCAACGGATCCCACCCCACACTAACGTCATTATTACTTACTCGCGCGCTTATGACCATTTTTACTCTCGGAGGGATCGTCACCCGCTCCTCGGACTCAAATGGCAAAACTCTGTCGCCTAGCTTCAGAGTCTTGCTTACATTACATTCCAGCCGATTATGCCCGCGTTTTCAATAGGAAAGTCGTCGGGTACGACCTGAATGTTGCACTGCAGGTCTTGTAACTGAATAACAGCTTGTCCTAGAGTAAAAGATGTGCCGGGAGTTACTCCCTGCACTTTTATAATTTTATGCGCGTCAATGGGATAGCCAGGAGATAATTGGCTTTTCTTTACGACGGAGATGACCGCGCCGGAGTCCACATAAAATTTGCCCGACCTATGTTTCAATTGCGGGCAATTTACGGATACGATAGGCGGTTGCCTGCCCGCTGTTAGGAATCGTATATTTGCCGAATTATCGCCGTCTGACTTCACGCCTCTATGCAGACGCTCGGCGCTTGGGGAGCGCGGCGAACGTCCTTCTAGTTTAAATTCTCATTTTTCGCGTTATCATCACGGTTCTCGCGATCCCCTGCGTTTATTGTCACGTTCATCACCGTCGCGGTTACCGTTGTTATTCCGGTTACGATTTTTGCCACGGTAACCGTTATTGTTCTTATATTTGTTATTGTTACCCTCGTAGCCCTGGCGTTTGGCTCCTTGGTCATTGTTCTGATTATTAGAACCAATTCTTCCCTTTTTATTTCGGGTGGAGTATACAATTACTTTTCTGGCGGCATGCCGTATAAGAATTCGGCATTTTTCTAACGCGTGGGGCAAGTCGCAGTAGGCGCAATGTGCCCTATCTGGTGCCGTTTTTTCTTCGCTTTTTCGGGAGGCTCCGCGTCCTGACCTTGCTGGAGGTCCGCCTGCGGCGTGGTTTCTTCGGCAATTGCTCGGCGCGTCGTTTACGCATATCCCGATCCGCCTGCTCTAGGCCTGGGGCTATGATTCGATGATCTAATTATCGTCGAAAGCAGGTTGTACAACTTATCGAAGCGCATACCGTACTCGCCTGCGGTTTCGTTGGATCCTTGCTTCACTGCTCTAATCTCTGCGTTAATCTGGTCCGCGATTCCGATGTTTGCGAAATACAGCGTTAGATCATGCAGAAATTTTTCTACCGAAACATAATTTGCGGTTTTCACACGAAACCTTTCCGTGGCTTTGCCCTTGAGCTTGTTCGCGATATGCAGGATCATGTACTGCTCGTGGCTCGGGCCGTACGCGCGCATCACTTTACGTACTCCATTGCAAAATAAATTCAAATTGTCAGGATCCCCATCGAAGGGTGATATGAATCCCGCGGATTGGTGGAATGGTATTTTCGGATCCCGGCCGCTACTTTCCGCCCGACTTTTTCCGATTTCGCCTCTACTCCGTGTTGCAGGGGATTTGCGCCGTGGGGGCTTTGCGATTTTTTTCCGATTGGTTTCGCCGTCGGAGCGTTCTCAGCTCAAGTCATCATCCGACGGATCGCGCCTATGCTCGACTCTATCTTTACGGGGACGAGATTTGCGGTCGCGTGGCTCATCTCGTCGTGTGTCGTTGTTCTGTCGGCTGCGGTTGTCGCGTTTCTTCTCGTTGCAATCTGATTCGCAAGTGATACTTTCATCGGGCGCGCTATAAAATTTGAAGCTTCCGCTTTCCGCTTACCCGCACCCCTGGCGTACGCGCGTCTTCGAGAACCGATTTGCTTTCGCAGGTTGTTTTCGCGCGTAATGTCTCTCGACTAGGCAATCAATGTCACTGTCGCTGTTGACTTCGTATCTGCCCGATTTTTTAAAACGATTTTCGTTTGCTGTTCCTGTCGCGCGACGACTGCGGCCACCTCGGCTGCTCACCGAAGCATTATCGAACTTACGCTCGTCACCGGAAGCTCCAACGCGCAGGATAATTGATTTTACGCGCTCTTCGAATTCCCTATTCCTGCCCTCCTCCTTGCTCTCGATGAGCTACTCGACGTGCACTACATGCTTTTCCAATTTCTCTTTTCTGTCTCTCTCTCTCTCTCGGGTGTACTCGCGATAGTTTTGGCTCGACCGGCGCTCCATCAGTACCGTTGCCTCAGAGGGACTCGCGTCGTTTAGATAAGCCGGATTTACCGCGACGGGTAGTTCTTTGCGCGCCGACATCAATGGGCTAGCCACACGACGCGTTGCAACGGCGGTGAATTGAAGCCCTCCGTATAACGGGTTATTACCTGCTGCCCCGAATTACGCGCTTAACTGTTTTGCTAAAAATCTTTGGCTCTTGCTCGCGAGAGCCCTATCTCTGATGCCTTGCACGTTAACGTCGTCCCAAACTATATTTTTAATCCCGTGCAAGTTGTATACGCCCGCGCGTACTCTCTCGTCGATCACTAGCCGCTTTTTCAAATCGTACAGCATACCGGACGAGTCGCCCGGAATTTCTTCCTTGTCTGTACCCGGACGCAGTCTGAGTTCCACCAGCATGTCCTCTAGTTGACGCAACCCGAGCTGGCTGGCTGATCTCGTTTTCGCTCGGAATAACGCGCGCGCTTCGCTGATTGATCCCACTGATCTTACTTTCTTTGGGGCAATGTTTAATCTTCGTTGATCGCGCGTGCAGAAGTGCACACCTTGCACTTCTGTTGCGTGCGAACTTCAGACAGCGGAGTTCCCAGCTGACGATGCATGCAGCATCGCCAACCGTAGCCACCGGAGATCCCACCGGAGAGCTTAGAGCACATCCGTGACAGCAGGTAAATGAAAAAGGTGATTTTTTTTTTTAAATTCCTATCTCTGAAACTGAACATTATAACCTCACGAAAAAAATATGTTGATGGGTTACATGTGAAACTATATTCCATTAAAATTCAAGTGATTTGACTACTTATTTTTTTAGTAATAAATCGAAAACTGCTAAAAATTAGTTTTTTTTGAATCTCGATCACGGGCGTAGAAAGGCCTTATTGCACTTGAAATTTTGGGAAAAGATAGATCTTTTGATTACCTCGGCTAAGTTCTTTTCGCAGCTTATGAAAACGATTAGTTAAAAAGATATTAAATTACAAATTCTTTGTCTCTTACCCTATATAACCTGTATAACTGAAAATTATTATTTTTTTTAAACCTTATAACTCGCTAACGAAAACTCGAATGTTTTGACAAAATTCATGGTTTTATGAGGTTATGAAGTCTATTTGTGATATAAATTGCAATTCATGTTATTAAGAAGATCCGGAGAAAAAGAAATGCATTATTTAATTAATATACTTCAACGATACATACGAACAAGGAACAATAGAATTGTTTGAAGGAAGCTACGTGCCAATGAATTGGCAGCGATTTTGGTTTATGATGCTTTCGAAGCACAACAATGAACCCATCTGCTTGGTGCGCCGCCCAGTCGCCGAGCATCGAGGGTCAGCTCCGCCTAATAATGCTGCTATTTCGAAAGTATTTACTGTATAAAATTTGGAAAATTGTTCTTAGAATAGTATACTATTAAAATATGCGAAAAAATTTTTGAAAGTTAGCTATTTTTTGTTTTACTGTCAAGCCTTACTCTTTCTTGTTCTATCGGTAGGGTCATTAGTGACCTTAGAAAATTAGTAATATCATAAATAATAACTTTAATAAATGAAACTGTCCTCGTATCCTCGTATTCAGTTATTATAAATTGTGAAATACTGCTTATTATTGTAATAACTTCTCATAAATTTTGATATTCCGTTTTCAGTTAAATAATTGAATCCTTGTCATACGTGAAATCGACTTGATCATGGAGAAGTATATGTGTAAGATGATGAAAAGACTCAAATATAAGAGGGATCAGTACAAAATAACAAACAAAAGCAGAGGCTAATGCGAAACGCGGTGATAATAAATCCTGCATCAAAAGAACAGTTAATAATTCCAAACGAACAAACAGCATTTAGAAATACTAAAAAATAATTCGGTCTCCATCATAGCAGAAGCAGAAGTAAATAGTCAAAATCATTAAGAATTAGAAGAAGATCAGAAAACATAGTAAGCGGAATAAAAAAGCGCATTTCAGAATTAAACAAGAAACTGCCCTGGTACAATTTTCTTGGATTGTTGGCCTACTGTTGGTAAAGTTGCAATTTTCAACAACGGTTGACCAACAGTCAATGGAATTTTTACCAGGGAGCTAACTCTCAATTTATCAGCAACGTTCGAAGAAGAAGAATTAACTGATAAATCAGTAGATAACCACAACCAGACTGATTGGTCACCAAAAACACCACTAGCAACAATCTCAAAATTACAAAGTATAAAACCAGGCCAGCCCATAAATAACAGCTTCCAGCAAAATTACAGGAGATATAACCGATAGATATCGAAGGTATTAACGACAAACCAAGTCCAATCGAAAATTTTAATAATTCAGAGATTTAATTTAATTTTGATATGCTATAGACATTGTGAGAATTGAACAATTGACTGCGCCACCATAGCTACGATTATCTCTTAAATACGGAGCTAATTTAATTAAAATGTGAATGCATCTCTGTTTAAATGTAATTTAAATGTTCGTGTCATCAATAACTGGAACTCATGTGGCCAGACAGCTGAAGTTGATATCGGGAGACAAAGACCGCCTCAACAAAAAAAATATGCAGAGCCAAATATCAACCTATAATATTTTGCTAAGTACGTAATCATTTAGGATGAATCTTTTTTCTCAAAAAGATGAGACGAACAGCTTTTAAGTAGGTAACGTGGAAGCGGGCATAAGTGACATAATAATGATATAAATATATATGGAGAATTTTACCGTAAGGTTAGAAAGCCTAATAACAAAATGTATGAGGGTCACGATCTGTGCTGTCACCGTCTCGTATACAGTTCGTTTACTTTGACTCACTATTGCGCCTCTTAATTTTAATCATTTTCTCAAAATATTAAAATAAACACATATATAAGATTTTATTAAAAAAGGGTGATTATATCGGTAGATTATTTATTTTGTTTTACAGAATTACCGTATTCAATACTCAATGCAATTACTCTTTAATGCTTAAAAAAAGTTATTATATATATATATTCTATATAAATAGAAATAAGCGATTTTTTTCGTTAACATAATGTTCTTTACATCGTTGAACTGATTTATCGTATTCAATTGGCAATGTAACCCATGGTGTCTGCTGCATACTATATATAATACCCATGTAAAATGCCCCCTCGTTGGCCGCCTTGTTGATTAACCAAGTAACATAGTTCTACTATGATCATCAATTTTATTATATAGGATACAACCTGACTTCTATTTGAAAATACTTTCAAAATAGCATTGTATTTGTTGACATACATTATTATTCAATTATTATTATCTGTTCATATAATTAATTTTATTATTTTGAAAATTATGTATCTGAAAAAATGAAAAGAAATAAAGTCTTTTTGAGTTTTCTTTTGTAATTTGATTTTCTTGTTGATTCACATATAACATTAGACATCAACAATCGTTATGAAATCCGACGTATAGTCGTATTCTGTGTCGGGCTCGGGCAGCTTACGGTAACACTCACGATTGATACACGAACTGCACAATATCCGATAGGACACGATACGCTAACGATAACTCAGTAACATACCGTTCAAACTAAGACAGCAGCGAGTAGATAACCGTGCAGAAAATCAAACTGGCCGAACAAAGATATTGTAATGGGTAATTACGTCACATAGAACTGCGCGCTCGTAATTACAGTACGAGTGAAGCGAGTTTTCGGGTCAAAGCTTATTGCTCAGGTAGTAAATCCATGGGAAAAATGTGGAACTTTCACCTCTTGTTGCATAATGTACTATTATACGTGTTATACTCCAAAAGTATTGCGTCCGTCATAATTAATTATTTACCTATAAAGAAATTTGATTGAGAGGTAGATAAAAGCCTATTCCGTTTATGCAAATGAAATCTTGCCGATCAGAAGTGGAATATTATAATTAAATCAGTACAATGGTGTGTTTAATTCGGCATTGGGCGTTGCGATGTACATACATAGGTTTAACACGTAACAGACAAACTAACCTCATATGATAACAATAGCAATATGTACCATTCTTTCCCGCTTTCCCACGGTCTTCTGTACCGGTATTGCTGTCCTCATTTTTAGATGCCTAAACTAATCCCGTAAAAATTTGCTGTATAAAAAATTGTATACCTTAGTACAAACGAATAACACCATTTAATAAAGCGTGGTTTACCCTTTCCATAGTATCCATTACTTTTATTTGTACCGCCAACATTTTGGCACAAATCGAATAATAAGTTTTTGTCAGCTTTATCTTGGACATACTGTATAAATATCATTTACTTTCTTAGATCCAATATTAAAGGTATAGGATAAAATGAGTTTTTGTAATTCAAATGTTTACATGAATAAATAAATAAAATATTGGATAAAGCATAACAAAACAAAATAAGTCAAAATAATATGTCCAAAATTAATTAAAAAAATTTAATCTGTAAAATCATAGAAGAATTAAGTGTAGCAGGTTATTGGCAAATAAAAAAGGTCTACGTGTATGTTTCTGCACACTAACCTGAGACAGAGGGAGAAGTTTTTATGTACTACGACTGACCTGTAGCAGAGAGCCATCATTGCAAATACTACGAATACGCCCCCTACCACCGACATGAGAGTTATAACTAAATATACAGTATTTGAGCCGTGGTAGTTCTCTGAGATTGTAAAACCATAGATTTATTATTAATTGATCATCCAAATGAACAGTACCATACGTAGTTCAGTATATGGGTAGATTGGTTTCCGATCGTTCCACAGCATGCAGACAGACAGGAATGGCAGTGACAGACAGAAACAAACAAAATCAGAAAGCTAATATCAGCACATTTATTTTTTAATAATAATATTAATCTACAACAATGTTATACTAAAGATTATATTAATAATTGTAGAATAATATAAATAATTTAAAATAGTATATCATCTTTTAGGCAAAAAAATAGTCATCTACTATCAGAATATCACCAGTGGTATAATAACTCTTTTGTAATACATGAACAATTTTTGCATTTTTGGTACCTATTAAGCGGGACTAAAGTAATTCTTTTTTTAACAGCAGGTAATAAAGTTTTTTATTATCAGCTGTTAAAACTTTGATTTTTAATAAACGGGTGGGTTACAAAAAATGTGGTGTACATCAAGGGCTAAGTAGGATTTTTTAACTTCGTGCGGTTACAATACTCGTTAACGTGTTCTAGCTCGCCTTGACGTACAGTCCGAATTCTCCCACTTTACATCACTGTAAATTATATATGTGGATAAATCAAACACCGGTCATCTTCACGAGTCAAAGATTAAAGTTGTTTGACTCGTGGAGATGGCTAGCTACTATAATCTACCTATCTTTCATACAAACGAGTAATAGAGTCTTTCCGATTACAATTGCATGTATATATGGGTGATTTTCAGATCAGCCAGCAAAAATTTTTGTTAACCAAAACTATTTTTCATATGTTCTATATATTTTATATATAATATTTAATTCTATATATTTTACTGTCTAGTGCCTCCAGTACACCTGAATTTTTCCAGATTTTTAAATTTATATTTACCAATATTGTATATAATTTAAAAGAATATTTTTGTCTATTTTTGAGTTTTCTGCACAAATTAATTAACAGCTCTTAGGTAAGCATTTTATATATCAAGCATATTTGAATATAGACATAAATATATGTTTTTTGCTATATTTTATGAATTTTTCATTAAATATATTTTTAAATTGATATATATATATTATAACATTGTTTTATGTTAGATAAATTTTGAAAATAGAATTTCGGATGGTTTGATCACGAGTGAAAATCTGAAAAAAAATTATGGAGGTCGCTTGGACATAGTGACCGCGGTAATAGAATAGAGTTCTGAACTGTCACGCAGAAGGTCGTCGGTTCAAATTACAACCAGATCAAGATGATGATTAACTTGACCATCTTAATCTGGTTTTAATGTAATGATGAACCTGACCGTGAAATGTTAATTTATTATAAATGTATGTAAGTTTAGTATGAAAGGGAACACCAGGTCGGACAGAGTCATGACCATGAAATATATATATATATATATATATATATATATATATATATATATATATATATATATATATATATATATATATATTAAATAATATATGGGTGGTTCTCTGAAATCGAGCGGTCAAAAAATCAATCACACCATAACTCTGGGAATATGTTTTTGATATAGTTTCTGATGTCCCTGAATTTTTCCAGATTTTTAAATTGCTTCCCTATTGAGTTACAGGGGGTCAACGTTGGTGATCTAAGCATTTTTTGCATTTTTTGCCTATATTTATTGATTCATAGCTCCCCAGGGATGCATTTTTTACTATATTCATATAATTACTTTTTTTGTAAAATTTGTTCAAATTTTCATTAAAAATACTCCCAAAGTCATATATATATTTATATATGTTAGCTTAATAGAGGCCAATAATTTGAATTCTTTATGTGAAATCATTATTCGTTTTAAACTAACTTTG
This sequence comes from Muscidifurax raptorellus, assembly GCA_020010945.3. Classification (NCBI taxonomy): domain Eukaryota; kingdom Metazoa; phylum Arthropoda; class Insecta; order Hymenoptera; family Pteromalidae; genus Muscidifurax; species Muscidifurax raptorellus. Next base: position 3,105,895 of record JAHUUD020000006.1, read on the forward strand.
TATGAGCCGTAAATGAATTATATCTCTTGTATAACCAAAATGAAACAAAAATTTTAAATACGTTCGCACATTTTGGCCAACGACCGACCAGATGAACCTTTTTAATAAATTTAAAATAACTATAGTTCCAAATTGATACATGCTTTAGCATATAAAGTACATACAATTAATACGTAATTAAGATACATACAAAAAATATGTATTCATTTTCAACAGTGATACGTGGAAGTAGTTATATATTATTCATCTACGTACATAATTTCATTGATATAATTTGACTTTTTATAAGGATAAGGAATGTAGGTCCTCAGTTAATTTAGTTTTTCTACTGCTAAACACTAGCCCCATGATTTAATGTAGTTATAATGATCCGACAGATAAATCCTTTATTTATATAGGTGTCAAATATAGAGTTTTATCACATATACCATGTTAATTTGATTTGTAGCTTTTTATATGGGCTTTGGCCTGTATTGGAACCTATACAGATACTTTTGCACTATAAAAAGGCATCTCCATGAATTTTTTGGTGATCGTAGTCCGGATCGAACACTTGAATTTTCACATTTTAAGGTTTATATGGCAGATAAGTAAGTTATAACATATATATATATATATATATATATATATATATATATATATATATATGACTTTTGGAGTATTTTTAATGAAAATTTGAACAAATTTTACAAAAAAAGTATTTATATGTATATAGTCAAAAATTCATCCCAGAGGAGCTATGAATTAATAAATGTAGGCAAAAAATGCAAAAAATCCTTAGATTACCGACTTTAGCCCACTGTAACTTAATAGGGAAGCAATTTAAAAATCTGAACCACCTATATATATTTCTAACTAAAGAAATACCAGATCCTACGGAGTTCAGACCGCGTGGCGTTGCGATGGAATTCTCCAGTTCTTTCACGCTGAAAGAAATATCCTTTTGTGAGGAAAAGATACCCGAAAAGTCGAATGTGCGCGAGGTTATGCGCGCTACGTGATTACCAGCTCGCTTCACTCGCGGATATAATGAATAAATTGACGTCGTGTGGCGACGTATTTGCCCGATAGATGCACAAAACACCTGCACGTGGCCGCAATCCGCGACATTCGCGATTAGTTTCGTCCGCCTAGCCTACAAATAGCACGGCACGACGCAAGAGCCTTGATTGAGCTCTGTCTCCGGAAATATTCATAGCACAAATTGATACAGGTTCGGGCATGTATCACGTAACGCGTACTATCACTTTTCACCTGCACTATGAACCTACCAAATGTCTGGGTCTGGGAGCACCTGGAACATGAACGTCGCGTACGCTGCTTTTACGTGAACTGTCCGATTGATGCACGATACACTTCTACACATATAATGTACCAGAGCTTAAAAAGCGCGTTACACACGCGACCTAACCAAGAAATTGCTTTTGACGCATGCGCGTGACATCAGACAATCGCGTGACGACTATCTTGGCTTCACATATAAGGTCATGACTGTTTTATGTAGGGATTATTTCGTAAATGTATGCATTCACGGAATTTGTAAGTAGTGTTACTGAAGCTTTGTTAAGTAACAATATTCTATTTGATTCAAAAAAATTATTTATTGCCTTAAACAAATTCTTTTCCGGTAAAAACTAATAATTCATTTTAAGCGAAAAATGTCTTTTTTGTTTAAATAAATCGGTTTTTGATTTGAACATTTGCGTTTTGAATCAAAATGAATTTTGTTTTGAATCAAATGGATCTCACCAAAACGATATTCCTTTTGATTCAAAAGAATCATTTTTTTCAGTGTAGAGTGGGAAGTTTGAGCTAGTAGACTTGCACCAGATCGGACAGAATCTAGAACATGTAATGTCAAGGATATTTTAAATAAAAAAGCTCACTTTTTAGAGAGTAGGCGAAGGTTGGATATGGCGAGATATAATTTGATGCAAAGGTGACGTTTCCTCTGGAGAGTGTTGGTGATGGCTATGTTGTTGATGCTGGGGTGCCGGCTTCCATGTATGTAGATATGGATGGCTTGATATAGTGGATGCAAAGGGAGTGGAGATCCTTTCTCTGTCAACTCGGAGCAGAGAATGCGTGCTGTGGGCTGAGCGTGGGTGCTTTTGTTTGCTATGAGTGGGTAGCGCCATCTAGTTTTTGGGCCAGACTCGTGGAGGGGAATCAAGCTATCTCTCTCTACTACCCACGTTTCTTGTTTATTGCCCAAGTTATTGTTATTTTACATGTTTTACAACAGGTACTTATTTCTAGGGGTATTTACAAAATAGTGTATACTACTAATTTTATAGTTTATTATATATTTTTGTTTGTCACTTACGTTTAATAGATTTAAGCGTATAAAACTTATAAATTAATTATAGTTATAGTAAAATGAAAGTGTTGGAGTGATTGCTCGTGCTATGAAAGAATTTATAAGTATACGAGTCATTTGTTGTTCATAATAATTCGTTAGGTTTTAATACTTCGTTAGTTCAATTAACGATTTTAGTTTGTTGTATTATAGACTTTTGATAGTATAATTATAAAAGAAGTTACGGTTAATCAAAAGCTTCAGTTTGACTTGTATATTTATATATATTTCATAGTTTTGATATGAAAGTTTGTATGTGTGTGTGATGGCGATGCGACGCCACTCTGTTTATTTGCGTAGATTTGTTGTTTGTATGTAAATTATAATATTAAAGCTATGGAAAAGTGTTTGTATTAATTTTAGTTTAACACTGGCTTATGTAGATTTATTTAAAATAATGATTTAACAGAACAAACGTGTCTGTACATATATGTGTAGTTGCGTATGTGTATAATGCTAGGATGCACACGTTGGCGTGCTTTTTTTACGTCTCCCTAAACATTAAGCGTCCGCAGATGTGCTTATCTCAAGTGTGCGTTCATGGGAAAATATACACGCGGTGTAACTTTCTCTTTTCTGGAAAATTCCATCTCGTTTTATCATTTTATCTGACTTTAAATGTTTATTTATTAAAGAACACATATGCCTAGAGTAATGTCTAGAGTGGGTATTTTCTTATGATATAATATATATTTAGGCTTATTCTATTAGTTTACTATAAAAAAATATTGTTTGCAGTTAAATAAACTATTAGATGCTTAAAATTATTGTGATGTACGCGCGCGTGTATATACCTAACGCTCTTGAGTTTGAATTCGAGCTTTTATGGCTTTGATATACAAATGCGAGGGATCGTGTGTGTTCGCATATATATATATATATATATATGCGCACATGTGCACCAGAGTGTATGCGTGGGGTCAGCGTCTATTGCTGTTAACTGGGCGTCGTGCGTTCGCAAACGCGCTGAATCAGTCTTAAAAGATAGGCGGGTGGTATTGTGAAGAGGCTTGTATTTGTTTCGGTGCCAGTCTTTACAGGCATAAAATTTGACATTTTTCCAGGATGTGGTAATATAAATATATTGCTTACATAAAATACGCTAAAAGTTTCATAATTAAAGACATAATTTTTTAAACAGTGTATATATTTTTCCAAATATTAAAAAACAATCATATTTATATCATTGAAATATTTCTGAAATATTTTAGAAATATGTTATATCTTTATAATATATTTTAAAAATATTTGTTGGAAATATTTCTGCAAAATGTTTTTACGCTAAGACAAAAAAGATTCTAAAAATGTTTTTAAAATTTGTATGAAATGATCGCAATAATTGTTTAATAAAAAATAAATAAAATATTTCTTTGCTGTTAGGGATCTAATGATATATAATATGCACTTTTTGTGGATGGAATAGACACTAAAGGACAACATAATGCATCTAGTGATAAAGTACAAACCTAACAACTATAGTATATATTTTTGAACGTGGTCACTGATGTATAATAGTTAATTTGAGAAGCAATATTGTAATTTACATTGTATTTTTAAAAAATTTGACCTTCAAATGAATAGCTTCTAGAGTTTCTTTGACCCCTAACACAAAAGATCATATGGATATAAAATTTCGCGCCCTTTTAGAATCTGAGGTCGAATATAGGGGATTTTATTCAAAAAACAAAAGTTGAGCTTCAGATGACCTTCGAAATGAGGGACTAAGACATGTTCATATGGCGGGTGGTTCTTTGGAGATTTAATAGATGGGCACCAACATTAATATACGGGGATTTTTTAGGACTCTGGTTACATATCATAAGGTCATTTTTTGAAAATTCAAGATGAAGGATGAAATTATTAAAAATCAAACAATTTTCGATGAATTCTGAGACATATTTCCAAAATTCAAGATGGTACATCTAAGATGGTAAATGAAACTACTAAAAATCACAGTACAATATGTTATAGCAACAAATTATGTAAATCTAACATCGTATTCATCATTAGCGACCCCAGAAATCTCGATTTTATAAATATGGTGCAAATCTGTCGATTTAAAACTAGTCATCCACCATTTTAAATATACTATTTGCGGATCCAGCGAGCATAAATTCCTTACATACTAAATATCTTATAAATCTATTGATTCTCAAAGAAACCGTCAGCCATATTGGATCATCGCCATCTTGAATTTTAAATATATAACCTTAGATTTGTAAACAATAACCTCAAAAACTCTAGTGTACAAAATTTGGAGCAAATCAGTTGATTTTCAAGCCACTAGCCTGTAGAAGACAAAAAGATATTGCAGTGAAACGGAATTGTGGATGCGAGTGGCGCAAAATTTAGCAACGAACGTGCGAAAAGCGCATACGTTGCGGGTCAGAATACTGGAGCTAAGAAAAAAGTGTGATTATCAAAGGTCTATGTGGTCAGGTGCCCCTTGCAAGTTCCGACAAAACCAAGAGTGTGGGCAGGCACTCCAAAGAAGAAATCTATCCCCTTAAAGGGTTTACGTATTCAGAAAGTTGTTCGATGAATATTAACCTAGCGTTGCCTCAGAGAAAAGTGGTACGCAACGGGCTAGGAACTCACGATAGTTGATTTAACTTCTTCGTAGGGAATGGAGTAGGTTTATCACAAGGCACGCTTTTGCGAGTGCTAAAAATGATATTCGATGATATCGATGACGGAGAGGATCTACGAGGGACCTTACCTAACGCTCAAGACCAGTATGAATTGCCGCTGCTTCCCGAAGAGGAACAAACAGCACTATTCGCAGTAAATCGCCCGACCATGTGAGAATCACCCTCTGAAGAGGAGAAACGGGAGGCAGCGCTAGTGTTTTGTCGACTAAGGACGTTATAACAGGTTACAGACCATCTACGACGTATCATTTCTGCACAACGCAAAGTTTCCCTACTCCAGAACGTAAGAAGACGAACGTCGATAGGAGCGGTGTGACGCAAATACAGTGCCTTACTAATCGACGCAATCAAGTCCATCTTCGAGAGTGAAAAAGTGTCTGAGAGAGAAAGTGAGAGTAAGAGTTCTACGATGATTGTGCCTGTAGATGCGGTCAGCAACTACTGCTCTCCAATTTAAACCAAATAAAGAAAAGTCGAGAGATCTCTCTTTGGATGTTCTTTTATCCTTCTTGTGAATGCATGCGTGCTACGTTGCGTAACAGGGGTCACTGCAGGTATCCAATAGTCTCTGATATGAGAGGAGCTATATAGCACCCCGCTACAATACATTACCAAGGGATATAATAATGTACTTTCGGGTCTCCCCTGTCTTACAGGCTGGATGCGACAACCCTGCAGTGGTGGAGAGTGTCAGCTTGACTTGCAAGGTGTGACTTTGGAAGATGTCCTCTGGAGAAGCCTGCCAATAGAGATAAGTATGGAGCTATAAACTTGTAGTAAGAAGTTAAAAGTAGGGGAAAACAGACTGGTAATGTGAACAGAGGTAGAAAAAGTATTAACTAGGTCACATAAGCTGCTAATTTATAAACCTATCGCATTTATATATTGTTGTAACTTATGATGCTTACTAATTATAAAACATACTTAGGAGTGGTCAGTGTTGAGAAAATACTTGCATACAACGATATGTATACACACACACACACACACGGCTTATAGCTGACCGTGAGCGTAGAATTGAGGGTTTACTACTTGGGTTTTATTGCACCAAATGTACCACCGCCCCCCCCTCCAAGCAGAGACGCACAGGCATAGAGCCTCACTTTTTAAGGGATCACCGACCACCGGACACATCAGCGGCAGCACAACAAGTGTAGTAGTATAACTCTATTAGTTAGTTCTCATGTTTATTATTTGTGTACAGTACATTAAATACAATATATACTCCTGATCTCTACCTAGCTCCAATAGCTAGATTATAATAATCTCTAGCAGTAGTATTTTTTGTAATTTATTTGCGGAGATTTGAAGACCACAATCCCTTCTCATCAGATCATATAAAATTTACTATCATTTGCTAGTCACATATTTTAACTAATAAATAAATATCATTTTCTTATAAAGATACAGTTAATAAAAAATTGTATCAAATATCCAACACGGAGCAGGATGTATAAAATAATCGTGCAAAATTAAATAAAACTATTGATTTGCCATATTTTTTAAAGAAAATGACATTTTGTATATGAGTTATGCCATATCAGTTACAGGAAAAAATGGAGTCAACTCCAAGCTGTCACTTATGTTCTAATTATATTGAATAACTAATAAATCCAAATATGAACAGTTAAGTTTGGTTGGAGCACGATGTAAGAAAGAGACAGGTCTAAGAAGTGGGCCGATTAACCTACCCCCACCACTAAACGGCTGTGATCTTATTGAAGTACTTCGCTTCATCTCCGCAGAGCGCCGCCACAGAACAGTGTACTAAATGATACACACCTACAGTCAGCACCTGAATACGTGCGTTTGTGTGAGTGAGCAACTCACCGACACAATACACCATGTTTTTGTGTGTGTGAATATCGTACATTTTTTGTAGCGGCGTTCGCGCACGTTCTTGCGTAGTAGAAACGCATTTGATTATCCGATGTTTTATTTTATATCTATCTCTTTATAACAATAAAACAATTGAATATTATTTAAAAAAAATATACAATATTGCCATTCTAGCAAGTAATTGATTGCAATAACCTCAGAGGAAATATGAGTATCTAATGGGCTGATTGGATATTGCATTGATATATATTTAATATTATAAATTTTAATACAATAATAACAAAATAAGTCAGTTGCAAATATTGTATTCCACTCTTAGTACTAATAACATACATTCATTAGCCAAAACTTATATACCTGCCTATACTTACTGTCCTAGAAATCGCACCAATTATTGGCACTCTAGATACCCGTATTTGTATTTAGTATTTATTTATTAATCATACAACATTTTAAACTTGAGCTTTAACTAAACCTTAAATTTAAGTTTATATCCAAGCACCACCAAAGCCCCCACAGGGGGGGGGGGGGGTGATCATATGCAACTTTTAATCTTTTCCAAATAACGATGTCGGTGACTGTGGTGGCTAAGGCGCCACGCTACTTTTTGATCTACCAGAGTTCGAATTCAGCGCTCGGATTATTTTTTTCAAACTTAAATTAATTAAACTAATTACTGCCTTTTTTAATACTGTCGAATTAAAAAAAGATATTCATTCAATTATATGTTGTAGATTTTTATTTAAAGTTATACGCATTAATAAACATTTAAAAGGGCGCATAACTGCTATCATATTGTCTATCTGTCTGTGTATATTAAATTATTCTCGACATGTACGTATAATTTCGATTTTTTACAGTATCAATTTATATTAAAAGTTTGTAATGCAATTTTTGAAATTGATTTTTAAATTTGTATTTAAATTTACTAAATTATGATTAATTTAATGATATGTAGCTAGTGTATATTTTAGCGCAATTGGAAGCATTTAATAGAACAGTTTGCGTGTACTTTCCTAATTTAAATATCAAAGCCGTACAAAAATTGCAATACAAACTTTTAATATACATTGATGCTGGAAAAAATCCAAATTATAAGTATTTGTTGAGAATAATCAAGTGGCGCAGCAACAAGTTTGAGATGCAGACGAAGACGCGGCGCCGGGCTACTATTTACTTCTATGTTGGAGTTCGCATTTTTCATTATAAAGAAATAAATGTTTTTATTTGCTATCTCCAAGTTATTTTGACTTATATCATATTTTATTATGCCTGACTATGATTTTCAACAAAAATATTGATAAAATAAGCTACCTTTATACATAATATACGAGTGTGCCATTCAGAAATGCTCAAATCACATCCGATTTTTTTCTTCCACCAAAATATTTGGACCGTTAAGTTAGCTGCAAAAGTGTTAGGACCGTGAAGTTGGCCGCACAGCGATATGCAGATGGGTATGGCTTTCTCATCTCATCTTTCACGTACGGGGTGGCCGATGACGAGGTCTACGTGGTGTGCTTCGTGGTTTTTTGTGTCTAGGTGTAGAAATAATTCGAGGGCGGTGTACAGGGAGGCCGATGACGAGGTCTGGGTAGTTTACATCGTAGTTTTCTGTGTCAAGGTGTAGAAATAATTCGAGGGCGATGTTTAGGTGTACAAGGTGACCGATAACGAGGCCTAGGTAGTTTACACCGAGGTCTTCGGTTTCTAGGTGTAAAAATCATTTGAGGGTGGGGTATCAGAACAACAGTGATTTCATGTGAGCCACGAATGTGTTACGAAAAAATCATGGTCCAAAGTTGCTAAAGATGCTTATGATCAATTCCATCTCAACTCATGCAAGCTGAATACACCTATGTCTCCGAATCACTTTAAATTATAGTATATTATTCTACACGTAAATTAAGCGTACACGTATCTTTTCATTTTTCGATATCGTCGAAATTGCATGTTCTATACACTTTTAAAAATTGATTTTTCGATGTTCGATTATCGAAAATTACAACTTTTTTTCGATCTAAATCGCTCTAATGAGTCTTTTGATCGACATTTAAAAATAATTATCAATCCAGTTGATGTTGTAGGTGATGTTCTTTCGATCAGTCGCGTTTTAATTTATTTTTACAAAAAAACAAAGATGATTCTGCACTTTTTATAAAAAAATTAAAATGCATTTTTTTCAAAAAGATCAGTTTTTTGGGCTTAATTTTTTTTTTATAGATAGCTAGCCTCGATACCTATATTTTGGTATACATGGCATTTGGAATATTTTTTATTTGTACAAGATATAGAAGAAATAAAAAAAAATTATTCTGTATCTCTATAACATGTTGTGAAAGAAAAAAATCTTATGTCCTTTTCCCTTTTTTACGATTTTTGGATATTTTATTATATTCTCTAACTTTATTGAGGACATTATTCTTCGAGGTGATTATTTATTTCTTCTTTTTCTCTTTATTTAACAATTTTGTCAAAAAATGAAGAACAGTTCGACCCGTACAGTATTTTGTATTTTTACCTATCTTTACTTTCCATACATGGGGTTTCTGAATACCGTTATATTTCGGGGCCTTATCTACTCTTATTTTATTTTGTCTAAAAACTTCAACATCTTGTTTTGGTAGTAAGATTAGTTTAATAGTGTTGGTGTATGATTGAACTATTGTTACAAAAGCATTTGCATCTTGTATTGATTCAATACGGCTATTCTGAAGATTATGTCTAGTTGTATAGTGTTTGACAAGTCCACCAACACCATCAACTGCACCTTTCCCGTGACCTGTAGCTGAAAACAACCATTTTTTATTGATGGTAGAATTTTTCATTTCATAAAATTCAAATCGATTTTTAAAGTGGCTTGTTGCTTTATCTGTTATAATCGATATTTGATCTACTAAATCGGTTGAATCATTTTTTGAGAAAACAAAATACGAGCTTTAGCCAACTAGCGGAGAATTTGACTACTATACATTATACCACCCTGTTACGTAGGTAAAACCTAGTAAAATGGACACATAGTACAACGCACACGTATTCTCCTAATGTACATACTCTTGTCACATCTGTCGTATCTGTCATGTATGTACAATTGTTATATTTAGGGGTAAAAGTAATTTTTTTATTTCTTTTATATCTCATACAAATAAAAAATATTCCAAATGCCATCTATGCCAAAATATTCGTATTGAGGCTAACTATCTATAAAAAAATTGAGCCCAAAAAAACTGGTATTTTTGAAAAAAAAGCATTTTAATTTTTTTATAAAAATTTTGTTTATAAAAGAAAATTGAAAAGTCAATTTTTAAAAGTGCATAAAACATGCAATTTTGACGATATTGAAAAATTAAGAAATTCGTATTAAAACATTTGGCTTGCATGATTTGAGATGGAATTGGTCTTATATTTTATTGTTACGACAAATATGAAATACTCAAAAAAATTTGCTAAAAATGATCATTGCCCCCCCCCTTCCGTGGGGACTTTGGTGGTGCTTGGATTTAAACTCAAGTTTAAGGTTTAGTCAAAACTTACGTTTAAAATGTATTATGTTAAATAAATAAATACTTAATAAAAATATCCAGAGTGCCGATAGTTGGTGTGACTCGTAAGACGGTAAGTATAGGCAGATAAATAAGTTTTGGCTAATAAATGTGTTCTATTAGTATTAAGAGTGGAATGCAATATTTGCAATAGACTAATTTCGTTATTTTTATATTAAAATTTATAATATTGAATATATATCAATGCAATATCCAATCAGTCCAATAGATACTCATATTTCCTCTGAGGTTATTGCAATAAATTACTTGCTAGAATGGCAATATTGTATATTTTTTTAAATGATATTCAATTGTTTTATTGTTATAAAGAGATAGATATAAAATAAAACATCGGATAATCAAATGTGTTTCTGCTACCCGAGAACACGCGCGAACGCCGCTACAGAAAATGTAGTATATTCACACACGCAAACATGGTGTACTGTGCCGGTGAGTCCCTCACTCATACAAACGAACGTGTTCAGGGGCTGACTGTAGGTGTGTATCATCTAGTACACCCGTTCTGTGGCGGCGCTTCGCGTAGATGAAGCGATGGACTTTAGAAAGGTCACGAGGAGTGGAAGGTCGTCGGTCCACCTTTCGTTCTACACCTTTCTACACCGTGGTTTGGAGTCAAGACAAGCACAACGCCTAGACTGCGTACGCATGACTCATAATCGATCCGAGCTTCCGCTATGTTAAAATAGGTATTACCTATGGATGGTATAAATAATTGATATAGTAGGAACAGTCCAAGACGATTACTTTAGTCTTTGGGATGTCTACTTTGAGATAATTTTATTCAACCCAGCCCTTTACCCTGCTTATTCTAGTACTCAAAGTTAGTAACCAAATTTAAACAGTAAATAAAAATTTTAATTCATATGCATTAAAATGGATATGCATTTGTCAGGAAAGCAGGTTTGAAACGTAAGGGTTAGATAACTTCTAGCTCTAGTGAGATTTTAGCACAAGTCTCGTACTATAATCACCCTTAGTAAAAATAGCATATTTCTCTTTCTACTTGCTCAATCCTATTTCTTAGTAGAAAATATCTTATCTCTTCTGTTCCAAACTCATTCATTATGTCTCAATTCTTATTTAGTTTATCGGCATGGACTATACTAGTGAGAGAATGCGATCTTACCCTATTTTTGCTTTTACGTAAATACTCACACAATGCGAGAATATAATTCTGACACATGCACTGAAGTATGTATTTCATACAATTCGTACAAAACTCAAACTAGTATAAATAGATATTTCTGTACTTCCATAGTGAGTGTGCCTGATTATTGTCATGAAGCCGAGGAGTACATAAAATTCTGAGTTTCTCGGGCGCAATGTACAAAATAATTCGATTTTTTTCTTTTGTATATTATACTTTTTTAACCAATGTTCATTAAACAACAAATTATTTTACTTAATCATTGTATTTGGAGTCTTAAAATAAATGAGAAGTAGTCTTAAAAATATTCTACATGAATAATTTATCAAACGCACATTAATTACAATTTCGAATATAGTAACAATAAAGACACTTAGGAAACACAATAGTATTACTACATTTATTGATAAAAACATTAAACATTCGAGGGCTGCGTGCAACACCTTTTTGCATCCATCTAGTCACGAATGTACAGAATGACGACAGACGCTTTGCGTTGTAGAAAATTGCTACTGTACCTGTAGCAAAGAGCCATTAGTGCAAAACATATGAAGACGCACTTGACCACACCCACCAGGATAAACACCATTGCCAATGTGCTTAGATTGTTGTTCTCTCTCCCTGAAAATCACCATCATTGATCTTTGACTCAAGTACTAGCAGTATGATAACTTTTGTTTTATAAAATTATTTGCCCTGAATGTATATATTTAGAAGAAGCATACAAATATATATTCATGATTAATGCTATCAGATATACAAATACATCCATATATAAACACATTTTACAAATTCCCAGAAAAAATCTTTGTTTTTACTTTTCAATTAAAACTAAATAAAATGTTTTAAAACCTTTTATAGTACAGTGTGACCTAAGCCCGCACTAAGGTCACGCCTATCCGTGACCTAAGTAGTCCTTTTTTGTACCGTGTTTATCACACTCGCTACGCTCGTGCGCTAACTTCACGGTGCAAAGCATGACTGCTTATGACACGGATAGGCGTGACAGCGGGCTTAGGTAAGCTGTGCTATAAAATTCTATACGATACTCGTGACCTAAGTAACACTTCTGCACGGCGTAATTAGGACTTTCGCTGCGCTCGGGCCCTAACCTCACGCCGTGCAAAAAAGTGCTACTTAGGTCACACGTATAGTAATGTACTATAATTATACACATAACTATTATAATTATTTTGCATATCAATTTCAACATGTTGGTATAATAATATATACAATACAAAATAAAAATAAATATAGTTAAAAAGTCAGTAAATATTTCGATGTACTCAAATCAATAAATAATTTTTTACTTAAAATATTGCATACTCTTTCTTTAGCTAAGGATATTGAAAAGTGTGGCCTTCGCGTGCTTATAGTTATTTACGAAAGACCAATTATGATTTTAGTATGTGCACCTCTTCAATTACAAATTATCGTTTATTTTAATATGACTTTAATATCCGTTGCCAGTTTTTTTATTTTGAGGATGTTAAAAAATATACACTACGGATAATTCTAGTTGGGCCCGGTGGTATGGGCCCAAAATTTATTGAGCAAACGTTTCGAACAATAAAAATAAATGTAACACATAAAGATCAAATAAAATGAACAGAGTTCACGACTGTACAGTTGAGTGCAATCGTCCTAATACTGTAGCTTCCCTATGATTGCGCTCGCTAGTTTAGCTTGGAGTTTGATAGCTGTCGGATGTTCTCTATCTTAGTCTGATTCTGTCATCTTCATTATAAATCTTCAGCACTTTTTCGTATAGTTCCAAAATCTCAGATCTGATATATTTTTAACTACCTAAATATACAAACTAAACTAATTATAATTGTTAGTTACATTATATTATAATAATAATTATTAATATAATTAATAATTATTAATTCAATATTAATGTTATGGAAAAATTAAGAAACGCTCTTTGTCTCGCTCTCTGCATAACCGACTAAGGAAAATACCAAAGATATTTACCGTACATATACGCGCATACACGTACACTGGCAAGTGAGCACGTGTTTATACGAGCAAAAATTTTTGTATTCAACTCTAACCTCAAAATCATAACTTCCACACCCGTATCAATAATATTTGCTAACTTACCTAAATAATATTGGAACAAACCTAATCAAATTTTACTATATTACGTAGCAAAAGGTGTATTCACAATTTTTACTATACTGGTATAGCAATTTGTGATACACTGAGTATCAAAAAATGCTAAAACTATAGTAAATTTTAATGTAAATATAGTAAATTGTCTCAGAAGTTGAGTTTGTCTCCGCCTTCGTAAAAAGTACTGTAATTTTTACGTGAACATTTCTCTCCGTGCAGACTCAGGAGTTCAATGAACTCTGTTCGTTTTATATGGGGCTGAGTTACTTCGTTTGTTTGCTGGCCATTTAGCTGGTTGAGATTTTTATATTTTACATTTATTTTTATTTAGATTCTTATAACTCTGATGAGGAACATATGATATGTTCGAAACGTTTGCTCAATAAATTTCGAGCCCGTTTTACCAGGCCCGACCAGAATTATCTGTATTGAATATTTATTAACATTCTCAAAATACGAATTATCGTATATAATGTCCACTCTTCCGGTAGAATTTTCTAAATGTTTCAATTGTAGATACCTGAGATTCAAAAATATTGCAGGAAGGTTATATAAACTTTTGGATACTGCAAGGCGCGATGTCCATTTTGGATTGATATTCTAAAACATGATATGTATATGGTAACCATCAGTGTGGCTTAACAATTATTTACAATATTGTTAAATATAGATAAAAAAATATTAAATTAAATTTGCATGCCCTTTGCGGAATGCGTTATCCAGATGGAACCTCATAAAATGGGCCCAAAAGGCTCTGAAAAAAACTCAATTAATTATTCAATTTAATATTTTGTGCCTATATTTTAAATAGCAATATAAAAAAAACATTATGCCACACGACAGTATTGATGCATAGAATTCGAACAATTATAACTTTATGCATTATTTTTGGATCTGACAAATCTACAAACGTAAACTTCAAAAAATGTTGTCAGAAGATAGGGAGATGAGATTATGTGAGATTGCATCTTGGCTTAGGTACACCGATGCATACAAGTCAATTATATTTACTTGTAACACCGAACGATAAATTATTACTTTGCTATCAATATAGGAAATATTGATCTGCTGGTAAACTATCTTCTCATGACTGTCCAGAAGTTGGTATTGATGGTTACAGAATTTCACATATCAGATTCTTTTTACAATTATTGGCTTCAATGTATAGATATAGTTGAAATGTCAGTACTATTTCTTCCATTAAGTGTGAGAATGAAACAAAAGTACTAGTCATCAGGAAAGTCGAGTGTAGTCTTAAAAGCATCAGAAGTTTCTACATAATTCTTAAAAAGAAAAGATTCGTAGATCGAGTATCGAAAATTTATAACATAAAGATATATCATAGATGTGACATAGGGGTTTAAGGTATATGGTAGTATCGAGGCCTCAAATCATCCAATTAAGATTCAATAATTTCTGGACTAGAAAGTAGAAAAATTATGAACTAACATAAAGATCTATCATAGATGTAACATATGGGTTTAAGGTATATGGCAGTATCGAGGCCTCAAATCATCCAATTACGATTCTATAATTTCAGGTCTAGAGAGTAGAAAAATTATTGACTCATAAGTACTTTCCTCATATTATTTACAATACACATTGTATGAATGAGTATACGGATATGGAGGGTCTTTAAAATAGTTGTGCGATTTTCCATCGAGTTCTAAATATCATTACTTTGATAGTTCATCCTATTGATCGATGAGATCTGCAACCATTGTGGATATTGTCTTATCACTAATTAAACGCATGAGTATTCTTTGACATTTGCACGAATTGACTCCCTATAGTACATATTTATTGGATATCTTAAAATTGGATTTAATCTTAAAATTTCATAATTTTTTAACTTTTTAACATTTTAAACATTTTAAAGTTTATCATAATTTTTAAAATTATTAAAAAAATTTTCTAGATTTTGCAGCAATATATTTATTAGTTCTCGCAAGTTTACTTTATTCGCGCAGTTCTCGGTAGTAAAGTGGCTATTATAGTTCAGTCATGAATAATAGTTTTTGTAACATAAGTACGATTTTCGCGCTTTTATAACCTATTAAGCGGGGCTAACGCTGAAAATATGTTCCAGAGGTATCCACGACCACTCCTGCATTTTTTGAGATTTTTTTCATCATTGTTTGTCAAGTTACAAGACATCAAAGAGCTCCGTGAAGTACGTAACCAGAGTATACAATTTTGATAACTGTTATATACTAATTGATAGAGAATTCAATGTATGTTTCAAATTTGTTTGAGTTAAATTTGCTCGTCCAATATTTTCCGACTTATCGCAAAAATACTATAGATTGAAAAATAATTTTTTAATTTTCTCTCATTCCTCGAATAATGACTCTTAAGAAACGTTTCAGGCGTCAAATTAATGCTTGTAATTTGCTGATTAAAATAATATTGGGGTTAACGCGTAAGTATGTAATTATTATAATAAAAAATCGAATATTTGATATTTAAATTATCGGCTGCATTGTAAGCGGTTCAGTTCGCATTCCCGTGCCCAATTCTGCCCGTTTCGCGAATTTATGGATACATTACTGATCAGGTCCACTCTTATATAGGGAGTAATGAGTATATTATATAGAGTCCCTCCGCAGGGTCAGTTGCAGCCAGAGTGCAGAAAGAAAAATAATAATATTTAATAAATAAATACGCTTTTATTCGCTGCAAAATAAGTTGCATTAGTCAGAAGCTCATGAAATGTCAATGTTATCTATTCGACTGGCCTTAAAATTTCTGTTTACAGGCTTTTTTACAAAAAATGCCTTCCATAGGACAACGACTGATTGGTATGATATCTTATGCATTCATTATTTCGGAAGTAAGGCAGTGCATTTGTGATTTGCTAACAATATGTTATTCAATCATCCCTACAGGTACTAATTTTTCAAGGCACTAAATAAGAGTTAATGTAATTAGAAAATTGTTAAATAATAAGGATTATTATAATGTAATTAAATGTAATGGAAAAATGATGATTGCAGCTATCGTGTTATGGACCAAGCAGCAGTGATCACGCATGCAGCAGCAGTGATCATACATGAGATACTTATATTGGTAAATACATACATCAGGACATTTTAAATCACAGGCATCATTGGCCACATTGCTTTGCATTGTACCTAATACATTCATCAAGTAGCCTATCACAAAGGCCATAATTGGTTAAAGTAATGTATAATTATATTTTTTATGCTTACATTTTTTTTATTCTATTAAAAACTTAAATAAATTTGGAATCAGATCATAAGTTGATGAAATTTTACGAAGGAGTGAGCATCCTGATACGTACTGTCCAGAGCACAGTCAAGAGACGCCTTTGATATAATCAATCATAACTGTCAAAGGCCTAAGCACAGTCAAGAGACGCCTTTGATATCATCAATCATAACTGTCAAAGGCCTAAGAGTTCCGAGTTACATCCAAAAGTACCTATTGCCAATTCAATCACAGGAGATTATATCCACCCACATCATCTACATAAAATAACTAATTAAGACACCAGCGTAACTAAGAGGACCGTCGAACTTCTGCAGTTTTACGTTGTGAGAATCATCACTATTTACAAACAGTTGTTAGCAAATTACTTTTTGAACATTTCTGGAAATTACATCACGTGCAGAATGTATTAAAAGGTATGTTAATTTTGTAAAAAAACTATTTGAAAGAATTACAAGCAGTGATGATATAAATTTTATTTTAATGAAACATGAGAAACGAGCGTATTAATGCATTAAATAAATGGTGCAATTGTTTATTAGCAAATGTACAGCTATACACCGCAGAATGTTGAGTTGAAGAAGATATGACTACTTGCTATTGATTGGTTCGTTGACCAATATGAATTGGATAAAGTGATTGGATAAAGTGTATACAATGACATTTTATAAAATTTTCCTTTAGTTCAAACTTCTAGATAGTAAAACATAATAAAATATATTTCCAAAAAGATTTGCGTATGAAATATACATAATAAATTTCATTTATCTAGATATTATTGTAAATGAAAGTATACCAAAGAATAGTCTTATTGAGGAGTCATCATCTTTAGCTAGATCCAATTACTAAGCAGGTATCCATGGCTGTAAATACCCGTAAAATGTAAGCGTAATAACGTTATATTTTCAAAAATTTGCAATAAACAAATATTTGTGAATGCACATGGTATACTTATCAGTACCAATAACATATTTATAATCAGCAGTGATTATCGTTGCAAATTTAATATATGCATGCTCATAATTCCTAGTTTAAAGAAGCATGAATGCATTCGTCATTGCTTTTGTTTGCATCGCATTAGTGTCACGCATAAAAGTTTGTGCAGCGCGGAGGATGACCTGCTACAGTGCCAACGCCCGAGAACGGAAGGCAAGAAAACTCAGACAACACCAAGTCTGAAACCGAAAAAGGCGGGTAAACCAAGCAAGGCCTCAAATACTCAGCAGGATAGGAGTAACAGAGGAGAAAGAGAGTAAACGACCTAAAGAGGCAACTTGTAAAACCGTAAAATCGCTGAGAAAAGCGTACGGGGACACGCAAATAGCTGTTGTGCAATTGTCGAAAGAAATAGCGACCGAATTCACTAAGCTAGAGAAAATTAAAATTGGATGGGTCAATTGTAGGATCCGTTCGTCAAACCGCAGTAAGGGACCGCTTAGGTGTTATAAATACCTTGGTTTTGGCCACGTCGCTATCAAGTGTACTGATCCGCAGGATATAAGCAAATGCTGCTACAAATGCGGTAAGACGGGGCATAAAGCTAATAGCTGCCGTAATGAACCATGTTGTTTACTGTGCCGAAAAAAAGGCGACAATATAACGGCGAACCATGTCACTGGTAGCTACTTGTGCCCTGCCTACCAAGTAGCGGTTAAAAGAATCAAGAAAGGTTAATGAGAATAGTCCAGCTAAATCTCAACGATTGTGAGTCTGCGCAAGACCTCCTCTGTCAGATTGTACGAGAACACAAGTTCGATGTCGCTCTCGTCAGTGAGCAATACAAAGATTTGAATGAACCATCCTGGGAATCTGACGCCTCAGGTAAAGCCGCAATCTGGGCATGAAAAGACTTTACCTTCCAGGGCAAGATGGTAAACGAGGAAAATGGCTTCGTAAGAGCGAAAATAGGCGGCATACATGTATACAGTTGTTATGTCCCGCCTAGCGCATCAATAGAGCAGTTTCAGCAACTACTAGACCGGATAGTACAAGAGTGGGGTAGTAGCAGAACCAATAAACGGGGCCGAGTGCTACTGGAGTAGCACGTTCAAAAAAGGAGATGCAGAGTCATTCATAGACTTGACATTTGTCAGTAACTGCCTCGTAAGGCAGGTAAACAAATGGATCGTTAGTGTTCACTACACAAATAGTGATCACCTAGCTATAATAATGGAGCTAGGCGGACCAAATAGGAAATTCTGTATAAATCCCAGTAGTAAAAGAACTGAATGGAAAACCAAAGAGTATGACAAAGAATTATTCTTGACGATGTTTGACAATATTCAATTGACGGGATCAGCAGACGACAAGGCTGTACAAATGACGGGCCAGCTCACCAAAGCGTGCGACGCGGTAATGCCGAGAAAAGTGTCCAGTCAAAGATGGCTACCAGCATATTTGTGGAATGACAAGATCAAACAAGTGCGCAGCGTTTGCCATCGAGCTAGAAGATTGGAACAACGGGCAAGGAAGAAATTCTACCGAATCGGTAGAGGAATGGATGCGGTGAAGAACTGCAACGAAAAAATGAAAGAAGCTAAGCGCAACCTTAAAATGTGTATAAGAGAGAGTAAACAAAGATGTCTAAGAGAGCTGCAAGATGAGGTCAATGAAGACCCTTGGGGCTGACCTTATAAAATTGTCATGAAGAAGATTAAGGGAAGTTACATACCCCCACCAAAGTGCCCAGAGGTACTAAGCAGGGTGGTAACAACACTCTTCCCAAATCAGCCGGACATTCCATGTGCTATGGTAGAAGAAATAGATGTAGATAATATACCCTTAATTACGGAGGAGGAGCTACTATCAGCCTGCCGGAGGGTTATAAAGAGTAAGGCTCCAGGACTTGATGGCATACCCAATATTGCATTGAAACATGCCATCCAGGTTCACCCAGCAGAGTTTATAGACTTGTACAACACTTGTCTCAAAGAAGGAACGTTTCCATTAAATTGGAAAAAGCAAAGGCTTGTGTTGCTACCAAAGGGTAGCAAACCACCTGGAGAAGGGTCGTCATACACACCGCTCTGCATGCTCGATACGCAGGGCAAAGTATTAGAGCGCATAATCTGCGTTCGGATGGAAGACAAAACCGACGGGCCAGAGGGGCTTGCGCAACACCAGTTCGATTTCCGTAAGTGCCGCTCAACATTAGACGCTATCGGCTTAGTGGTGAATACAGCACGGACAGCCATAAGCGGGAAAAGATGGAAAGGCGGATGGAAAGGTCAGTACTGGGCCCATCGTTGTGGAACATTATGTACGATGGCATACTCAAGCTAGAATTACCAGAAGGAGTAATGATCGTAGGATTTGCAGATGACATAGCTTTGGTATTGGTAGCAAAAGAGAAAGAAGAGGTAGCTGAAATTGCTAGTGAAGCTGTAATTAAAATACAGAAGTGGCTAAATAATCCGAATCTAGAGCTTGCAGGCCATAAAACGGAGGCAATCCTAATATCTAGCAGAAAGAAGACGGAGACAATTACCTTGAGAATAGGCGGTCATGAAATTACTTCTAAACCGACTATTAAATATTTAGGTATAACATTATACGCAAAGCAGCAGGAGAGAAAGCCGCGAAACTACCGCAGTGCTGGCGCGGCTGATGCCAAATGTGGGTGGTCCCACACGGAATCGCAGAACGCGGTGCACAGGCGAAATGCACTTAGGGTCGCGTCTGCTTACCGTATGGTATCGGACGAGCCGGTCTGCGTTATTGCAGGTCTCCCGCCAATAGACCTATTAGGAAGGGAGAGAAAATCAATCGACGAAGAAAAAAGACGAGACAACGGCAAAACCAAGATAGAAATTTGGGATGCCGCTAGGAAAGTAACAATGACGGAGTGGCAAAAGCGATGGAACTCTAGTAGTAAGGGTCGGTGGACACACTGCCTCATACCAAGTGCAGAAGACTGGACAAAAAGAAGGCATGGAGAAGTAAATTTCTACCTAACGCAGTTTCTGAGTGGACATGGATGCTACCGGGCGTATCTGCACTGATTTAAATTGGAGGATTGCCCGGGTTTCCCGACGTGCTTGAATGCAATCGAGGACGCTCAGCATGTATTCAGTGAATGTCCACGCTATGAACAGGAACGGGAAGAACTTGAGTGCTACCTGCAGACCAGACTAACGCCTGAGCCTTTTATGGTAGCTATGATAACTTCGGCCGACGGATGGAGCGCAATAAACAATTTTGCTGCAGACATCCTTAAGAAGGTCCGAAAGGACGAAGAAAAAAGAAGAAGAAAACATGAGATGCTGCAAGAAACAGACCACCGAACGATGCGGTAAGAAGTAGACGGCAGAGGAAAACGTGATGACGACCACATCAACAGACGAGGGCGGTAGCCCAAAGTTCACCCGCGAAGCAATACTCAAACGGTGTTACCGCGGGGGGGGGGGGACTTATTGGCGAAAGAGCCAGGTCCAACTTACTTAGGGTTGGTAAGGAGGACGGAGAGGATTCGGTTGCCGTTGGAATTCAAAAGATAACGGTAAACGAAGGGTTTAGTGGGTGAGAGTCCCACACAGGTGGTACCAGTCGGTGCCATATCGTCCATAATAGATTTGCCCTTAACCTCTCACTCTGTAAAAAAAAAAAAAAAGAAGAGAGATAGAGAGACAGTGAGAGAGACAGAAAGAGACAGAGAGAGATACAGACAGAGAGAGACAGAGAGGTAGACAGGGAACTCCGCTACACCGGTCCCAAGCCCGGGGCCCCACTACCCAAGAGGTGGGGAAGGAGGAGGGGGAGGAGTAACAATCTCGCTTAAAAAACCAAGGTGCATCTGGCCCGGATGCTAGCACTTTGTTAAAGGGCCCCTTCCTAGGGTACAGGAGCTAATGGTGCTGCCACGAAAGTCCTTGGCACCCCAGCACTGTTTAGAATTACCGAAACATCAGGTATTTAGGGTGGCAAGGACAATCAATCAAGAAGTGTTCTCAAACATATGAGTACCCAGGCAGGCATTACTAATCCTGCCGTTGATTCCGATCGGGTATCAGTCCCGGTGGTCGACGCTCGCCTCCTTGGGGATAAACCCCTTGGATCTGGGAGAGGCGAAAGTACGCTTTCGATGCACAACACAACCAGCCCCGTTGTAGGTAACCTGGCACGGGAAGGCAATGGTAATGCTATAGGAAAGAAGGCAGAGAATATGGAGGTAGACGCAGATGGCGACAAGCGAGCAGAAAGCGCGACCTCCAAAAACGTGCACTTAGATCGCCTTGGCAGCAAAATCGATGAGCTGATCGATTATGTCAGGGACAGACACAATGTGCACAAACAAATTAAGGATCTCGCCCGGAGCATAAGGGCCAGCTACAGGGCTCAAATATAATGCTGCATATCACGCCTAGGCCTTTTCGAACATGCGGAAATTCAACCGTCTATCCACGAAATTCACTTACTTTTCACCGGATCGGGAATTCCCTATATCGGGTTCGCGCGTAACACTTTTTCTTTTCCTATCCCGCGTATCCACACGTTTGAAGCGCCAGTTGTAACGGGGTGAGACTTTCTTCGACAGGAGGAAAATACAAAAGGAGACGCCGGGACCGAGAATCGATCCGGCGCTCCCGAGATCTCTAGGCGCACGCTCCAGCCATTGAGCCAATGCCGCCGTATTCCATCACTCTGATTCCTGGTTTGATTACCGGCATAGCGAGGACTTGAACCTCGTTACAAGCCGGCCCCAGTCTCCTTTTGTATTTTCCTCCTCTCGAAGACAGACTTACTCCGTTACATGGCGCCAAACTGAATAACCTACAGGAGTGGATAAAGCAGATTCTTCACCTGGTTGCACCTTACAGAAGAACGTCTACGTCGCTGCGCCGGTACACGTTAGGAAGTAGGAGAAGAATAAAGAAACCCCCACCTAAGATCCAGAGACTCTCCCTGTGGTTCGCCTGCTGCGTGACGAAATACGCAGAGAAGGGATGGAGTGCATCCGCAAAGTACGACATGCGTCGGAAAAGCGTGCAGAGGTGCGGGGATGTACGAGGTTGGAGACATCGTCAAAGAGCTAGTCGGCGAAGAAGAGTTCGTGCATTACCAGACTTTCAAAGATGTAGAGTCGAAATCGAGACGATAATCCGACTCTAGCGGGGGGTTGTAACAAAGTTCAAGTCTTCGCTATGCCGGTAATCAAACCAGGAATCAGAGTGATGGAATACGGCAGCATTGGCTCAATGGCTAGAGCGTTATTACCGGATATGATTGAATTAGCAATATATACGTATATATATATATATATATATATATATATATATATATATATATATATGCTAACACGAATTAAATAGCAATTTACTTCATCATGACAAAACTAAATTACTAATTATATAATAAACAGACAATTATGTATATTTACTAAAATTGATGTTAAAAAAAACAGGTTTACATCAATTAAGCTGAAAATAACTTGTGACTCTTGTAGACGATGTCCAGGTGTCAAAATAACCCTCAAGTCGACACGGAATCGTCTACGAAGAGGCGTACCTCGTGTATCGCAGATTACCGTGAAACCTCCATCTCCGTAACCGATGTTCAGTTGTCAAGATAACCCAACCCAACCCCTATGTGGACACGATATCGCCTAAGAAAATGAGCACCATATGTATCCAGAATGTATTGATAACAAATTACGACTTCCTATATACGATGTCCAAATGTCTAGATTGCTTCGAAACGATACGGCATCGACCACTATGAAACGCACTATGTGTATCTTAAATGTACCGCTAAAACTTACAACTTCCTATAAGCGATGTCAAGATGTCAAAATGACCTCTAGGGGATGCAACATCGTCCACGAGAAAACATAATTTTTCACATATTGTACTTATTTTGCTGAATTATTGCCATTGATTTTAAAATATATAAACTAATTTTAATACCTATAAATTATCTTGATGTTTATTTGCGTATACACCCATTATATAAAGAATGTATTTTAATTAGACTAAACCTGCGCTAATATATAATATAAACAAATAAAATATATGAAAATGAAAATCATTTTTTAAGTATGGTTAAGTACGTCATTCCTATCACCTAAACAAAATCTACAAATTGCATCATATCATATGTATAAATACATATAGCATTCATCATTTCATAATCTAATCCCAATATCCTTTAACAAAAAATTATTTGCAAAAATCATTGGTCGCAGCATCCGTCTAATCTGGGCCAAATCTCGAGATCACCTCCAATGGTTACATGTTTTTCTTAAACATAAATCTGTATCTATGTTGCATACATACAAAATCATTCGAAAAAATATGATATTTGCAAAAATCATTGGTCGCAGCATCCGTCTCATCTGGAGCAAATCTCGAGATCATCTCGAATGGTTACATGTATTTCTAAAACATAAATATGCATCTATGTTGCATACATACGAAATCAATCGAAAAAATATGATATTTGCAAAAATTGTTGGTCGCAGTACCCTTCTCATCTGGACCATATCTCCAGATCACCTCAAATGATCATATGTTTTTCTGAAACATTCATTCATATGTTAAAATGATTCAAAATAATGTCTAATTCTCATATGTCTAAAAATTCTTAACATTACCATCAATCATCCGCAGCATCACTTCTGGACCACATGAGATGAATCTGATATATGTTTTTTATGCATAAGAGTTATAGATACCTATTTCCAAAAAAAAAAAAAAAAAAATTTGTCAAAGGGATTTTACATAAAACATATATTTTTATATACAGGCGTTCGTATGTACGTACGTAGGTGCGTAAGTACAATTCTAATATTTTTAAAAACTCAATTAAAAAAAATTGATTCACGCAAAAAAAATTAATAAAATGGCAGGATGCACTGACATACAGTGATCATAATTATCGTAAAAAATTTAATTTTTAAATAGTTTGTTCACAGAATAAAGGAATTCTTACAAACAACTAATTACCGGAATTTAAACATTTTAATATAATGTAGAAGATATATTTTCGTTATTATTTTACGATAGTTCATTAGTAAAGAGGCATACATATACATATATCGTATAAAAAACCTAGATTGGTCCAGATGCATTGGATGCTGTGAATAAACATTTGCACTAACGAGATTTTAATAATAATATAAAATTATTAATTTATAAAAACGCTATAAATAATATGTAGCATATACATGTTTATATATTTATGCATATATGTTTGTTATAAAATTTGATCTGCAGAGTTGGTTCAGATGAAAAGGATGCTGCGAGTGAACATTAGTAAAAATATTAATTATTTTTCGAAATTTTTAATTTACGAATACAGAATGGTAGATGCTATACATATTCGTGCACGTTATAAAATGTGCATCGCCGATTTGCTCCAGATCAGATGGATGCTGCACATGATTTTTGTACAAATATTAATTTTTTTCCGAAATCATTAATTAATAAATGCATAGGGATCGAGGCTATATAAATTCGTGCATATTACAAGATGTGCACGGCAGATTTGGTCCAGATGCAATGGATGCTGCGAATGTTTATTCGTACAAATATTAGATATTTTCCGAAATTATTATTTATTTATTTATTTATTTATTTATTGACCATATAACATATGCCTTATAAAAGAGGCATCCTACAGAGACAAACTTATTGTCTGTACATAGGGATGGTACATACATAAAAACTTAAAGTCTAAACTTAAAAACTAAAATGAGATCCAACAAGAGGTTGAGACATCTTATTGGAATCTGTTTCAAAATTCCCGCAAAAGTTAAGTAACAGTATAATATAAAAATTCTCTTTAACTATATAATATAATTTTCTCGTATAAATCTTTTCAGTCTGTCCTTGATCGAGACTTTGCTAATCACTAGAGTTTTCAGATCATCTGTTAAAGTATTAAAAATATTTATAGCTACAAAATAGCTGCTTTTTTTAATTATGGTTTTCTCAATAATTGGAAGCTGGATAATTTTTTTCCTAGTATTGCTTGTGCTATTCATATATTTATCTCTTAACGTAGCACAATGATAGTTTATGGCCTCTAAATGGAATAATTGCTTTACAGTAAGTGGAGGGGATTGTTGGTGAAATTGATTTTTATTTATAATCTTTAATAATTTTCTTTGTATACTTTGTATTAAGTACAGACAATTACTGTACGCTCCACCCCAAGCAATTATACCATTATTAATTAGACTTTGGAAAAAAGCATAATATATCATATTTAGAGTCTTGTTGTCCATTCTATGCCTAATTTTTGCAAAAATAAAAATTAAATATTTCGTTTTCTTAACTGTGTAGTTTACATGCTTATCCCATTTCATGTTATAATCAAAGATGAGGCCTAGATACTTATAATTTTCTACTCTCTTTAGTGTATTATTCCCTATCTCGATATTTAGCGAGTCAGGAACGCTATCACAGTAACTGCCATAAGCTACGTAAACCGATATTAAATATCCACGTAAATCAATATTAAAATCACCAACAATACAATGATTTTTAACATTTCTATGTTTTATCAAAAATTTTTTAACGCTATTAACATATTCAGACTTTGATATGTCATGGCACCTATATATAGCAGATATTACAACTGATTCTCCGTCATAAGTTTTATGTCAGTGCTCACAACGCTCAATCTGTCAACTATATCAATTTTATTATTGCTATATATATTGTTTCTTATATAAATTAAGACGCCATCCGCCTTATTAATTTTACTCTCATTGTAACAAATTTTGTAGTCTTGTAGTTGATAGTATTGAGCAAATTGTAAATTCCAAGTTTCCGAGCATACAATTATACACGGTTTTCTTTTTAAAGATTTTACAAAAACTTCCAGTTTTTCAAAATTAGCATTTAGGCTTCTAATGTTTACGCATAAAATAATGTTTTGTTTTCTACTTAGTGTCTTATTGAGTTTTTTTACATCATCAACTTCAAATTCAAACTTGCTTATATCTTCAACACTGATGTCTTGATCCATTGCTATTTCTGATTTCTCCGTAGTCTTCCTGCTATATTTGAATTTATCGATTGAAGCGACGTTGACGAAATTCCTGAAGCTTTAGCTACCATGTCTCTTTCAGACGTTTCTACACTGCTGATATATCTTGGTATTGTAGGTTTAATTGTATAGTCGGTATAATCAATATACTTCCTTATCTTAGATTTCAAGATTTTGTGGCTATCTATTGCCAGATGTTCTACGTTGAAATTTGTTTTATAAGTATCATTACTGAAAACACAGTTTGCACACTTAAACTTATTTGTTTTGCAGTCTCTAGTTTTATGCTCACCAGCACACTTTAGTCAAATATTACTATTTTTACACTTGGTGCCATTGTGACCAAATCTGCCACAATTAAAACATGGTTTAACATTAATATAATCACAAACTTTGCAGTTTTGATATCCTACAAAGAGTCTATTCTTATTTTCTCTGATGTTTTGGTATATCTCAGCAGTCACTTCCAATATCACAGACTGAAATCCAGTTTTATTGTTCTTATAGGAATTCAGAATCACACTTTTTTTTTTAAATGCACTAAAATTTCTCTCATCGATATCATGTTTAATTGTATTATTGTCCATATTTTCGAAATTATTATTTCCTACTACCTTAACTTTTGGATTTTCAACTTCTTCTGTGTTTACATCACATACGTCTGCAAGTTTACCTTTTAATAGTTTTTGTGCTTTGTTGACACTTTCCTCGTTTAGTAGGTTTATGACTATCTCATTTCCTTTTTTGATAACCTTTTTCGTTTGTATGGATTAGTCCTTTATCAGATAATGGGATACCATTTTGTTTAAACTATCAATACTTTCGTCTTCATCTGTTTTTTTTAATATTATATTAGGAACACGTTTAGACTTTTGAATATTTTTAATACTTGACACTGATTCAGCAAAAGTTTTGCTTCTGACCGACACTGCTTCATTCCTATTTTTGTCTAATAATTGCTTTAATAATTCGTTTTTTTCCTTCAATTCTGAATTTAGTTCCTTTAAAAGAGCATTTTCACGCTTTAAGTTGACTAATTCACTATTATCTTCTGATAGATCATTTTGAAAATCTTCCAGTAACTGCTTTCTCGTTTCATTTTTTTCAAAATACTTCACTTGAGCGATTACAATTCTCGCATCGTTACTCAGCGATTTACTGTGTAATTTTGAGGTTAGGTCTAGAACCTCATGTTCATGACAGATTCCCAGAAATGAACTTAATAGTATTGCTTTCTCGTTTTTTACAAAATCACTCGTATGATATACTTCTTCGCAAATAATGCACACTACTAACTTAACTTTTTGTTTAGGATGACATTTCTAAGTTTTTGTTGTGTCACGAAGGAGCGAGCCTCCGCTCACCGCAGCCATCTTGAATATATATGAATATTAATTAATGAATACATAATCATCGATGCTATATGTATTCATACACGTTATAAGATGTGCACCGCGGATTCGGTCTAGATTAGATGTACGCTGTTAGATATTATTCTCACAAATAATGTTTTCTTTTAGTATAATTAACAAACGATAAATATATTCACTTATATTCATTTGCTCTCTGCGTTTACAGGGTTGAGACTGTCATTATTATTAAAATATAATTTTTTTAGTAATAACGCCTGCATCACATGTGATTTATAGTTGATCATATATAATTATATGATTTTGGTATATAAATAATTTATTAGAATGTATTTGATTTTACAAATTTGTTGCCATATATATAGATGTTAAGAATATACAGTTAATATTGACATAAATAAATGTAATTTTGGCGATTACTCAGCAATACAAATATTAAGTAAACATTCTTTTATTAGCATATGATTGGTAATAACGTAATCATAAAACACATACTATTCATCTACAAAAAATAGGAATTTTTTGTGTATATTAATATACGTAAATAAAAAAGAAATTTTCTTCACAGAATTAGTTTATTTTTTATGAATTACGGCTTATCGAGCGTTATATTAAACGTAACGTTCTCCTTTGCAACGGTAGTTACAGTAGGGATTAAAACCACCCTTAAAAAACTACCCCCTGACAAATTATTTCAGCAATATCTTTGGTTTTTTCAACATATTCCAACGAAACCAAAACCAAAATATCCGTCTCAAAAAATAAAATCAAATGACGTAAATATTACATTTTTTAGGGTTGCAACCTCGAAGTTTCATGGGGGTAAAACCGTATTTTTAACTAAGGTTACTCAAGGCAATTTGAGACACTACCGAGTTCTCATCGATTTACGCGCCCTAGAGTATATGCTTGGTTAAAAGTCAAGGCTTTTCGACCTGTCTGCAATTTCGGGTACGTTGTCCCAAGGTTAAAAACTGGGGGAAGGAGTCATAAGTCGAAAGATAAGATTTAAAATTGTTTGAAAGCCATACGACCTCTCTGTGGCTTATTGTTAATTTCACGACTTGAAGTTGCCATTTATGAGATACATTTTAAATGATTTTTTTACCGATGACCTATGAAATGAAATATTAGGCAACAATACAAAAACATGTCAACGAATTTTTATTATTTTTTAGTAAAAAAATTATTTTTCATATTTTTTGGCCATTTTTCTGAATTTTTGCAGGAAAAAAATAAGGTCACTGAAGGCATGTACAAAACTCAAGTCTATTTATTTATGCATCAAAAAATATTAATGCACAAACAAGATTTACTCTAGGGCGCGTAAACCGATAAGAACTCGGTAGTGTCTCAAATTGCCTTGAGTGACCTTAGTTAAAAATACGGTTTTGCCCTCATGAAACTTTATGGGTTGCAACCCTCAAAAAGGGTTGCAAATCCTCAGACCTATGGAATTTTGTTTCTAATATTCCATTTTTTCTTTTTAATATTAAAAACATAATGGTAAGGAATTTTGTGGTATATATATTGTGTCATGTTTTCATCTTCTTCATTTAATTTGAATCAAGATGCCAACGTCGTATCAACATTTTTATCAATCATTTCTTTTTCACGTCCTTCTTCATAATATACAAATTGTTCATCTTGTTCATGAACAGTTAATCTTTTGATTACATAAGATTGTTCATGTAATTTATATTCTAAAATACGATACATAGCTTCAGGTGCACATACATATCTAGTGGATACATTTTGTGATATTTCATCATAATTATATGTATCTTCATTTTCATTTACATTATTTTCATCGCCAGTATCTTGTTCATTTGTAAATTTCACAAGAGCAGAATCAGGACCTTTATGAAAATATTTAAATAAATATTTTATTGCTTTTATCGTACCACAAGTTTATGTGACATTCTAATAATAATAGTAAATAAGGATTATATGTTACGACAAAACTATTATTTGCAATTCTACCTTTTGAATATATTATTTGATTGTTATTATTTCTTCGGCGATAAGATGGATAACCAGCAACTTCATTACCTGAAGCAAAATATGATTTATTCGTTGTAGAATTATTGCGTACTAACCATAACTAGAAGTTAATATATAAACTTAATGACAAATTCTTTTTAACTTTCTAATTTTATAAACGCACAAACGACAATCGTGTAATAATTTGTTTAAAAAATTATTGATTTTAAATAATTTTTTACATTCTGAGCAACCACAATATGTGAATAAACATATAACGAGACACACGGAGGAATACGGAAGCATATGAAGGAACAGACACGCTGTTGTTCCTCCGTATTCTTCGTTGTGCCTTCATTCCTTTTTACGTGTGATAGCCCTTACACGCTAAAAAGAACAGGAACATACATAAGATTTAACATGGTTTCGTATAAGGGCCCCTGCGCACTAAAAACTTAACTTCAGACGAGTAAGAAATAAGGCGGAATAAGTGGAAATAAGGCGGAACAAGCTACTTAATTCCGTTTTATTCCCGCTTATTTCAAAGCTCAACAAAACCTAACCTGAAGGAGATTGTTTATCGAGAAATTAATTGAAATTAAATTAAGTAATTAAACATAATTTTTTTTAAATTAAACAAAATATACACGGCATGACATATGATGAGTAATTTTATAACTAATTTAATTGATTTCTTCAAATAAGAGGATAAATCTACAGCTGTATACCCTTGAGTATACCGTACACTTTTAAAATTTATTTTATTAATATTTTCAAGCATAGACAATTTCTCTAAACTCTGATTGTAAACTAAATTGGTTTATATTTTTTAATTAAAAAAATTAAAATATCAAAAGCAGTAGTATTTATCCTCTTGTTTGATAAAATCAATTAAATTAATTATAAAGTTACTTATCATATAGATTTTGTTTAATTTATTAAAAAAAATTATGTTTAATTTACTTAATTCAATTTCAATACATTTTTTGATAAACAATCTCCTGTAGGTTATGTTACACTGAGTTTGGAAATAAGTGGGAACAAGGGGAAGAAGTAACTTATTCCGCCTTATCCTCCTTACTCCTCATTGTTTCGTATTCCCCTGAAGTCAAGTTTTTAACGGGCGGAGGCCCTAACTATACATATGAGGAACAGGAACAGATACAGAAAACAGCGCGCTGTTCTTCATATATATAGATATACTAATCCATGTTAAATCTTATATCTGTTCCTATTCCTTCTATCGTGTAACGGCCCCCTGCAAGATATCGGTTTTCTGACAGCCATGAAGAGTTCAGTTAATGCGTTCCTCGCCATATCTCCGCACAATGTACAATGATCAGACATGCGTCACAACATGGTGGCGGTTTCATGAAAATGAAAAATTACTTGAAGTAACTTAAGATGTAATAAAGGCATCCTAACGTCGGACCTATGATCGTATTGTGGCGCGTAATTAAAAGTTATTTTGTTTGATCACCGTACATAATAAGATTTGATA
Organism: Muscidifurax raptorellus; assembly: GCA_020010945.3. Classification (NCBI taxonomy): domain Eukaryota; kingdom Metazoa; phylum Arthropoda; class Insecta; order Hymenoptera; family Pteromalidae; genus Muscidifurax; species Muscidifurax raptorellus. The sequence continues at coordinate 3,137,647 of JAHUUD020000006.1, forward strand.
AATTATATTTTAAAAAATTGTTATTTTTATATGTATAATAAAATATATAATTATACCATAGTATATTCTCAATATTAAAATTATGCATTATTCTACAATTTATGTTTAAAAAAACGAAAAGAAGAAACATTGAAAAAATATATAAGAAAAGAAAGTGAGAAAAAAGAAAAGAGAGAAAAAGAAGAAGAGAAATATAGAAAATAATGATAATAATGATTCCGCGACCCATGCAATCACGCACCCCAAACAAAAATAAAATGTTATAGTATATTTTTTACTATAAATCTCCAATTAAATCCAATTTAAAAATAATTAATCTTTATTATTCCTTTTTTATAAAAACATATTAATTTATAAATACTAGTAAACTTTATTAAATAGAATATACATCGATATAGGTCAATATGTGTTCAATAAAATGTTGTATAACACATTACTATTGGAACCAATAATCAAATTATTTTAAAATTTATACATTTTAACGTTAATTTTAGAGATTTATCAAAAAATGAAACGGGCATGGCAAGTTACGTAGTATCTTATGTTGTTTGCAATATATCACTTAAGTTGAAATGAGCTATCATTTGACTCAGCCATGAAATCAACACAATGACTTTTTGTTTGCTGTTTTATGAATAAGATAATATGGTTATAAATTGATCTCGGTTGTTTTTTGATGTATAATTTCATTATAAACAAAACTGCCTTCCTTAATTGATCTCAGTTGTGTTTTAATCGGTAAATTCTTAGTAAATAAAATTATATTATTTTGTTACATTATTTTATTGACATGCATGATAATATGCAATACAACAAACTCGCCTGACCTTTTGACTTTGCTTAAAAGTTTTTTTTTTAGAGAATCCATATCTTTTTAAGCGGTCGTATTAAAGTACCTTAAGTTTGTTCTAAAAATAAAATATATAATACGCAATGCATCAAACTCGCCTAATTTTTTTACTTTGGTTAAAGGTTTTTTAGGGATTACTTGTACTTGAATAATATTTGGATTCCTTCAGCCAGATAAAAATGCACAATGATTCCCTTGTAATGATAGAAATGAAATTTTGGTAGTGTATAGCGAAATGGCAAAAAAGCATATGGGGATTTCCACAGAAGTTTTAATGTTAGTCAAAATAAGTTTTTTTTTTTTAATTTGCGAGCACATTATTATCCTTCGGTACATATGTTCATGTACCTACAAACAATGCTAATCCAGCCGCGTAATTCATTTATAGTCAACGGCGCAAAGGTGAGAGGGTTAACAATAAAAGACCTTTGCGCGTTCCGCGTAAATACCTAATAGATGAAGGACACGCTGTGTTGACTGTCGAACGGTCTGCGCACATGTGCCTGTATTGTTGTATGATATCTGATACCTATACTTTTCGTAAGCTGTTGTTTTTGAAATAATCTTACGAATGTATCTCAATGAATTTGGAGTAAGAATTTGCTTATTTTAAGTAAATAGTCATTATACTCCCGCAGTTTACGAACTCGATGTTTTGTTTATAATTTTGCTCAGTATACTTAGAATTGATATATTTGTGATCTTCATAAAATTTGAAATTTATATTCTTGAACACATTTTTAGTGCTCTCAGATATTTATTTATCATTTTCTAAATCGCTAGAAAATTTCATTTTTTTAACGTATTTATTGCTTTTTTTCATTTTTTTTGTATTTTTTAGTATTATTAATAAATCAAGAAATGTCTAACTATTGTTGAATTCGAAATAGGTTTTCGTAAAATAGTAGAAGGTACATTGTAAGTGCCATCTTAATCTGTTGCCGTTCACGAAAAATTATTAATTAACAAAAATTGTGACATATCAATCTATTCTATGAATATATTATTACATAAATATATTATAATTGGGCTATTTAATATTGATGAGACTAAATCAAAGCATCATCCAAGTTTCAGATTGATCGCGTAAGTCAGTCTTGAGATATTGCTGGAAAACCCTTTAATTCTATTATTAGCAAAAAATACACTTTGAATTTCGAATGAAGTTAAGGCTCTAAAACTTAAAATATAGATTCCTTATTAACGCGAATATATTTTTCGTAAGTTAAAACTGCCAAGAAAACGATTACAACCATAATTAGACCTCCAAGTATGATATTGTTCGTGTGCTACTTAAAAAACTGTTTTTTTTACACGAGTTACGTTTCAAAAATTAATCTTTCAATTGCTCCCATATTAAGGGTATTTATAGCACATGAATCTACCTTCGGTACAAATGTTCATTTTGATATGAACCATGAACCTACCGAGTTATTTTAAGATTTAAAAAGATGGCGCGCATTTTTATAAGATAACTTTTTGAAAATAAAAAAAACGCAAAAATGCACTTACACACATACAGCGCTCGACCATTTTTTTTTCAAGAATCGCACACGAATTTCCTTTTAGGTGAAGTTGTATAATAATAAAAGCTCACTATTTAACGTGAAAGAAAATCGATATCTGTCACGGCGTCCGAGAAAACCTGTTAAAAATAGACAAGTTTACTCAACTTACACAACAAATGTACAGATTTCAGTCTATTTAGCTATTGAGAATCACTTTAAATTAGCCCCTACGAGGTAGCAACTTTATAGACATCTATATTTCATACTATTACATGAACTTAAGGTTTATTCGACGTAATATTGTAATTGTAAATAAGATTTTTATCCACTTACACTGTAGTTTAAAAGTTCTGTGGAAATCCCCATATAACCGGAATAGCTAGAAAAAATGGGAACGCAATATATATGAGAAAACAATCCCCAAATTACTCTTGGCTGAATGTGGCTAATTTCACGGTCCTTTCACTTTTCGGGCTGCAGAAGAAATACGTGACTCTAGCATTTGTGGATTATACACACACATATTATAAAAATAAGCAGCTTTGCTCAAAAACATGCTAATAAGTAAAAACTGCTGTCAATTTATTGGCACGTAACTTCCTCCAAACTAATCTATTATTCCTTGTTCGTATGTAAGCTGCGAAAAGAACTTAGCCGAGATAATCAACAGGTTTATCTTTTCCCAAAATTTCAAGTGCAATAAGGCCTTTCTACGCCCGTAATAGAGACTCAAATAAAACTTGTTTTTATCAGTTTTCGATTTATTACTAAAAAAATAAGTAGTCAAATCACTTGAAATTTTAATGGAATATAGATTGACACGTAACCCATCTAAATATTTTTCTTCGTGAGGTTATCATTTGAGGTTATGTTTAGTTTCAGAGATATGAATTTTTAAAAAAAAATCACCTTTTTCATATTATATCGCGAACGAAGCGGTCAATCCCGAGGACCAAAAGGGGAAAATAGGTCATTATGATATCTTTTAAATGCATTTTAGCTGAATTGTTTGTAACAATGGAATGATTGAAAAAAAGGAAAATAAGGTTTTCGAAAATCAAAAAATGGCCATAAAAAAAAGTAAGTGAAAAAATTAAAAAATAAATGTTTTTCCCGAATTCAGAATCCAAAAATAGATATGCATATCAAATTTCATTGATATTGACTGAGTAGTTTCAGAAATATCACGGTATACATACACACAGACGCGCACACAGACACACATACACACTACAAGGGGAAGCTGTACCCCATGTGGCGCGTCCTCGTGTGGCGGATAGAGGAATGCTAGCTGTAACCGTACAGTACTAAGTTCATAGTGCTGCAAACAGAAGGTTGGAGAGAAATAAAATATCTCCCGCGGACCAAACAGCTTATTGAAGATCTGTTACTACCAAAAACAAGGTTTGAACTTCGTGTTATGTCTGAGCAGGCACACGCTGATTGCCGCAGTCCGACTCGACTGCTGAAGGGAAAGGATACGAGATAAACTGGGTTTTGACACTCCCAGGCTGCCGGAAAGTACAAGAGCTGGAGGATGTTTCGCCGACACGCCCTATCTGCCCTATCATCGAGCGAAAATCCCAATGATTGCAGTAGTGCCGGGTGGCGCCCGGAACAGGCCCTATTTTAGTCAGAGGGGGGGCCACGTTACCCTTTTCTGGAGGATTTTTGAGGAAGACTTGCGCTGGGATATCAGGCGAGAATTCACGCCCTTGAAGCATAGCTTTGCGGAGAGAGCTCGGTGGAAGGTAGGTGACTAAAGATGGAAGATGAGGATAAAAATAAAAATGTTTAGTACAACAAACGAAGCAAACTTGGGGACTTCGGATACCCCAAAAAGTGTCTTAGAAACTGGGTTCCCTAGTGATCGGACGAAAACAGCAGTCTGAGTAGAAAAACGAATGCCATAACGTCCATAAAACTATCAAGGATATGGCACGAAGCATTAGTGTCATGTATAAAAGTTTGTGCAGCGTGGAGGATGACCTGCTACAGTGCCAACGTCAAGGAACGAAATGCAAGGAAACTCAGACAACACTAAGTCTGATACCTAAAAAGGCAAGTAAACCAAGGGCGGCCTTAACTACTCCGCAGGATAGGAGTAACAAAGAGGAGAAAGTGATTAAACCACCTAAAGAGGCAACTTGTCAAGAGGTCGTTACAAGAAAGGTGAAAAAAAGGAGAAACAGTCAAGTAAGGAGAACAACAAGGTCCCTGGCGTTAACAACCATAATGGGACCAGCAAAGACAAAACAAAGCGGGCAAGATCGACCAGACCGTACGCTCTTATCATTAAGGCGCCACAAGGTAGGAGCTACGTGGACATTTTGTCAGCATTGAGAACTGCTCCTTCACTGAATGCTATAGGAGATAGCGTAAATAAAATACGCAAAATGGTGGCGAGAGATCTCCTTATAGAGTTGAAACGTACAAAAGAAGTTAAAACCGCAGACTTCCAAGAAGCGGTTAAAGCAGTACTAGTGGAAGGAACCACAATAAAAACTGAATGAGCCATCCTGGGAGTCTGACGCCTCAGGTGGGGATATGGGCAGACACTATGCTAGTGAAGGCATATGGATGAAAGCTCTCCTCAGTGCGCAGGCGAAATGCACTTAGGGTCGCGTCTGCTTACCGTACGGTATCGGACGAGACGATCTGCGTTATTGCAGGTCTCCCGCCAATAGACCTATTAGCAAGGGAGAGAAAATCAATCGACGAAGAAAAAAGACGAGACAGCGGCAAAACCAAGATAGAAATTTGGGATGCCGCTAGGAAAGTAACAATGACGGAGTGACAAAAGCGATGGGACTCTAGTAGTAAGGGACGGTGGACACACCGCCTCATACCAAGTGTAGAAGATTAAACAAAAAGAAGACATGGGGAAGTAAACTTCTACCTAACACAGTTTCTGAGCGAACATGGCTGCTACCGGGCCTATCTGTACCGATATAAATTGGAGGATTGCCCGGATTGCCCGAAGTGTTTGAATGCAATCGAGGACACCGAGGATGTATTCAGTGAATGCCCACGCTATGAACAGGATCGAGAAGAACTTGAGTGCTACCTGCAGACCAGAGTAACGCCTGAGTCTATTATGGTAACTATGATGACTTCGGCCGACGGATAGAGCTCAATAAACAATTTTGCTGCAGACATACTTAAGAAGGTCCGAAAGAACTATGAAAAAAGAAGAAGAAGACGTGAGATGCTGCAAGACACAGATGACCGGACGATGCGGTAAGAAGTAGCCGGCAGATGATAAAGAAGATTTATGACGAACGGCTGTTCAAGTGACAGAAAGAGAGAAAAACGTGATGAGTTAGTTATAGTTTTTGCGGCTTTTTCTCCTTCAGCTTCCAAGTGCTGTTTAAAGGCCAGCTTTGCGTCTAAAGTTAAACCTAAATATTTAATAGTAGGTTTAGAAGTAAAGTTCTAAATTCGCATTATTTAGCCACTTTTGTATTTTAACGATAGCTTCACTAGCGATTTCAGCTACCCCTTCTTTCTCTTTTGCAACCACTACCAAAGCTATGTCGTCTGCAAATCCTACGATAATTGCTCTTTCTGGTTATTCTAGCTTGAGTACCCCATCGTATGTAATGTTCCACAACGATGGGCCCAGTAGTGACCCCTGTGGAACTCCCCCGCTAACCTTATAATTCACCGTGCCCTCCTCGGTCTCGTACAAGAGAGTTCTGTCCTTGAGGTAGTCGGACATTATTCTTCTTATATAGGGAGGGACTCCTAGTCTTACTAGTGCTTCGTGAATTTTGCACCAATTTGCAGAGTTAAATGCATTTTTAACGTCAAGTGTAACCACCGCGCAGTACTTTTTCGCACCGCCTTATCACCTTTTCCCGATTATGGCTGTCCGGGCTGTATTCACCACTAAGCCGATCGCGTCTAATGTTGATCGGCACTTACGGAAACCATACACTATGTTCCGCAAGCCCCTCTGACCCCTCGGTTGTGTATTCCATCCTAACGAAGATTATGCGCTCTAATACTTTGCCCTGTGTATCGAGCATACAGAGCGGTCTGTATGACGACCCTTCTCCAGGTGGCTTGCTACCCTTTGGTAGAAACACAAGCCTTTGCTTTTTCCAGTTTAATTGAAACGTTCCTTCTTTGAGACAAGTGTTGTACAAGTCTATAAGCTCTGCTGGATGAGCCTGGATGGCATGTTTCAATGCAATATTGGGTATGCCATCAAGTCCTGAAGCCTTGTTGTTTTCCACCCTCCGGCAGGGTGATAGCAGCTCCTCCTTCGTAATTAAGGGTATATTATCTACATCTATTTCTTCTACCATAGCACATGGAATGACCGGCTGATTCGGGAAGAGTGTTGTTACTATCCTGCTTAGTACCTCTGGGCATATTGGTGGGGGTATGTAACTTCCCTTGATCTTCTTCATGACAATTTTATAAACTCGGCCCCAAGGGTCTTCATTGACCTCATCTTGCAGCTCTCTTAGACATCTTTGTTTACTCTCTCTTATACACCTTTTAAAGTTGCGCTTAGCTTCCTTCATTTTTTCCCTGCAGTTCTCCGCCGCATCCATTCCTATACCAGTTCGGTAGAATTTCCTCCTTGCCTGTTATTCCAATCTTCTAGCTCGATGGCAAACGCTGCGCACTATTTTGATTTTGTCATTCCACCAATATGCTGATAGCCATCTTTGACTGGACACTTTTCTCGGTATTACCACATCGCACGCTTTGGTGAGCTGGCCCGTGATTTGTGCAGCCCTGTCGTCTGCTGATCCCGTTAATTGAATATTGTCAAACATCGTCAAGAATAACCCTTTGTTATACTCTTTGGTTTTCCATTCAATTCTTGTACTATTGGAATTTATACAGAATTTCTTATTTGGTCCGCTTAGCTCCATTATTATAGCTAGGTGATCACTATTTGTGTAGTGATCACTCACGATCCATTTGTCTACAAGCCTTACGAGGCAGTTACTGACAAATGTCAAGTCTATGAATGACTCTGCATCTCCTTTTCTGAACGTGGGGGTGACGCCTTGATTCAGCAACACCACGTCTAGTAGGTTGTAGTCCCAATTTAAGTTACTTCCTCTTTAATTCACCTGCTCTAGTTCCGCCTGTATTGCCATTTAAAAAATAGTCTTTATTGGACTACACTCCATGGCATTCGTTTTTCTACTCAGACTGCTGTTTTCGTCTGATCTCTGGGTAGGGAACCTAATTGCTAAGACACTTTTTGGGGTATCCGAAGTCCCCAAGTTTGCTTCGTTTGTTGTACTAAACATTTTTATTTTTATCCTCATCTTCTATCTTTAGTCACCTACCTTCCACCGAGCTCTCTCCGCGAAACTATGCTTCACGGTCGTGAATTCTCGGCTGATGTCCCAGCGCAAGTCTTGCTCAAAAAGCCTCCAGAAAAGGGTAACAAGGCCCCCCCTCTGACTATAATAGGGCCCGTTCCGGGCACCACCCGGCACTACTACAATCATTGGGATTTTCGCTGGATGATATGGCAGATAGGGCATGTCGGCGAAACATCCTCGGGCCCCTGTACTTTCCGGCAGCCTGGGAGTGTCAAAACCCAGTTTATCTCGTATCCTTTCCCTTCAGCATCGAAGTCGAGTCAGAGTGCGGCAATCGGCGAACGCCTGCTCAGCCATAACACGAAGATCAAACCTTGTTTTCGGTAGTAACAGATCTTCAATAAGCTGTTTGGTCCGCGGGAGATATTTTATTTCTCTCCAACCCTCTGTTTGCAGCACTACGTACTTAGTACTATACGGTTACAGCTAGCATTCCTGTATCCGCCACTCGAGGACGCGCCACATGGGGTTCAGCTCCCCCTCGTAGTGTGGATGCGTATGTGTGTGCGTGTGCGTGCGTGCGTGCGTGCATGTTTGTGTGTGTGAGTGTGTGTATACCTTGATATTTCTGAAACTACTCAGTCAATATCAATCAAATTTGAAATGCATATCTATTTTTGATTTCTGAATTCAGGAAAAACATTTATTTTTTCAATTATTTTATTATTTTCCTTTTTTCAAACATTCCATTGTTACACAATGGAATTCAGCTAAAATGAAAAGATTTAAAAGATAATAAAATGACCTATTTTTTCCCGTTTGGTCCTCGGGATTGACCGCTCCGTTCGGGAGATAATATGAAAAAGGTGATTTTCCATATACTCCATTAAAATTTCAAGTGATTTGACTACTTATTTTTTTTAGTAATAAATCAAAAACTGATAAAAATGAGTTTTTTTTGAGTCTCTATTACGGGCTTAGAAAGGCCTTATTGCACTTGAAATTTTAGAAAAAGGGAGATCTTTTGATTACCTCAGCTAAGTTCTTTTCGCAGCTTATGAAAACGATTAGTTGTAAAGATATTAAAATACAAATTCTTTGTCTCTCACCCTGTATACCCTGTATAACTGAAAATTATTATTTTTGTTAAACCTTATAACTCGCTAACGAAAACTCAATGTTTTGACAAAATTCATGGTTTTATAAGGTTATGAGGTCTATTTGTGATATAAATTGCAATTCATTTTATTTAGAATATCCGGAGAAAAATAAATGCATTATTAAATTAATATACTTGAATGATACATACGAACAAGGAATAATAGATTTGTTTGGAGGAAGCTACGTACCAATAAATTGGCAGCGGTTTTTCTTTCTCTTTTGATTATAATGATAGATTTGCTCCGTTGTTGACGCGATCTTAATACTTCTTTTGTTTTCAATTCTGATCTCATCTTTTTTCTGTATTCGCGAATTTATTTGCTACTTTTTATTTGAAATCGGACGACATATTCGTTATATTTTCATGTAATCTTAACACTTCTTTTTTTTCAGTTCCAATTTCATTTTTTTCTGTGTTTGCGTGATCTATTTGCTTGTTTCAATTTCAACTCGGACTACATATTCATCCTATTTTCATGTGATCTTAACGCTTCTTTTGTTATTAATTCTGATTTCATGTTTTTTTTTCTGTATTCGCATAATCTATTTGCTTCTTTCAATTTCAAATTAGATGACATATTTTTTCTATTTTCCCGTGATCTTAATACTTCTTTTTATTTCGAATTAGATGGCATTTTTGCTTCTTTTTTCTTTTTTTTTCTTCATTAGCTTCTTTTATTTCCATTCTGCGGTTGCATTTTTTCTATATTCTACATAATTTTTTCTAAAATCATTATTAAAAATATTATTTGTGCATGGCTGCGTGTGTGTGTATGTTATATAAAATCTTACAACCCATGCAACTACGCACCCCAAGCTAATGTGATTTTTTACTTTTGCTTCATAGATTCTTAATCTGTTGTAGATTTTTGTTCGACAATTAATTATTATCATTTTCGATTTTGATGAAGTGTAATTTGTAACGCTGGACCCAGCGTTTTGTAACGTTGGGTTTTTCCCCGTGGCGTTACCGATGAAATCCTCCGTCTCCTACGCTCGCTTCAATACATACGAGGCGGCGGGCCGCCTCGGCCCTGGGCGCCAGGCACCGGAGTGCCAGGGATCCCGCGATCCCCTTACCTTGAGACGCCGCCCCGTGTCGAAACATCTCTTCATCCACCTGCTCGGCTAGCCAGTATTCGAATTAACACTCATGGATAATGAGACAATCACACAAGGTCGTGGGTAATAGAACGGAATGAATGATCAGGGTTAGCTTTGACTATCTCTGTATTTCAGTTAACAATCTTTCTTCGTTATTAATTTACATTTTGGCGATCTCCAGTCGCGTGCCTTACCAAACTACGACGTTCCTGTCGATCTCACTCACACTGTGACTCACAGGTCACCGCGCCGCGGTTCGAGCGAGGAAAATACTCACTGATCCGGCGCCGAACTCGCTCATGCCCGCCGGTGTAACCTCCTAGCCGCGGCGTGTTCGTCAACACGCCGCCGGACGGCTTACCCGACGCGATCGGTACAGCTGCCTCGCCCTTCTGATCGTCTACCGGTGCCGACGATCGTAGCGTCCATCGCAGTCTGCCCTCACGAGACCATGAATCCCCGCCCCGACGATAACCATCCTCTCCCGACGTACGCAGGTCCTCAGGCGTCCCCGCCGTTGCCGCACCGGTGACTTCGCCCGAACTTCGACGCGACCGAAAGAAAGTTACACCTTACTCACAGTAACGCAGTAGTCTATCGCACAGCACTCCCTTACAACGGGAAGGATCGCCCAGGTAGTCCGGTGGTCGAAGGCGGAAAAGTAGTGGTAGGAGCGGCGCTCATGTCGATCCCGCTCGTGGTCGACGTTAGGTTGGGTCGTTCGCCTTCCCTACTCGCTCCTGCGCGCTCGAGCCTAGTCGAATCCGGCCGAGGCGCCGCTAAGATAGCCGAACGCGCATTCCCCGACTCGTGTCGAGGCGCTGCAGCGCGCTACGCGGTCGCTTGTAACTGGCAGCGGACTGCCATGTTACAAATTATAAACAAAAATAAATGAGTACATAACAAATTATGTAATATCATTATATAATAAGTCATAATTTTGCTTTACTAGGAATCGTGAAATTAAATAATAATCATTATTATATCAATTCATCCAATATTATATTTGTCATCATATGTTGTACGGTCGTATTTATTCGGTTTATGATGGATGATTTATTGATATAACAAAACGTTAAATATAATAAATTAGATATTTATAATCGGTAAGATTAATTATATATTTATTCATCTATTACTAAATCTTTAATCACCAAATATGACACCATATATTCTGTTAAATTATGTCTTATACACTATAAAATCATATAAAATTAAATATATTATGATATGATTTGCCATAAATAATGTATTTTATTGTTTTTGAAATTTTACTACAAATACGTGTATTTAGTTTATTATCATTTTTATATTGTTATAAATTTCCCAAAACAAATTCAAATTTGATATGATACAATAAACAACAGCATATGTAATTGTTAACACATTTATTTATTATTTATCAACTGTAATATAATATATCGTATATGTTTAGCTTATTATTTTGTTATAATGTTTTTTTTAAATGCTAATAATAATGATAACTAACATAATATTTTTTAAATTTATCGATTTTTAACGGTTTTATTGTTCTATAACGAATTTGATAATAAAATATTGTGATCAAAATATGTGGTTTGCGAGCGAAGCCAGCGTTTTAACTAGTTGTAAAATTAATTTATAACTTTATTATTGACAATGCTCGGATTAGTCTGAAACAAATACCTAAAATATGGGACCTAAACGTTGTTCTTAATAAGCCTTGTTGATGATATTGGTCCTGGTGGCTTACCACAAGCAGAAATTTATCAGGTAATGAACAGCAAAGTGTACATTATACGTCCTTGGTCTACCGTAAAGGTAATACCGCATGGATTGAAATCGACGTTTTGAACAAACTTGTTTGAGATCAATGAATTGCAATAAAATTTCTTTAAAAAAATGTATTAGGAAAATCGAAGAATATTTATACGCGATACTTTAATGCACGTGCTTTTTATTTATCCGCATTTTTCTACTCACAAACGATATTTGACTCCGATATGCATATCGTCTTAAACTTTTGAATATGGGATATAGGTCCCACACCTAAGTATTCATTTTTAAGCGTAATGCATCTAAATACTTGGTCATTTATTTACGTCTTCAAGAGTATTCTGTTAATGTTCCATTTAGGGGTAGTGTAAAGGTGGTTTATGGCTCAGGAGTGACAGTAGGATATTATTAACACCGCTACAGGCGAACATCAAATTATCAACTAAATACTTGGTCGTTTATTTCCGTTCTCCGCCGTATTCTGTTAATTCTATTTTGAGGGGATAAAGTGTCTTTATATGGTGGTTAATGGTGTATAGGTAGATAATTTAATTATGCCATCTTTGATCTATAAATTAGAAACAAAATATGGCGTTTGAAAGAGGTCGATATCTTATTTGGAACCGAAGATACAGCATGATGATCTGCTAGGTTAAGACTTAATCTAGCAGATCGCGCGTATCTTTCATACGTAATCAGCAACAAAATCCGTAATAGCGTGACAAATTAGCAACGAATTAGCAACTTAATATCCAAAAGTTTAATAGTGCGAGTTGTGACGCGCTATAGAAGCGCTATAGTGACGTATGTTGATCTGCTAGCTCAACATAGGTCACTATAGTGCACTTTGGCATACTGAGGTATAAAATCTATTTTCACTAGGGTATATACCTAAAAAAGTAAAATTTTACTTATTAAAACTATAACATTTATAGAAAATTGGCTCATCCATATGCTCAAATTATAATTATAATGACATGATATAGTAATTATAATTATAATAAATTTTAATTATTATAAAATGAACAATTTTAAGCAGTAAAACTTATTTAAAATGCAAATATTTACAATTTGTATCAATATTTTTCCTTTTAAATGGCGGTTGTTAACGCAATCCTGTACAATATTAACGAGCATCCGTAAGACTTTTTTTCAGTACCCTTATATAGTTAACCTCTTTTTCCTATAGTCCACTTTTATAAAGGAGTTTTAGGTAAAGCTATATCTGGTGCCTTTATAACTAGTGCCCTACTACCCTGTAGATGGTGTCCCATCGACCTAGGGGTCATCCTGATACCTGGACATCGTCTACAGGGACAGTCTGGGTGCTCACGGTAGATCAATGCTACACCTGGTGCTGTTCCTCCTAGATGCTGTCCCGTCGACCTGGGGGTCATCCTGATACCGGGACACCATCTACAACGACAGTTTGAGTTTCTAGCTGAATCGCTTAGAACTCGACAGGAAGTTGTCAAATAATTTTTTCTGACAAATGTGTTTGAGATTTGAACATTATCTTGAAACATTATATTGGATTTCTTATCGACCTTTCTATACACATGAATCGCTTAGAGCTCGACAGGAAGTTGCCAATAAATTAATATAGAAAAAATTCACCTAAAATATCGACAACTGTTAACAAATGAATACATTTTGGCTCAACAGGAACATTGTCAAATAATTTTAACTTTTTCTTAAGAAACGTATAACTTACTCGATTATCTTAAGACTTACCTCAGTTTAATCTACTCTAAAACTATTGTTTCATTCTCTCTGCGTTTTACAGGGTTGAGACTGTCATTTTTGCATGAAAATAATCAATGTTAAATTACAAAAATGTAGTCGTTTTGATAAACAGCGCTATTCTATACATATATTATTTAATTAATCTATCCTTGACTTTTCTTAGTTTTATTGTTGTCTTAAATATCATAATACAGCCGCCGCTATAATTAACAGCGCTTTTTTACTATAGAAATATATTATCAGAAAGTAGCCGCCGCTATAATTAACGGCGCTTTTTTAATATAGAAATATATTATCAGAAAATATTTTTGTGTAAACACTAGTAATTACGTTTATGTTATTTTTTTGTGTTCTTTCTGTATAATTGGATCGTCACTAAGACAAATTTTTAGAAATTATTTATGTTTCGCTCGAGATAAAGCTACATATAATTGACCATGACTAAACACTGGTGATGGAAGATAAATTCCAATTTTTGTAAATGATTGTCCCTGAGCTTTATTTATCGTCATTGAATGTGCGAGTCTACAAAGGAATTGTCTCCTAGTCATGTTAAATGGTATTTCTGCCTGATTAGGTGATAAATTTATTCTTGGTAATATCACTGTTGAATCTGCTTTACAACCAGTAATTATTTTAGCTAAAATAGTATAATCTTTCATGCCTTTTATAATTAATCTTGTACCATTGCAAAGACCCTCGTTCAAATTCATATTTCTTAATAACATAATAATCCGTTTATTTTTCAATTTAAGTTTGTGCGGTGGCAATCCATTTGGTGTTATTGAATTTAAAAATTCTGTAGGTAGAATTGTATCTAATTTTTCGTTATTGAAATTTTCCGTTTAATCGTAACTGTAATATACTCGTTCTGATTCATTAATTCTGGACAATATATTATTATTAATTTCCATAACGTCAGAATTCTCTGGAGCTAATATAACCTTTTCACAATATTCACAATTATTTATATCAATTTGGGTACCATAAATTTCACCGATTATATTTCCCTTCGATAACGTTTCTATTGGTATACTTGTAGCTTCATTTTCGATCTCAAATGCATCTGTAAACTTCCCATCACCAATGTTCAAAAGCCATGTTTTAAATTCTTTATCTGGCTCGGCTACGCGTTTATTTTCTTTCAGTGACATTTTTTTAATTTGGACCACAAATCACTATTTTCAACGCAGTTTTCAATTATTTGCGTTAGGTTACCATGTCTAACGATTGGTAAAGTTTGTCTGAATCGCCAAATACAATAATAATTTTTCCTCCAAAAATAATGTTATTATTACATATATTTTGAATCATGCGATTTACTGCTTAAAAAGCATATTTAGAAGTCATTGTGATTTCGTCCCAAATTATAACTTCAATAGTCCTTATTATTTGTTCGTAATTACTACTGGGAGTTATATTACATGTGCTTTGTTCATTAACATTCAATGACAATTTAAAAGTTGTGTGTACGGTTTTCCCATCTTCTAATAAATTAGCAGCTATTCCAGTCCAAGCAATTTTTAAGTAACGAATGTTATTCAGTTTAAAATATCTAATTAGAGTATTAAGTAACTAGCTTTTTCCGGTTTTAACTGGACCATCTATGAATATATAATTATCATTTGATTTTTTTCTAAACAAGTTATTACTGTGTTAAAAATAATTCTTTGTGCGTCCGTAAGAGTTGATATTCTTGTATTTAATAAATCATTTTCATTAAGAGAAAGGCTAATATTATTACCACTATTGAAGACAGATTCATTATCGTGATTTAATGCGTATACTACGTTTCAGTTGGGTAAGTCAAAATCTCTTATTAAAAAGCCGTGTAAAACTAAAACTTTGTTAATTATTTTGAGGGCAAATTCTGTGCCTTTTTATTCATCTAATGTAGGTGGATCAAAGTGTGTTTTATAAGTATCAAATAATTCTCTTGCATTTATTGGATTATGAAAAATACATATGTATCCAAATAATTTATTCGTCATCTGTAACTATTAAATTTCTTGATTTCACGGCTTTATAATAACTTGGATAAACAATATTGTTGTGAGTCTTTAAATATTCAAATGAAGTAGCTCTTTTAACGTGCAATAATAATAATCTTAAAAAAAACGTCCCTTTTGTTTAGGATTAACTAAATACATTCTACTTAAGAGGGATTTATTGATTTTTTTTCTTTTGTTCCATAGTTTTTTTTTTAATGTCAAATGTATGGTGTATATGTATTTCTGAATACAAATATTGATGAGCTTTTTTATCTATTTTATTCAGTTCAAACCGCGCAGTTAACGGAGTACCTACACTTCTACTCAAAATATCCTGTTCACAGCGTTTTTTAAAAAAAAACCTTATGTTCATCTTGATCATCCACTGGTAATCTAAAAATTACATGTGATAGTTCGCTCAGTTATATTCCAATAATCGAAGCAGTGCTTCAGGAGGGCAAACATAACGTGTATTGACATATTGTTTAATTTCATCATATTGCATTTCAACATCACTTAATAAAGTTTCACTTCCGTCATCATTTATTTCCTTTTTATTCAATTTCATTTCAATAAATTCGCAGTCATGTCCTTCATAACAGTATTTGAACAAATACTTTACGATTAATACTGACGAACATACTTCAATATTGATATGATAGTTGTATTTTAACAATAAATATGGATTATAAGGAACAACAAATTTATTATGTGCCCATTTTTTTGGAAGAAAAATATATTTTTCTGTTATCTTTTCTTCTTCTATATAAAGGATAACCTGATGACATCACAGTATTTTCATTAAAACTTTTAGGAAAGTTTTTATTGCATTTCTTTTTCATTAAATCCATACAAGGTGAATTAATGTTTTGTTCGCCACAAGGATCATGAATCATAAATTGTTTAACAATTTCGTATAATCTAGGATTTCTTGATTTATCAGGTATTTCAGCAGAAACCAGATCATCTACCTAATTATTATTATACAATTTATCTTCTTTATCTACCCCCTAAACATGCTGGCGGTACTATGCGCGTGCAGCGCCGCTATCGGCGTGCGGCACGTTGTTTCAGTGAATGCTCGGCATATGCCCTGTACGTGCCGACGATCCTTGCCGCCCGGAAGGTGGCGCGGTAGGCGCATGCCGCAGTATTGCCTATCTAAGTCCCACTGATGAGAAGTTAAAAATTCTGGAAATACGGGAAAAAAAGTATAGGAAGCGTCTTGGGACATTATTAGAAAGCATACTGTGCAATAATTTGTTATAAAAGTAGTGCTAAATGGGCTTTTTTTATAAAAACGATATCGGCGCGGAGAGAGCATGCGTGACGAGCATGCGTGCTGCTGAAATGACCAGCACGTGATGTTATTGGGGTAGAAAAATCAACGTATGAATATGTGGTAAACCCATAACCCTGTGTAACCCATAATTTTTTATGTTTAGAACTATTTCTTTCCCCTTTGAATTACAAGTCATAGTAAGAACTAAATCTGGTTTACCGTATGTTTGAACAAGTACCATTGCGACGATAAAGTTTTGGTGCAATGCTCAAGGGCTTCCTATAAAACTCGATGGTAAAATAAACATTCTACCGATTTTAACATCTGTATCATCATTAAATTCTTTATTGCTTAAATAATCCATTAGTCCTTTATATAATTCTGTCCTCAAATTATTTTGATTTTTTTCGTATATAATATAATCCTGAACTTTTTACTTTAACCGAAGCATCAACGATGTACTGTTTCGTTAATTTTCATAAATTTAGAAAAGGGCAAAACTTATCACTTGTACTCAAATTGTAACTATTTAATTGTAATGCAGATATATTATTTTTTTGGCCTTTTGATTTCATATTAGGAACCCACCCATAACCACCTCGAGGAGATATTAATGGGTACGTCATTGGATCAACGTGCTGGCTTATAGAAGACATTTTTATTGGACCATTTGATTTTGAATGTACACAAAAATTTCGTTTGCCATAAATACCGC
Source organism: Muscidifurax raptorellus (assembly GCA_020010945.3). Taxonomy (NCBI): domain Eukaryota; kingdom Metazoa; phylum Arthropoda; class Insecta; order Hymenoptera; family Pteromalidae; genus Muscidifurax; species Muscidifurax raptorellus. The sequence continues at coordinate 3,155,056 of JAHUUD020000006.1, forward strand.
CGCAATTTCGTTACATTTAGCATTGTTATAACGATTTTGATCCAAATTAGTATTTCTTTTTATTAACATTTTTACTTCACTGACATTTTTATTATTTTCATCTATAACTTTACTGGCCTCTATTTCAACTTCATGCATCATTTTGTATGCATCAGCATAAGGATTATTTTTTCTGATAAAATCATCTAAGTCTTTTAGAATTTCATGCATTTGTTTGCTTCTTTATTATCGATAATATATAATTGGCCGTACTTCCTCATTTTATTTTCTTCCGGATGCAAAGCATAAGTATTGTGATAAACTTGTGCGCATATTTGAATAACTGGTGGTCCTCTACTAAATAGTTTGTCAAAAGTAGCACCAAAAGTTTCGAATGCTATTGCGTTATTATATGATGGAATAGGCTTTCTAAATTGAGAATTTGTGTTAATTACATTTTTTATTTTTTTTCATTACTTCTTTCTCACTGTTGCGATACCGATGCCCTAAGCGGGTCCTGGGTGTTGTCGCCCTGAGCGGCCGGGTGGGTGCCCATCACCACTACACGGCGTGTCCTCAGGTTGCGGATAGAGGAATGGCCCCTAGACGGACGTTAGCTGCGAATAAATTGAATAAGCAGCAGCGAACAGCCGATAGGACCAGGCGTGGGTGTGATGAGCCCATACTGGCGAACGCTTTCATCTAGAAACACTACGCAAGCACCACAACAGAAAACACTTTACATTATCTCTCATCTTATTTCCGTACTTTGTATTTCTCTCTCTGACTACGCTATATCTATATGTTATCTCCCCTACTACAATACATTACAAAAAATGAGCCAAAAATCCTGCTATCGTGGAGGATGCGGGAGCGATGACAACTGCCCCGAAAGGAGATGTATAGTATGATTCGCCACCTGGTCTTACGCGGTAACGAAGCCACCGAAGGCGCGCTGCCTTGCAGGGGGCATTAGGATGCGAGAATGAAGCCGTAGTGTGTATGATGACGAGTTGACTTTTTCCTCGTCAAAGTCGGAAAGCTTTCATACTTAGTCTCAGGGAGGTATGAGGATTATCACCCCCTGGACTCACCTGCGATCGGAACAGGATCCAAAACGCACGGGTTTAACTTACTATCATGGCACAAAAAAAAAGGGACTTAAGGGTAGGAACCTGGAATGTTCATAGTCTATAAAGGAAGCTGACAGGTATAACTTAGATTTGGTAGCAATACAGGAACTTCACCCTTTTGTATGGGGGTGCAAGCACACATTCCCTAGGCATCGGGTTTCTCGTTAATAAAAACATCATACACTCGGTAAGAAATTTCAAATTCGTGAATAACAGGCTCTCGTACATTATTATCGAGAGGAAATGGTATCGGTACGTGGTTATAAATGTACACTGTCCTACGAAGGACAAGGAGGGAGAGGTTAAGGATCTTTATTACAAAACTCTAGAGCAGGTAATCGACCAATTTCCATCTTATGACACAAAAATAGTAATAGGAGATTTCAACGCTAAAATAGGGAGGGAAAAAATGTTTAGACCTACTTATGGGAAAGGAAAGCCTGCACGAGGCCAGCAACGATAACGCAAGTAGGGTCATAAATTTCGCAGCGGCAAAAGACCTTTTAATCAAAAGTACATGTTTTAAGCACAAGGATATACACAAAGCAACGTGGACATCGCCAGACGGAAGTACTCAAAACTAAATCGATCATTTCCTTATTGATAGGAGACGCCAGACAAACGTTCTCGATGTAAGAGTCTTTAGGGGGGCGGATAGCGACTCGGATCACTTTTTAGTTGTAGCCAAATTAAGAGCCAGATTGGTAGCTAGTCAAAATAGAAATCGAGCGAATAAAATAGAAAGCTTCGATATTGAAAAATTGCGGGACGGGGTAGAACGAATCAAGTACCAAGTAGAAATTAGCAGACAGATTCCAGGCGCTCGAGGAAACAGACGCATCACTGGTGGGAGATGGCTAGAAGTCACGAACAAAGTGCTAGGTAAAAAAAAAGCCAAAAAGCAAACCATAGTTTGACGAAGAGTGCGAGCTCTGGTTTGAAAGGCGCAAAATAGCGACATTAGATAGTTTATACAACGGAAGCGATAGGACCGCGATGGACGAGTATCTTAACATAAGAAAACAAGTTGGCGCGATTTACAGAAGTAAGAAACGCGAGTATCAGAAGAACGAAATTAGAAAAATAGAAGCAAATAGCAAAGAAAATAACCCGAGTGAAATGTACAAAGGAATAAACGCCTTAGAAAGGGTTTTCAGAGTAGGTCGCAGTTGATGAAAGATGAGCACGAGCATCTTGTAACAAGAGAAAATGAACTACTGTCGTTGTGGAAAAACTATTTTGATAAGTTATTAAATGTACATGAGAACTCATAAGAGATAGGAGTCGAAATCCACACTGCTAAACCCCACATGGAGGAACCCACATACAAAGAAGTAGAGGCCGCGATTAAAAAACTAAAAAACAATAAGGCGGCGGGAAACGACTCCGTACCATCTGAATTACTTAAATATGGGGGGGGGGGCGCTAACTTTCAAAATTTACGAACTAGTATGTGCCATTTGGAAAAATGAAACTATACCCGAAAATTGGAAAGAATCTATCATTATACCGTTTTTTAAAAAAGGGGATAAGACGGACTGCAATAACTATAGGGGCATTTCACTTTTGCCAACGTGCTATAAAATTTTGTCGAATCTAATACAAGCCCGGCTCACTCCATTCGCGGCAGATATAATAGATATAGCAGATCAAATGTTTATTATAAGACAATTATTAGAGAAAAAGTGGGAATTTTGCGAAGTCTACACCAGCTATTCATAGATTTCAAAAAAGCGTACGACTCTATCAAGCGAAGCAAAATGTACCAAATCCTAGTACTTCTCGGTGTACCGGAAAAACTGGTGAAATTAATTCAAGTATGTTTAAACGGAAGTAGGGTAGTAGGCTCAGAAGTAAGTGAATCTAAAAGAAAATATATGATTATGGATAGACTAGGCGTCTGCGCGGGGTGGAAGATCTCAAAGTTGGAAATTTTACTTTTGAAAAGGTTAGTGAATTCAGGTATCTAGGCACAACTATAAATTACAGGAACGAGATTAAAGCTGAAATAAATAGGAGACTTCATTCGGGTAATGCTTGCTACTACGCCGTGAGTAAAATACTAAAATCGAGGCTGTTGTCTAAAAACGTTAAAATAAGGTTATATAGGACTATAATACTGCCAGTAATTCTATACGGTTGCGAAACGTGGGCGCTTACTAAGGAGGCGGAAAATCACTTTAGAGTACTCGAAAATAAGGTTCTTCGAAGAATATACGGACCGAAAAAAGATGAGGAGACAGGGGAATGGGGGAAATTATACAATGACGAATTACACGAATTGTACGGGTCACCAAATATTCACAGAATAATAAAATCACGCAGATAAAGATGGACAGGGCACGTAGCAAGGATGGGAGAGGACCACACGGCGGCGCGTGTTTTAACAGGTAAACCTAATACAACGCGACCTCTTGGTAGACCCAGACGCAGGTCGGAAGATAATGTAAAAACAGATCTAATAGAAATCGGGCGTCAGAGAATAACATGGATGGAGACAGCGAAGGATAGGGATGCGTGGAAAGCTTGCGTAGATGAGGCAATAAACTATCAAGTTCCAAATGCCACTTAAAAAAAAAAATTACTTCTTTTTCATCTTTCTTAATCAAATGATATTGATAAGATTCATGTCTTTTGGTCAAAATTGTTTCTTTATGTTTGTCATAATAGCGTTTGTTTCTTTTTTTCGCATATTCATCAAGTTGGTCATGATTTTTTCGTTTTCGTACATTCTTATATTTAGAATTTGTGCCACTTTCAGACTGTAAATGTTTTTTATTTATTACGTCTTTTTCATAATTTTCTTCCATTGAAATATCTGTATCAAGAAAATTATTAATATCCATATTACATTCAATAATATCACACTCTTGCAATTTCAATACTTGATTTTTACTTTTTTTTTAAAAGATTGTAATAATAACTTTTTATTTGGACTGATTTGTTAATTTTTTTAATTCGAGATATTCAAAATCTCTTTGTTCAAAATGTAAATTTGACACTTGAAAGTTTTTTTAATGTATAACGTTACGAATTGATGGAATAGTTGTTTGTTAAGTGATGTTTTGTCACTTACATAAAAATAATTCTGTGAGTTTATACGCACACGCACAGTTATACAGCTATTGGAGAGATTAGACTCACTTAATCTCTCCTAATTGCCAATGTTAATTGCTTTCTCTCTTCCTCTCTATCACACTCTCACATAAAAGATAAAAATTCGTTTTACCTTGTCATAGGTGGTGAATACAAAAGGGTGACTTCTCTTCTTCTTCGTGGAACTCTTTTTCTCGCCCTCCTATTAAAATGTCCTTTAAGACCCGGTTTGGTTTTTGGAAATTGATGTTTTGACCAATTTAAAATGGCACTCAAATATTCTGGCTTAAGGACTTTATTTAACAATTATTAAATTTAAAACAATAAATTAAATTAAAATTCACAATTGGTATTCAACCAAACAAAATAAAATCAAGAAAATTGAACTTAGAAAAATAATCAACCGAACTGGAGCCCGGCTCGAGTCGGAGTGGTGTGAGATAGCGTGGCTTGGGGACGCTCGGAAGTATTTCCGGACCTCGCACGCTTTCGTGAGTTTTTCCTCCTCTTAACTACGTCACTGTTTCGGCACTTGTTGCACTTATTAGGTCTTACGGGGCCCAGCAACAGTGCAAGCGCCTAAACTGCAGCGTAGCTTTGCACGCTCGGTATCGAACAGCGGAGGGGAAATTGTTTGGGTCAGCAAGATTCTTGGCTACCTGATACTTTTGTGGCCTTGAATCTCGGTGCATCTTTTATGTATGGAACTTTCCTCGAGTTTATATTCGAAATAATTTCTTGAATATAATCATGGGGAAGTCATCACATAACATCCTCTCCTTTTGAAAACGTTTGTCGTCTTCGACAAACTTCGCGGGTCCTGCGGGTTTTACGGTCCAGTTGGTGGTCCATAACAAGTAAGGTTTAATGATGTGAATATATCACTTAATGAAAAGAAAAATTTAAAGCCTCAAATCAAGAACAAGGACGAGCACGTTAAAGGGATGATTTATTATAGTGCATTTTAGTTTTGTGAGCATGGAGCAAGTTGGTTTTAATGACACGTAAGCGTGATGGTTCGACCAATCGTTTTTCTTGTTTGCGGGGTGTGCCGTCATAACTTACACAAGATCTATGTTTTTTAGCTCGGTAGTTTATGCGTCCCCCCCCCTTTTTTATGTTTATATATATGCTTTACGTTCATTTGTCTCTCGCTCGAGATGGCACGGTGTGTCCCGCACATGATCTATGTGATGTTTATCATGTGCGTGGCATGTGTCCTTTTGAATGAATTTCATTCCCTTGTTTGCACGATGAGATGGGTTTATTGGGTGGGTCGTTTCTTCCATGTCTTCGATTTGAGCTCTTTTTTAGTGTCGAATAAAAAGAAAATAAAGAAAAATCATTGAAATCGATTTTGGCAGTCGCCACTTACTTGTTGTCGAATTATTTGGTCCGTGGACCAGGGTCCTTTACAATCTATCTTAGTTCCTATTTTGTTAGTATTGTTAATTTTCTTTAGTTAATATATTACTTGTATTTTTTTTTTGTAAATTGCATAAACATTGAAATTTTTAAGTATTTTCATTTGTTAGTACTTACTTCTAGGGTTGTTATATCTTAGCCTAAAATTTGACGATATATTTTTTTTATTATTTTATGATGTAGTTGATGGGGTCTGGAGTTACATGGTTCGGGTATATTATGAAATTACAAAAATGTGTTTTTTTTATTGCATCATTAGATCTTATAAATTTACATTGGTCGCTGTTGACGGCAAATAAGGTGGGTTGTTCAAGAGTAGATGATCCAGGACCAGTTATTGAGACAGAGCCCCAGGACTGATGAGGCTTAATGTTTCAAAGCGGTCCAGTAGGTCTTCATCATCAGCGTCTACACTGTCTTCTTTTGTTGGTATCAATGGTTCATCGAGCATCAGATCACCGTCAATGATCTGGTCCAGTAATGGGGTTGTATCGATTGACCATTCCTCTTGTTGCGTCCTCTCGGTCGCGATGGTTTCGACTCTGTTTGAACTCTTTTCATTGTCCTGTTGATCCGATGGTCCTGGTTCTGGTATGCGTGCCGATGGTATGTGTTTGGCGGGGTCGCTATTTACTTCTGTTCTATATGATTACTTGGCCACATGCTTTGTGCAGCACCTCTGCATTTCCATTTTGGATTTTACAGACCATTTGATGTTCCTTTTTCATCCTCGTATCAGCCAATCGATAACAGATCGGATGTACCCTCGCTAGATGTTTCGGAGCGGCCCAGATCTCTCTGTACAGGTGGTTACAATGGTCTATGGCTTTCTTCGCATCACTATGATTAAAATGCTGCACGAAGGCTAAATATTTCTTATGAGGCCTATCTTGAACTTCATCTTGATTTTTCTGTAACAAAAATCTAATGTGGTCCACTGGTCCAAATGTTGCCAATACTCTTACAAACTCTTCATGGTCCATGGCTAGGGGTACTTGAGCGCAGAATCTTAGTCCTGCAGTATCGTCTAACTGCCCCGTTATGATGTTGGGTCTGGGTACTGACATCTGACTGGGTTGGCTTTTCCCGCTTCTTCTGATTCGAGGATTGATGAGTCTTGTTCCTGTTTTCCGGTTATGAAATGTATGGCGCTCTCGCTATCTTCAGCATCTTCGTAGGTGACTAATATCTTGGTTTTTCCTTCTTTGTTGGTGTAAACCAGCTCTATCCATACCGGCCCAAACTCCTTCAGGTCTGCCAATAGATCGTGCGCAGGTCCTATTATTGTAATTGCTTTGTCATTCAGTTTTTTGACATGTGTGACTCGTGGCGTCATGTTTTCTATACTATTTTATACGATTTTAATTTTTCATCGGAAAGGATTCTCAAAGGGAAACGCGCTATTTTCTCATGAATTAATTGAAAGGGTGTAAAGTTTGTGGCTGCGTGTACACTGGTATTATATGTAAAGGTTGCAAAGGATGTTAGGTGGTCCCAATCGTCATATCTCTCAGAGTATATTCGGATGAACTCTATGAGTGGAGCATGACTTCTCTCTAACGACCCATTTGTTTGAGGTCTATAGCCTGAGGTTGTCAAATGGTTTATCTTGAATAGTTTCAATAGTGATTCAACTATGCTTGACAAGAAACTAGTCCCTCTGTCTGAGAGTAAGGCTCTAGGGGCTCCAAATTGGCAGATGAAGTACTTTGCCAGTGCATCAGCTATCGTCGTTTCATTGAGGGTTTTGATGGGTATTGCTATTAGATATTTAGTTAAGTTACGTTATCGTTAAGAGATGGCAGTTTCCTCTTGGTGTCATCCTCAATTTTCCTACTGTGTCAATTGACATTTTATCAAAAGCTTCTATCGGTGTGTCTGTGATGATCATTGGTTCTCTCGTTTTGAACCGTTCTATTTTCTGTTCTTGGCAGTTTGCACATCGTCTGACGTAGTTTTGAACGTCGTTTCTCATTCCTGGCCAGTAGTATCGTTCCCTTAGTTTCTAATACGTCTGTTTGATTCCTTTATGCCCTCCTGTCAAACGGTCATGAAGGTGTCCAATTATTTCCTTTCTGTGTTTTTCAGCAGGTACTTCTGCTTTTCCGTAACACATTGTTACTCTTATTTCACTTTTGTGAAAATATTCATAAAGTATTTCTATGATGGTTGGTGAGCCCATCTGGTCCAGAATGTCTCCTTTTCGTGCTACTCTGAAACTCTTGATATTTCTGTTAAATAATATTTCTTTTAGGTTCTTGAGTCCTTTGTGTACTTTCTCCATTTCAATTGTATTGAAGTACTTGTCTTTCACTATTACAGTGAATATTTGGTGCTTCTTGAAAGGAGTGACTAAAACCTGTCCTGGTTTTGGCTTCTTGTTCTTTATCTTCATTAAATCAATGGCTCCTATTTCTTCTAGTAGTCTTGTAACGGACCATGTATTGTCACAATCGGATGATAAGAAGTGTACAATATTGTCCCGCTTATGTGTGAGTCATTCGCTCACGGTGATTACGTTGTGGGGAATTCGCTTGGTTTCTGCAGTGGTACGAGTTAAATCGCTTTCAGATTTTTGCTCGTCTCGTTGTATGTCCTGACCTTTATTTAGTAGTTCTAAACCTGGTGGTGTGGGCAGGAGAAAAGGTATTGTGGGTTCTGGTGGTTTTGAAAATCTTATATCTATGATGGATCCTTCTTCGGCTATTATCTCACTCAATATTCCTAATTTCTTGTGGTTCTTCGACTTGTTTCTCGGCGTACTATTGGATGTAGGGCTGTCACTTTTTATTGTGGGTGTGACCGATAATGTTTTTCTCACTGGTGGCAATATGATGTCAGTTACACTTTCGACGTCTGACTCATTTCCTGTGTCCTCTTGGCCAGATGCTTCTTGTAACTTCTGTCGTGCTCGTTTTATGCGAGTATGAACAGTTTTCCGCCAAGCTTTGTCTACGTCAGTTTTTTTGTCTATCCGTGGATCCGATGTGTAGATTGCTTCACGCACATCGTCGGGTACATTGTCGTCGTCAGAGAAGTGTGAGGGTAAATCTAGTTGTGTAGCTATTTCAGTTGTTGACTCATTGGAATCATCTTGTTTGTCCATTTCATATTTTCTCAGGCTTTCCGCAAATTTCCTACTATCTTCTTCTACTTCTTGTTTTGTTAGGGTGCTTTATTTTTCTTCATTTGGAAGTCTTCTACTGCGCTCATTTCTATAGCGATGTTGCTTATGGTTTTGTTCTGACAGTCTACTGAAGAAGATGTTTCGTCTTCTGCCACTTCTTAGGCTTCATCTTCTGTAGTCTCTGAGTCTAGTTGGTGTAATCCGTTGTATCTGGAATCTGGTATTGGTGGTTTATCTAAGTCGCTGTTCTCATTAGCCGTTGACGACAACCATGATCTTCTGAATGGATTGATTGTCACTGAAGTGTCCGAATCTATAACAGATAAACTTTCCGGCATTTCTCTTGGATTGATAGAAGTTGCCTCTGTGACTGGTGTCTCGGTTTTCGTTGGTGTCTCTGTTTATGCAGTCTTCTTTGCTTGAGTTGCTTGAGTTTTTGAAAACTTTCGTCGCATTGAGGAGTCCATTTCGAACTTCACGTTATTTTGTTGGTTATTCAATGGTTTCGCTATTTTAGCAAAGTCTTTGATATACTTTCTATAGTATCCAAACATTCCTAGTACTTCCCTTATGTTCTTGGCACTCTTGGGTGTGGCTAGTTTGGTTATTGTTGAAACTTTCTCTGGGTTAGGTTTGACTCCTTTTGCGCTAATTATATGTCCTAGGAATCCGACTAAAGAATTCAATCTTATCGGGTTGCAAGACTAACTTTGCCTCTCTCAATCTCTCCATAAGGTTCCAGATTCTTCTTTCATGCTCCTTTAGATTCTTACTGTATACTATGATATCATCCAGGTATACTAACATTTCAATATTCTTGTGTACTCATAGTGTCCATTTATTGTTGTGAATGCTGTCTTATAATATTATTATCTGCATAAGCCATCGGTATCTGCTGGAAACCACTGGCCAAGTCAAATATCGAAAAGTAGGTTGCTCCTTCCAATTGATTCATTATATCTGCAATGTTCGGTAACAGATATGCATCTCTGATGGTTTTCTTATTTAGTTCTCTGAAATCGATCACCATGCGCCATCTTAGATTGCCATGACTATCTAGTTTCTTGAGTACTATCTAGATGGGTGAATTACAGGGAGAATTGGGTTCTCTTATGATTTTGTCTTTGAGCTTTTTGGCTACGCTTTCTCTTACAACTTGTTTGTGTTGAGGAGGATGTCTGTATTGCTTAGTGTTTATAGGCACATTATTTTCTAAATGGATATGATACTCGATCATGTCAGTGCACGGGAGCCTGCCTCCTCGCAATAGGAATCGATCCAAAAAGTCTTCAATTATGTGGTTCACAATTTCTGATTCTTCTCTATTTAAATGGTTTCTTCTGATTGATGTCTTTACTCGTTCTAGTCTTTTGATTTGATAAACAATTGCATGACCATCAAAATCGCTGTCTGTTTCCTGCAGAAAATCTGGTCCGGTGTCGAAAGATATTAATTCTTTTGGATCCACTTCTATCGTTACATCTTGTTCGCTTGTATTTATGGCCATCATTTTACAGGTGCTATTTACATTTTTGACCACGCCTTCACCTACAAATACGCTGTCATTTCTCACATGTAATCTGGGAATGTATGGTTTTCAAGTCCCTTACAGTTCGTGGAACACATCCTTGTGATCTCTCGGACCTTGTTAGTATCGCCATCACTGGGGCTTTTGCTTGATTTTCGTGCAGGCTCCTTGGATTCGAATTTCGGTTCTGATTGAATTCCTGCATTTGTTTTTGATAATTTGTCAGGTCCATATTTCTTGATATCTGCTGGTCGCTTTGTCTCGGATAATTCTGGTTTTGGCTCGACATCTTAGGTTTGTAGCAAACTCCAAAAGTCCATTGAATCTTTTGCTCACTTCAGATTGAAAATTTAAATTATCTTCAGGAACTTTAATGTTATTCGCATTTATACTATTGGTCTCCCGGTAATAATTGCACAATTGATCATATATTTCTTTGAGTCTTTCTTCTAATGCTTTCTTTTCGAATAGTAACTTTTGCAAGAAATATTTCTTTCCCGATCTCTTTTTCTTAAACAATTTTTCTCTGCCTGAGTAATTTTCCTCCTTCATAGGTTGTGGCTTTATTGGATGCAATGACTGCTGTTGAGCTGGCCCGAGGAGAGCCACTGCTCAGCTGACTCAGGATACACAAGAGTAGTCGCTACTAAGCAGACCAAAGGATCAGGTTGCTATTGAGCAAACCTTAGGATATAGAATGACCGCTATTGAACAGATCCAGGGAAAAGCCGCTGATAAGCAGACTTACGAGGTTTATAATAAATAGTCGCTTTTGTAAGCAAACTAAAGGAAAAGGTAGACAATTCTTCAGCTAGTGAAAAAATTCTCAAAAATAAAATAAAGTGTTTAAATGTTCTTGTTATTTGAAATATGTTAAAAAAATTTCAATGAAAATCACTTTTACACTCTTGTTTCGAAATAAATAAAAAATTTTGCACCTTCAAATTGAAACAATTTAATTAAGTGAGAATAATCAAAAGAGCAAATTTATTGTTTAAATTTTTTGGCATAATTATTAATCCATTATATTCAACGTATTGACGCATTAGAGTAATGCCTCAAACGGAAATAATATTGGTAAAAATCCCCAGTGTATATAAAAAAAGAAAGAAACCAATAATATTATTATTATTAAGATTCGTTTGTTGTTAATCTAAATTTAATAATCAACCATTACTAAATTGCAGACTTGGATACTTACACCCTTAAATAACAAGAACAATTTTGTGCTATCTGAATGTCACTCTAATTATTCAAATTATTGATCTTTATTTTAATAATATGCAATAAATCTTGTTTATAAGAAAATGAAACCGGTAGACTTTTATTCTTAATATTTAATTCCCCAAGAAAAATTTCACTGTCAAAAAAAAAATTGTTTATTTATCTAAATTGGAACTCTGATAATTTATTTATAATAATTAGTTAATTTTTATTGTCAAACATTATCTACATGTCGACTGTGCATGAATTATAATTTGAATTTCGCCCGCGCTCTATGTTCTTCAAAAATGGCCGCTGTAGAGGTGCCAAGTAACTAGGCCTACACCACTATAGAGTTCCTAGTGTCGCGTCTAGTTCCTCACGCCTGCACTGGTGTTGCTCTGAACAAACATGTGGCGTCGGCTGCTACATGCTGTATACTCGTGTGCTTAACCTCCTTGGGCGCCGTATCGCGTATTTTCCTTTTTTTTATACAACTTATTATTACAAAATCGCGGTAAAAGTGGCTCAAACCCGTAGTCTAAATGTTCGTGATTGTATTCTCTGCAAGTGAATTAACGTTTAAAGTGCTTACATGAAGTTAAAAAGGAATAATTAGCATATGTGTGCCCAGGACCTTCTCCCTCGATGCAGTGCAACCTGTTGCTGCTGTCAGATAAGTTTTCCTCTATTATAATGAATGCTGTAAGTGTATTTGAGCAACCATAGGACTTTGTTGCTTTGTGTAAAGTGTCGCTTTTTTATTTTTGCCAGACACCAACCGATATTTCTCGAGTGCCCGTCAATCAATTATCAAGATGTGACTTTCCGATTAATTCAACTTTTGGTAATTCTTTTGGTAAGTGAAACGCATACGAAAATTGTGATTCAACTTGAGTGTGTGTAAATAATGAATTGGGGGCCTTCAAAAAGAAGGTTTGTGCACTTCACATACATTGGTGACTGTATGAATGTAGTGAGGCAAGCGATTGATTCTTTGACAAATTGCGCCAATGATTTTAAATGTTCATGTGTAAAGTGACATGTGTGAGACTCGGATGATTAATAATTTGAATCACATGCGTGTGCTAAGTTGGGACTCGCTTAACTTTTGTATCGTAACCTGTTTGAACCAATATACATACAATTTTACATACCCTTCAAGAATCGTCTTGGTCCAGAAAATGAAGCCTCGACCTTTTGAGAGTCGTATCCCTGCACCAAGCATCAGCGTCGAGCAACGCACTGGTTAGACTTTGGCTGGGATATGCCAACACAATTGAGTGCTTAATTGTCGACCAGATTTAGGTGAGATTTGTCAATTTTCACAATTCTAATAAATGTCTAATGGGCCTTTCCTCCTAATATGTTTTCTGGAGTCCGAACTATTCTTCAAAACTTGTTTTCTTTCAATAAATAATTCTCTTCAAGGTTCAAAATTACTTTGCAAAAAAACTTTATACAACCATAAATCAAAAACCCTTCCTATTTTTTTTTATAATTGATATTTTATGATTCTAAGGTCAACCTATTTGTAAAACTTTTAATTTATATACTGAAAAAGAAAACTCTCTTTAACTTCAAAAAAAAAACAAATAAAAGTTTCGTGCAATGGTCAGTACTCTGAATACTGGCCGCAAGACTAAATTAAGCATTCCCTTTGCAGATAATTATCTATGCAGATATTGGAATGGCTATGAAAGTGTGCAGTATTCTCTTTTAAAATGGCCGCGTCTCCGACGCTGACGTCATGCGCCGCGCCACGCTATGTTTTCCGACACGTCTGCTATTGTCGATAGCACGCGGTTAGGTGATATGATGCTTTCTCTAAATCTTTTGTATTTATCATTCCATTGAATATTTATTAACTTTTTATTATATTACTTTCGATCTTATTTAAATTTTAATATATTTATTTTTCTTTTTTAGGCAACTACAATTTTTACAGGCATGCAGCTGAGAGAGAAAAACAACTACATTTTCACAATCACGCGTGTATCTCGGTGGGACCTCCAATTTAGTTAAGTGACGTTTTGTCACTTACATAAAAATAATTCTGTGAGTTCATACGCATGCGCACAGCTATGCAGCTATGGGAGAGATTAGACTCACTTAATCTCTCCTAATTGCCAATGTCAATTGTTTTCTCTCTTCCTCTCATTCCTTTTAGAATACTTAAGATTAATATATAAACTTTTCCGCGAATATTCAAATAAGAAATTAGGCGGCTAAACATTGTTTTCATAATACTTTTTTTTAGACTTCCTACCAAGCACTAATGTTATCAAATATTATTGCTTATTTATTAAGAAAAATTCTTAAATTTTCATTTAATTCTTTTTACGTCAGTTTACTGCAAATTTTTAGAAGAGGTTTCACATAATAAACTTTTTGATAACTTCCTACCGAGCTCTAAAACATCATATGAGGTCTTTGCATGAAATCCGTAATTTAAATTATTAAATACATATAAAAAACGAATTATTTGTAAATGTTTCAATTACAAATGTTGCTGTATCAAAGTTGTACGAATAAGAACGTCGATACGGATATATATATATGTCAGCTAGTATCTAATTATACTAGAAAATTTGTCTTAAGTAATTGTTCTATATTAAATTTTCTTTAAATTTTCTTTAAATTTATTAATATTCATTAGTATACTCTTATATAATAATATACGTATATTAAAATAAACATTGAAAAATGATATATTTTTATTTTGGCTTGGGTACAAGGACAACACTTTTTTTTAAATATCTTTACCTAACCTTTTTTATAAATCAATTTAAAGGATTCTAAAGGTATAGCGAATCGAAATTTAAAAAATAATGGTTTCTTGTTACACCCTATTACTTTTGGTCAAGAACGGGATTTCCAAAAATTAGTTATCTTTTTTTTTAAATATAATAATGGACAAATAATTGAAATAGTTACGGATAAAACGATACTCTAGGTCATTCGAATCCTGTGATGAGCAAAAAAAGCATGCTCCCTAGTATAGCTATTTCTGATCTACATATAAATTAGAAAAAAATCTTGCGATGCAGATTCTGTTTTGTAATACAGAAAGTTAAGGGTTTCAATATTTTTTAATAATGCATTCAATTTTCCGAACAATATCTCAGAAGGGTATACATTATTATGATGTGATGATGGTTCCCTCTAAATATTGAATATAGTAAAATAAATAGACTCACCATAGGGGGTCTCTTTTTTTTCCATTTTATTTTTTGATGATGGCGATGTCGATGTTTCTGGGCTATTAGTTAAGGCTTCAATGGGTTGCTCTTGCTCTAATGAACAATCTGGTCCGCTCCATCCAACATCACAATGACATTTATTCAAATTATTACAAACCTATACAAATTTAATTCATTATATCATTTTTTCAGAAATTAAACATTTATTTCAGAATAAAGTATATTTGCGATAGGCAAGGAACATTTAAAGAAATACTGCAAATGTACTTTGTCAGTTTAGTAGGTCCCTAAATTTGTATACGCAGAGTCAACGCCAGGGTATTATAACCTATGCTAGTGACTCATGTATAATATAAAATAAATTGCAGGTGTATAACGCAGCGAACAATAAACTATTTTCTATCATATATGTATATCTTTATCTTGTACTTTCTTTTCTTTTACTGAAAAGCCGGTGTAGTATGTCTGAAGAGACTTTACATAAGTTCTGTGAAGGATAACTAAACAACAATTTTTATTTTATATCAAAATATCTAAGTGGCAATAAGTCTTCTTAAAAGTTTTTAATAAAAAATATTATTTCAACCTTCAATACGTTTGTTTAAAAGAAATTCTAATTTAAAAAAAATGACAACATAATTCTTTTTTAGGTGTAGAGTAGAATTTAATACATTATGGCATTAAATAATGAAACACATTTAATCTTCAACAAAGTAAATTTATAATGGAAAATTAAATAGTTTCAATCCAATACCAGGCATTCCAAAGCAGCATAAATAACATAGCCACACAAAAAAATTGTTTGGCCCGGGGGTTTGACTATGTATACTGTATGTTTTTTGGGTCTCTGAATTTTCAGCATTAAATGCATATAACTCTATAATTCGAACGGTCAAGGCCTAAAACTTATAAACCTATGACCCCATAACCACATAACCTCATAACCCCATAACCCTATAACCCCGACATCAAAATACTGAAACATATCGCCTAATCTTCCACCGCTAAACTATTCGTGACGTAGATTTCACAAAATTAAAACAGAATATCATCATCATTTCAAAGTTATCTCTGTATAATCTTGTATAATATTTGTAGGATTATCGGGTTTAACGGTTTTAGTTAATTTTAAAGTGTCTTTTAAACCCTCACGTAGTGGGATTAAACCGACGTCGGATTAGGATTCAGCGACTCAAAAAATATACAGTATACATAGTCAGACCCCCGGGACAAAAAAATTTTTTTTTGTGTGGCTGTGTAATTAAATAAGCAAAAGTGTTTCAGACCATCCTTATTTGTGCTTTTGTCTAGGTTAATCATGGCCAGGGAAGAGTCAGCGCGAGGATAATCGTGGATAATTAGGCAAAATGTTTTATAAGTTATTTAAAATTAACTGTAACATAATTAATAATAACTTGCTCGAATCTAACTCAGTAGATAATCTAACATGGTACTGGGGTAGAATGATACAAATTCCCTATGAAATGAAGTAGGAAAAAAATGTTGGTTTTGCACGGAATAGTACCAGAAATCTTTCGGTTGCGAGCCGTGCGTTTTACTGGTTCACTCGTCGGATCCTGTTGCGATGTAAAATTTGGATCAGTCTCATAAGCTTATCTACTACTACTGTTACTACTCTACTGTTACTACCCTCTCACCGTATCCTCGCCTGAGTAAAATAACTTACAATCCTGCTACTGGGCTGGATCTCGCCTCGCTTCTTTCCACGCACCAGCTCGTTCTCTTCTTCTGCCCTTAGCTTCCTCTCGCCCGACTTGGCCCACGTTTGCTTCCTCAGCTCTCGTGTGTTCTCGTTCGAAGTTGGCCTCGTCTTCTTCCTCTGGATCCGATCGGTGGCCGCACGCACACTCACACTTCTCACCTTCAGCTCTCGCACCAATCTTACTCCGCGAGGATATCGCACACGATCTCTCGATTGGTGCATTTACAGCACTTCTTCAAGAACAAAGGAATACTTAAGGAAAAATCGCAAGCACGTCCGTCCTGCTCGAAAGCTCGATGCTCAGTCCCGAGTCGTGCGTTGCGACTCGAGCCCTCTCCTCCGCTCTCTCTCGTCAGCCAATCAGCGCGAATCTCTTGCGGCACGACGGAGATCGACGAGCTCCGCGAGTCTACTGGTAGTCTGAAAACTGGCTATTTCGCCGCAAGCTGCCCTCTCTCCACGAGTCCCTTCATACGCGATTCCTTGATTGGCTGCGCCATTGCCGTGCACGTCGCGATATTTTCTCTCTCTCACTCTCTCGTACAAGATGTGGTGCGCTGTCGCAGCAGCGTTACAAGTTCGCGCCCGCGACACTCATTCTAAGAACCCTCCCCTTCGCCCCTTTTTCCTCGAAAAGCCTCTACGCCGTTATTTTCGGTGCTCCTTGTTCGGTGTTCCAGCAAACTGGAATTCTCGACTACTCTATTGCAGCTGAATGCTGAAAAGGGATGAAAGGGGAAAAGGGAATAGAAAGGAGAATTTGAAGGTGTTGAGCTGGAATGTGGCAGGACTGAAAAGAATAGAAGAGGAAGGATGGAGATACATATTAGGATTCGACGTCATATGTCTACAGGAAACATGGGCAGAGAGCGGTGAGGAGGAAAGAATAAGGAGGAGAATGAAGGGATTCGAAACAGAGGTAAGAGAGGCGAAAAAGGGGGGGAGCAGAGGGAGATTAAAGGGAGGAATGGTAATGGCAGTCAGGAAGGATAGGAAAGAGGACAAAGTTGAATGATTGAGAGGAAGATCTGGAGAAGTCATAGGCGGCAAATGTACTATAAAGGGGGAAAAGTGGTGGATAGGTTCGACATACATGAGGGAGGAGAAGGAGAGGAACTATGAAGAAATAGAGGAGATGGTAGAAAGAGCGGGAGGGGAAAAGATACTCTGGTGTGGAGACCTGAACGCGAGAACAGGGCAAGAGGGAGGTTTTTTAAATGAAAAGGGAGTGGAGGAAAGGAGGGAGTCAAAGGATAGAGTAGTGAACAGAGAAGGCGAAGAGCTGCTAAATAGGTTAAAAGAGTGGGGGCTTTCAATCTTAAATGGAAGTACAGAAGGGGATGAGGAAGGGGAACTCACGTACGTGGGGGGAATGGGATGCTCGGTAATAGACTATGGGATAGTCAATGAGGAAGGCAGGAGAAAGGTAACGTCAATGAAGGTAGTAGATAGAATGGAGTCAGACCATGGAGCATTGGAAGTGGAAATAGAGACAGGGAGAAGTTTGGAAGGGTTGGAAGAGGAAATGAAAAGAACAATGTGGACAGAGGAGGCCAGCAGGGAGTATAGAAGTTGGCTAGCTAAAGGGGGGGAAGCAAAGACATGGAGGGATTTAAAGATAAAAATAAGAAACGCGATCCAAACAAAGAGGGGGAGAAGAAAAAGGAGAGATGACAGCAGATGGTGGGATGAGGATTGCAGGAAGAAGAGGGCAGAAATGAAAAGGGCAAAAAAAGGGATGAATAGGTGGGGAAAAGACAGGTTCATGCAGGCGAAAAGAGAGTTAAGGAGCATGTATAGGAAAAAGAAGGAGGAAGGGATGAAAAAAGAGCTAAGGGAGGCAAAGGAGGATAGGTCAGGAAAAAAGTTCTGGAGAATGGTGAAAAGGAGAAGGAATGGAAAAAGGGAGCAGATAGATAAAGGGATAGAAGATAAGAGTTGGTTAGAGTTTTTTAAAGGGCAACTGGGAGAGAGAGAAATGCAGAAAAGAAGGAGAGATAATGAGGAAGAGTCGGGGAAAGAAGAGGAAAAAGAGGAGAGAGAGATAGAAGTAGAGGAAGTAAGGGAAATAATCAAGAAGCTAAAGGAGAAGAAAGCACCAGGAGAGGATGAAATCCAGAATGAGGCTTGGAAGCAGGGAGGAGGAAAGATTGTGGAGGAACTAACGGAGATACTAGGAAAAATTTGGAAAGGAGGAGGACTGCCAGAAGAGTGGAGGAGAGGGAAAGTCACGCCAATTTATAAGAAAGGAGATAAGGGGGAGTGTAAGAACTACAGAGGAATTACACTAATGGACACAGGATACAAAATATATGCGGAACTGATAAAGGGAAGATTGGAGAAGAAACTGGAAGAAGAGGAAAAGTTAAGCGACACGCAGATGGGATTTAGAAGAGGGAGAGGTACAACGGACGCTATATATGTGGTAAACAAGGCGGTGGAGCAAGAGCTAAGGAAGAAAGGAGGGAAGGTATACGCGTGCTTCGCGGACATGAAAGCAGCCTTTGACAAAGTAAACAGGGAAGAAGTGTGGAAGATGATGAGGAAGCTGGGAGTGAATAGAAGGATAAGGGAAAGGGTAAAGGAAATTTATGAGAAGACTGAGTGTGAAGTAAGGATAGGGGAAAGGAACGTAGGCAGTTTTGAGACGCAGAAGGGAGTGAGACAGGGATGCCCGCTGAGTCCACTGCTGTTTAACGTGGCAATGGCAGACTTGGAAGGAGAGATGGGAAAGGTGCAAGAAGGAGGAATAATACTAGGGAGAAGGAAAGTATGGTCAATCTCATATGCAGATGACGTAGTAATGCTAGCAACAAACGCGAGCGGGTTGAAACAAATGCTAAGAAGATTCAAAGGATACATCAAAAGAAAGGGATTGGAGCTAAACACAGAGAAAACGAAGATCATGATTTTTAGAAACGGAGGAAGAAGGAGGAGGGAAGAGAAATTTGAATGGGATGGAAGGGAGATAGAGGTGGTAAAAACATTTGAATACTTGGGATACACGATGAAAGAAAACGGGAAACAGGAAGAACAGGTGAAGAAGGTGAAAGGAAGGGCAAATGCGCTGATAAGCACTCTGTGGGGCCTAGGAGAGGCAACGTTCAAGGACAGCTGGAAGATGAGGATGAAGCTGTTCGACGCTCTAGTACAGAGCGTAATAGAATATGCAGCGGAGATATGGGGTTGGAAAGGGCAGGAGGATTTAGAGAAAATACAGAGAAAGTACATCAAATGGGTGCTGCACCTAGACAGGACCACGCCGGCACATGTGATTCACTGGGAGACGAAAAGGTTCAAATTAGAGACAAGGACAAGGAAAAGGGCGGTTAGGTTTGAAAGGAAACTGAGGAGAGCAAAAGAAAATACTTTGCTAGGAGAATGCTGGAGGCTGCTGAAGAGTGAGGGAGAAAGGGGAGAATGGAAGGGAAGAGGGAAGGACGTGAGAAGAATGGAATTGGAGAAGTGCGGGATATCGGTGGAGGATTATACGAGAAGAATGGAGGAGGAAGAGGGAGGGGAGGAGGAAATAGAAAGGATAAACAAGGACACACAATGGCAGAAGTGGAAAGAGGAAATAAAGGAGTCCAGATATGCGGGTGAGATAAGGGAGGTAATGATGGAGCAGGGAGAAATACCAGAGTACCTGATGGAAGTGGGAGAACACAGAAGAGGAGCGCTCAACGTTACGGCAAGGTTCAGACTAGGGTGTGAGACAAGAGGGAATAAATACTGGAAGAAGGAAGAAGAAAGGGTATGCAGGCTATGTGGGAGTGAGGAGGAGACGCTTAAACATGTGTTCGAAGAATGTGTAGAGACGAAGATAGAGGGGAAAAAGTGGCAGGAGACAGTCGGAGGGAGAAGAACGCAAGTGGGGAAACTCTATAGCACGATATGGAAGAGGAAAAATAAAGAAAGACAGCAAGAATAAAGGAGGGGAAGGCAAGGAAGGAAGGAAAGAAAAGAAAGGACGAAGCAGAAAAGAGATTTGAAAAGCGCGCGCAAAGCATGCGGGGAAGTCTAGGGAAAGTCCCTAGGAGGAACTAGACGGAGGGAACAGGGAGAAGAAAGAGGAACGAGAGGAACAGAAAGGAGAGCACATGGTGAGGTGAGTAGAGAGGTTATAGCAGGGAGAGAGAGAGCGTGTAAAGGCAGCAGAGAGAAAAAAGATAAAGAACCGAAGGCGACAAAAAAGTAGGAGGGAGAGATGTCGAAGCACGAGAGAAGAGTGGAGAGAGAGATGCGGGATATGAGAGAGGAGATGATAGAGTGGAAGGTGAAGCTGCAACTGGAGAGAGGGAGAAGAGAAGCGGCGGAGAGAAAGATGATGGATATAGAAGGAGACGTAGAAATATTGAAAGGAAAACTGAGTGAGGAAAGGAGAGAGATGGAGAAGATGCAGAGAACAGTAAAAGAATTAAAGGGAATGGTAGAAAAATTGGAAGGTAAAATAAGGAGAGAGGAGAGAAAAGGGATTGAAAGGGAAAGGATAAATGTGAAAAGTGAGGTTAGGATCGTGAACAACAACAAGAGAAAGAGGACGGAGGGAGGGAGGAGCAAAGTAGGAGAGAGAGGTGTGATAATACATAAAGGGACAAACTGGAACGAGAAGGAGGTGCTGCAGGACTGGCTGGACGAGATCCTGGAGGGAACGAGTTGGAAGCTGGAGGAGACAGCAAACCAGGACACAAAAAAGATCATATTCGTGGCAGAAGAGGAAATGGAGAAGATATGGAAGAGGAGAGATGAAATAAATGAAGGGGGAAAGGTGAGAATAGAGCAGTGGATGAGTTGGGAGGAGAGAAAGGCAAAGAAAGAAGCCATGGGGATAAGAGAGAGAAGAAGAGAGGAAGCGAAAATGAATGGGGAGTTTCTAAAGAACGGGGACTTCAAGGTGAGGGTGGACGGAATAATGTACGAGTGGAAGGAGGAGGAGGGAAGGATCAGAAGGGTGAGAGAGGAAAAGAGGAGTGAAGAAGAGATGAGAGAGGAAAGGAGGAAGAAGGAAGAATAGGAGGAGAGATAAAAGAAAAAAAAAAGAAAAAAAAAAGATGCGTATTAATGCACACAAATGTTTATATTTAAGTTAAGAAAGAATTGTAAAATACAAAATGTATAAAGACAATAAAGTTATTATTATTATTATTATTACATATTAAACAATTTTCTCATTAATGTTTTTGTTGGTGCGTCGAATATCCAGATGTGGATTGGTTTGACGCATATTGAAAGAAAGATATGAATGAACAATTACGCGAATATTCATACTTTGTCAGACGAAATGTCTTCTTACCACATTTTCTTCATACTCATGGCATACTGTTTTTAAATACTGGTTTAACGTAAAATAGGCATAACAAACAAGATACTGCTTTAGTACTTTGTTTTGAACAAATGTTCAAAACGCTGTTGAACAAAAATTAAAAAAAATATTTTCATGATATTTAAAAAGAAATATATTTGCACATGGTCATGTTGATAAATAGAAGTAATAATCTTGAAAATACGAGATTATTAATTTTATCTATTGAGTGGTGAGGTAAATGAAATATGTTGAACAATTTATTTGAATAGACTTTCCTTTTATAAAACAATAATAATAATAATTTATTTATTAACACATGTTTAATAAATAATTATAACTAGCAAGAGACTAATTAGCCAATTCATTGCAAACTAATTAGCCAATTCATTGCAAAAATAGCGCGATGGCACCGTGAGTATGAATTTTCTATGTGTGTGGATATATAGTATACAACTGACTAGTATTTGCAAAGGCATGATAGTCTATGTTTTTTCAAATTTAACAGGAGACTAACTAATTAGCCAATTCATTGCAAAAATAGCGCAATGGCACTGTGAGTATGAATTTTCTATGTGTGTGGATATATAGTATACAACTGACTATTATTTGCAAAGGCATGGTAGTTTATGTTTTTTCAAATTTAACAGCAAAATAAATTCTTTACTGACTTGTATTTTTTAACATAAAAGAATTATTATTGAATCCTGCTTTGTATTTCCGAAATGGTTAATATATTTATAAAATCGAACTGGCTAATGTTTGTTCTGCACCATTTTAGCATTTCGTTTTCCAAAAATATCCTAATGCATACTAACAAATGTTATGTTGTCAATAGAAGCGATTCTCGCACAAATCGGCTAAAAAAACTCTATATATATATATATATATATATATGTGGAGATGTCTAAAATAACATATGAAGTAAGATTTAGATTTTTTCATCCTTCAAATTGATACTGAACTGTATATAACACCTGAATAGATCAGGAAAACAAGGTATTAACATTATTTAATGAAATTCATGAATCTGCTATAGAAAAATAAGAAATGTTATTGTTTCAAAACCGAATATATACAAAATATATATTGTATTGAATTTCACAAATGATTTGCCTTAATGCGGTTCAATTGTATAAAATGTTCATACTGAATGCACGCTCTTAGTTAAACGGTAGTTTCATGTTATGGAGTATTGGAAACCTAAAAAATATCGCTTATTAAATAGCACAGAAATTTCATTTGATTTTGGCACTTTTATGGCTCAAAAAAGAGGATTTAATAAGCATGCGCGTATTATGTTGTACGATGTATGCCTACTATTTGTAATACTTTTTATAATTCGATATGGCCTAAATTTAACAAAAACTGCTGAATCTCGATTTCCCAATACGCTAGTGTCGCTTATTAGTTGACTCCGCCAAATGTCAACTAATCAATGACCGAATTTAGGAAGGATGAGAAGGTTTAAATAAGCTTTGTACGACTTTTGTCGTCAGTCACGAGATCCGTACAGCGCCGGTCCGACCATCGATGACAATTACTTTAATTTATTTTAAAAATTACTTCATTATTAAAAAAATAAGTATTCAGATCACTTGAAATTTTAATTGAATATAGTTTGACACGTAACCCATCAACATATTTTTTTTCGTAAGGTTATGATGTTTAGTTTCAGAGATATGAATTTTTTAAAAAATCACCTTTTTTATTTTATCTGCCGAACGGAGCGGTCAATCCCAAGGACCGAACGGGGAAAAATAGGTCATTTTATTATCTTTTAAATGCATTTTATCTGAATTTTTTGTAACAATGGAATGATTGAAAAAAAGAAAAATGATGTTTTTTGAAAATCAAAGAAATGGCCATAAAAAGAAAGTAATTGGAAAAATTAAAAAATAAATGTTTTTCCTGAATTCAGAATCCAAAAATAGATATGCATGTCAAATGTGATTGATATTGACTGAGTAGTTTCAGAAATATCACGGTATATATAAACACGCACACACATACATCCATACGGACATTTCCTAAAAACACGAAATTCGAACTTCTAACATCCAAAAACATATTTCTATGAAGTTTTAGCGAAACTGAAAATGTTACTATTACAAAGCTTCCTCTAGGAGGAAGCAAAATACTTATCTAATGTGCACGGGCATTTAACATTTATTTGAATACCTAAGTAGTCAAATTAATTAAACAATATCAGCAGTAAACAAAACCCGAAAAAAACGGAGGAAATCTAAATCAAGGAGTAGAAAACAACGCAAGCATGGCTTCACCGGTAACACCAATAAAATTAAATTTGAAGGATGTAGCAAATTACGCCGCAGAATACGACGGGAAAAATATGACAGCGGCGGAATACATAAAAAAATTAAAACAAGTCAGAAATCTTATTGCCACTATAGACGAAAGATTTCTTACAAGCCTTTTAAAAGTGAGAATGACAGGAGAAGCAGAAGAGGCATTAGGTAGCAATGAGATAAAAACTATAGATGAGTTAATAAACGCAGTTATAACGTTATATCCGGTTGATGACAATATTCACGAACTCATGTTTAGTAAATAATATAAGGAGAAGGTGAAACTGTGGTCCAATATACAAATAGATTACGTAAAATAGTACTAAAAATAAAAGAACTGAAAAAACGAGAAGTAGTAACAGCAGAGAATCTAAGAAGATTTGACACAGAACTAAATGCAGATGCAATGAAGAAGTATAAAACAGGTCTTAAGCCAGAAGTTAAATATGAGTTAGGGGCAAAAAACATCGTAGAAGACATCTCAAATGCAGCTATAGAAATTGAAACCGACATAAAGAAAAGAAAAGTGGTAGGCAATGGCATCGTGATCAACGCATATGGAAATTACGAAAGAAAAATGGAGCAACCACAGAAAGTGCTGACATGCCAAATATGTAGAGACTTACAACACGAAGCTCTTTTTTGTCGTGCAGCAGCATGTGTATACTGTAAAGGAGCAGATCATTTTTCTAACAATTGCATGAATGTCAAGAATAAAATCAACTTAATCTGTAAATTTTGCAGTCAACCAGGGCATTCGATTAGAGCATGCCGATTCAACAAGAAACAAAATAATCATTGTCAATATTGCCAAGAAATGGGACACGATGTGGGACAATGTCCTTATATAAAAGATTATGAAGTATTCTGGAAATGTAAAGAAACAGGACATAATCCAAATATATGTTTAAATATAATGATCAATAATATAGATGAATGTGATTATTGTGACATTATGGGGCATACAGTACATAATTATCCAGATGTCGTGTGCAAAAACTGCAATAAAAAAGGTCATGCAATAAAATATTGTAAAGTAGGCGAAAGCAGGTCTCCATTCAGAATTGGTACAATTTGCGAAACAGTCGGATATGAAGAATAGGAAGAAGTAGAGTGTGAATAAGCAAGAATTCTTGTTGCAGAATACAAAGCCAAACATCAGTTTAATCACAAGCTGGCATTATCTCAAGCACCAAAATTGAATAAAAAGTGTCGTTCTTTAAATCATGAAATGTACTTATATATAAAACTTCTTTAATAACTTGACTGCATTTATCTTCTTTTATTTTCATGCTTTGTACAGGCTCAGGATCAATACATATATTTTTCATAAATGGAACTAAATCATCTACGAGTTTAACACCAACATTATGTTCAGCAATAAAAAGAGCAGTTTTTAATTCTGCAACATGAATTTTGTCTCGTAATGCTGGCCCTTGTACGTCGACTGTTACAAAAGTACTCAACCTCTTACATTCAATATTATGTAAATGACTTTTACGCGTGAAATAAATGTCCTTCACGCAATATTTGCAAATACTTTTTTGATCATCAGTCGGATCCTATTGTAGCCAATCTTCTAATTACGGGTGTCTGAACCAATCTGGTTGAAAAGATGTGCTTTTCTTTTTCTTAAGAATTTCAGTTTTTTTTGGCGCAATCACCATCATCTCATTTCCTTTTCCTGGTATAATCTGTCAGATTGTATACTATTGCTCTATTGTTAACGAACTTAAATAATGTTTAAATTAATTAATAAATACTAAATTTAATATATTTAAAAGTAACAGTATCACAGAAAACTAGAAATTGTTAAAATGAAAATTAAATTAAATCTAAAATAAAATCACACATTTACGAGTACTTAGCGAACATTATAATGAAAAGATTAAAATTTCAAAAATACTGCAATTAACGTTAAACTTCTTATATTCTTATTATTATTATTATTATTATTATTGCAAAATTATTATAATATATCACAAAATTTATTTACTTTTAATACTGATTATTTTGAAAAAACTAATTTTTATACTTAAATTTATTGTTATTTTTATAATTCTAATAACTTGTAACGGTTGCGCTCCCCTTGCCCCGGATTTTGTCAGTCGGGATTCAGGATTCGGAAGGGGTCAGGTGAGAGATAACTCTGTTTGGTTAATTTTAACAACTATATATGTATTTACAATGAGTTTTTACAAAGCGTCGTCATTCTCCATCTGTAAACCAAACAAAGTGCGCTGTTAAAGAAGACTTATCTCTTATAATTTATATCTTATAAACTAAACGGTTGTCGCGGTACTTCTTAGCTAACGGAACGGTTCTTAATCCTACGCTGGTTATCGCTTACATTAATTCGCTTAACATTTATCGCCGCTAGGTTTCGCTTACTTATCGGTTACGTTTCGAGCACGGCTGTTCGGTCGGGTGTGTACTCGGCGCTTGCGAAGTCCTCGCGAGAACGTGTGCGCACGATCTCGTGTGGACTCGGCACCTGTTCCTATTTTCCCCCCTACCCTGTGTGCGCACAGCGGTAGGTGGAACAGAGGAACGTCGGTGGAGTGTCTTGCGTGTGGAGTCTCACAGGACCTGATTGAGACCTGTGCGCACGACTCAACCCGGTACGGTGGTTGTCCCTCGTGGCTTCCCTTGCCCTGTGTGCGCACAGCGGCAAGTGAAGCGGAAGAGTGGTGAGTGACTGTGTGCGGGCGTGCAGAGCCTGACAGAGACGTGTGCGCACGACTCTGTAAGTCTCTGCAGTCAGTTTCGTATTCCGGTTACCCTGTGTGCGCACAGCGGTAACAGGAACGGTCGAAACAGTGTGACAGTGCAGCGGTATATGTGTGTGGGTTGTGCAGATTCTAGCAGAGACGTGTGCGCACGACTCTGCTAGTATTTGCAGCCGATTTTCGGGTTCTGATTGCCCTGTGTGCGCACAGCGGCAACAGGAACGGTCGAATCGGCGTGGTGGTGTAGCGGTGTGTGTGTGGCGGGTATGCAGATTCCAACAGAGACGTGTGCGCACGACTCTGCTAGTATGTGCAGCCGGTTTCGGGTTCCGATTGCCCTGTGTGCGCACAGCGGCAACAAGAACGGTCGAATCGGCGTGGCGGTGTGGCGGTATGCGGGTGGCGGGTGTGCAGATTCTAACAGAGACGTGTGCGCACGACTCTGCTAGTATTTGCAGCCGGTTTTGGGTTCTGATTGCCCTGTGTGCGCACAGCGGCAACAAGAACGGTCGAGTCGGCGTGGTGGTGTAACGGTGTGTGTGTGTGACGGGTATGCAGATTCTAACAGAGATGTGTGCGCACGACTCTGCTAGTGTTTGCAGTCAGTTTCGTATTCCGATTGCCCTGTGTGCGCACAGCGGCAACAGGAATGGCCGAAACACGGAACGAGGTCTAGCTACGGCAATTTCGGTATCTGTACCGTTACGTGTGCGCACGAAACGGTTAGATATCGGTAGTTCTTCTAGGGCCCTCCTAGCGGTGTCGTGTGCGCACGGCAACGCTCGGATCGGGAGCTCTGATCGAACTGCCGCCGTGCTGTCGCGGCTGGGCTTATATAGCCCAAGTCGCTGGCGCCAACGCCCTCTGGTGGTGATTGTGTCGAGTGTTGTTGGTGTATATGTTTGGTGCTTACCGTGCTCTTTTCGGTAGTGTGCGTTGTTTTGTTTGCGCCCGTCGTCGGTTTCGTTCGCGGCTATGTTTACATTACACGAGCACGTGTTGCTACCCATGAGCACTCGGCTTGTGCTCATGTTATTGTCGTGCGGGTCTGCCTTTCGCTCGCGATGTTTGTGTGCCTATTTGTATACATTTGCACGAGACTGATGTCTCGTTGCAAACTTTATAAAATATAAATACGATAACATAAGTTATAGCTGAGAAAATGCAAAGCGAAAAAAAATATTTTCAACTAGATATGATTAAAGAATACTGTAATGGAATCCTCAATTATTCTCATCCTCAATTACGCATTAACTAAGTATAAAAATATTATACATACACACACGCACATACATTCACACCCATAGCTACATCAAAAATGCCGCCATCACAGCTGTCGACCGCCGAGAAAAAGGAGCAGTACTATTTCGAAATAGACAATAAGTCATAGTCACTGCGTATCTACGCCAACTTCCGCAAGAATAGTAACTTCTAGGAAACAACACCGAAATTAGAACGAAAAAGCCAATCAATAAAACAAACCCCATACAAATCACTACACTTGTCAACGACGAGAATTAATAAAAATGAAATACGCCACAATATACTAAAAAGAGAAGATTAATGATTATGAATTCACGTGCAAATGACCGAACGAGAGCAAAGCGATGACAAAAATACACCGGCAACGCGACCTTTCCAAATCGAAACAATCTGTAAAATCTCACGCGCACAACGAGAGAGCAAGCAAAGAAGAACAGCAGGAGAGCTAGTCACGAGGTCGATTCCCCAAATTTGGGGGTAATAAAACTAAAAGTTTATGATTTGACCTGTCATGACTCTATTAAAGCTAGATATTAAAAGAATATTTCAAATTATTCACTCCAAATATGGGATGAGGAAGAGTACGTGAAACTAGTATATAAAGCCCGGAAGCAAAGGGCTAGGTGTTTTGTCGAACGAGCAGTTCAGTTGAGTTCAGTTCAGTATGCAGAGTCGTCAGTCGTAGTCAGTCGTCAAGTCGCCAGACCAGACCAAGAGAACGTTACTCTGCCCGTTAACAAGACCAGTCTAGCTGTCTACAGTTTATTCTCAAAGGGTTAAAATCGGATTTAGTCGATACTCACACACCGGACATCACTCGCTGACACCCTGGAAGAAAACCAGCTGCACACAGCGTCTAACTGTCTGCACCTGACCAACGAGAAGAAACGAGCCGCTGCTCCCCAACGCATCCACAGCCTGCTGCACTGAACCACCGACACGGCTTGGAGGCGCTAAGGATCGACAGCTATCGTCAAAAAAAGAATCGACGGATATACACGCCCCTACACGCATACACACTCACACATATACACACTGCAAAGTACTTTTCTTTTTCTCCAATGAGTGAAATACATTATAGGAGTTGTTTTAAAACTTAACCACGTCTAAGTGATTTCGTTATCCGGCTCCCTTTTTCGGAAGGCAGTGACCGCATCTGCGGCAGCCAAAAGGTATTTCCTTGTAAATCTAAATAATAAATAACAGAAGATAGGAACTCGTATAAAAGTAAGTATATTGGTAGGTTGCGCTCATTCAGACTCAACAATACACTATGCTTAAGGCGATGTCTTAATCTCGAAAAAGTGATTTACCTCAAACGCGAAAAAAAATACTGTGAACCGTCGCTCCTATTTCTTGAAACTCTGTCAAAACAGCGGCGTGGCGCGTGGGGTCTCGCGCTTTGCAACGTTCACCGTATCCGTTGATGATCCGCACCGATTTTAGCTGTTTCCGTCGTCTTCCTGGCATCTGCCGTTAGCTTAATTCTTAGACTCTGGATGCTTCCTGAAAACTATTGTAGTATTGTACTGATGCAATTCTTCAATTGCTTCTAGGTAGCTACCTCGCATTTTTAACGTTTCACTTTCTCACTTCACTCATTGATTAACAGATTCACTATACACTTGCTACTGATATTTGCATAAACACTATAACACACTCGAACAAAACTTTAAATAAGTTATACTTTCTGTAGATGCTCCCGCACAAGCGACTGGTAAATCGGCCAAGAACGTCGTTGGAGTTATGAAATCAAAAGTAGCATATCTAGAGTTCGATTAAATTTTGTTTAAGCTTAAATATAATTAGTTAACAAATATTTAGGTTTTAGATTATTTGGTGTTAATAAATTAATGTTTGGTCATCATGGGTCTACGTAGATGCATACAAATTTATGCATATATTTCTTTAAGTATCCATTAAAATCAATCTCATAGTTGATTATAAATAACCAACAATTGTTCTTATTTTTAAATTTGATTAAAATGTTTCTTTTTATTGTATAGATTTATCCTGAAAAACGACGTACAATAATGCAAATATAGGATTCTCAAATGTCCATAATTTTAATTAATTAAAAACTTATTGTAATAAGTGGGGGGAGGGAGAGGGAGAGAGGGAAAGAGGGAGAGAGGAAGGGGCAGGGAAGGAGAGAACGAGAGAGAGGGAGGGATGGAGAGAGGAAGAAAGAGAGACTAAGGATTATACAATAGGATTAGGAATATAGAAAGGGAATGCATAAGATATTGTTGGTCACAAAACATTTGTAACACCACGGATTATAGTGCAAGCGAGAAGTCAGTAAGGAAGCAATTCTCGTTGTCGTGGTTTCGATAAGTCACTCAATAGGAATCGCGACTCTAATACGTTAAGAGAGAGAATTTCAAAACAAGAAGAGATTTGTATCTTGGATAACTATTGAGTATCCCCACTCAAGGCAATCTAACGGAGCCTTCTCTACGATTGTAAGAAGATTTGGAATCGCAATATAAATAATAATGTTGCGCATTAGGAGCCAAGACACAATAAAGAAAAATTCGGTTTTTCTTCGGTTCTCGAGTTTTTCGACTTCACAATGCGATACAACAACTTTAAAATGAGGAAATAATTCATTCTTTTATTTCTTATTATTATAGGAAATTGTCTATAGAATATGTATCCGTTAACATAAATATGCGATAAAAATTTTATGTTTAAAGTTATACGATAATTTCTTTAAGTAATTATTATCTGGTTTTTCAAGAATTTACACCTTATTAAGAAATTTAGTTAATTAATTTCTAAATGCATTACATTTCTTTAAATTCCGTAGAGAGTAAAATATTGATGAAATCGACGAAATTCATATTAAAATATAAGTTATAAAATTAATGTTAAAATTAAAAAAGGTATATAATATTAT
Source organism: Muscidifurax raptorellus (assembly GCA_020010945.3). Taxonomy (NCBI): domain Eukaryota; kingdom Metazoa; phylum Arthropoda; class Insecta; order Hymenoptera; family Pteromalidae; genus Muscidifurax; species Muscidifurax raptorellus. The sequence continues at coordinate 3,185,978 of JAHUUD020000006.1, forward strand.
TTTATAAAATTAATTAATAACAAGAATTTAAACAATCTAACGTTTGAATTTTTGGAAAATGTGTAACGCCCTACCACCTACGGTCACCGCAGCTCGCTAGATAGGATTAAGAAAAAGCTCTACGGATACTTTACAGTAGATAGGCTATAGGCATACTAGATCATAGGCATTCTAGATCACCCCCTCCCAGCTCCCAGTGATCTAGAATGTCTCGTATGTATAAGGATAGGGAATATCCCTTCCAGAGGGACAAAAGAGTCGAGGTGGGGTAAAAAAGAGGAGAGAATCCCTTCCCGCGAGTGATCTAGAATGTCTCGTGTGTATAAAGATAGGAAATATCCCTTCCAGAGGGACAAAAGAGTCGAGGAGGGGTAAAAAAGAGGAGAGAATCCCTTCCCGCGAGTGATCTAGAATGTCTCGTGTGTATAAGGATAGGGAATATTCCTTCCCGAGGGAAAAAAAGAGTCGAGGAAGGGTAAAAGAGAACTTTCCTTGAGTGATCTAGAATGTCTCTACGTGTAAAGTATATGGTCTCCCTTCCCTTTGAGTATGCAAGGTGGGAGAAACGCTCCTCCCTCGCAGGGCCTAAGCGCGCCCCTCCTATTAAAAATTATTCCTACTGCGCTGCAGCGGAAAAATATTCTCTCCCAGGAGAGAGAGGGAAAATGTTTACCGGCCGGAAATGTACGCGATTCGATAGGACGTATAAACAGCGTGCAATTAGCGTGAAGAGGCTGGAGATAAAAAAAGGACTGCAGAGAACCCGGAGATTCAATTTGTTATCTTGTTCTACCTCCTATTTTTCACTCTGTTAGATAAGACAGCTGCCATCGAAAAAAAAGGTACACAAGCCGAAGCGGCGTGCTATTAGTATGGGAAATTTTAAAAGATGAGCGACGATAAGTTTATAGCGAGCTGGGAAATGATGCATGCCGATAAGTTGAAGAAGGCTGGAGGTGAAACAAAGATAAGAAAAATGGTTTGCGTTATGAGATTCGTTACCTCCTATTTTCAATCTGTTTAGTTAGGACAGTATGCGTGTATAGGAACTTTTAGATTTCATAATGATGCATGCCAATAAGTCGAAAAGGAGAGGAGATGGACTAGAGATTAAAAGGGTCTGCAGGGCCCTGCACTTCATCTAAGAGAACTGCAGCACAAACCTTATCTTATTGACAAAGGGTGCAAGAGACGGAAGAGTAGACTGGAACTTTTCTTAAGTAACCTTCTCGAAAATCCTGCGCATTTTATCATTGAGGCTGGCGAAGATAAGAATTGTTTCACTGTTTTCACTCTGTTTAGTTAGGACAGTATGCGTGTATAGGAACGTTTATAATGACGCAAGCCGTTAAGTTGAAAAGGGACTGTAGAGCCCTGCGTCATTTTTCCTGCACTTTATCTAAGAAAGCTGCAGCACAAACCTTATCTTATTGGCATAGGTGCAAGAGACGAAGAGTAGGCTGGAAGAATGTCTCTCTTAAGTAACCTTCTCGAAAATCCTGCCCATTTTTATCATTGAGGCTGGCGAAGATAAGAATTGTTTCACTGTTTTCACTCTGTTTAGTTTGGACAGTATGCGTGTATAGGAACGTTTATAATGACGCAAGCAGATAAGTTGAAAAGGGTCTGCAGAGCCCTGCGTCAATTTCCTGCAATTTATCTAAGAAAGCTGCAGTACAAACCTTATCTTATTGGCAAACAGATGCAAGAGACGAAGAGTAGGCTGGATGTTTTCTTAAGTGACCTTCTCGAAAATCCTGCCCATTTTTATAATTGAGGCCAGTTTTTGAGAATGAGAGGGAATTTTTGTAGGGGTGTGGGTAAAATTTACGCCAAGTGATCTAGGGAGATCTGTCCTATAAATACTTGAGGCGAACCAAGGGTCGTCAGTTGAAATTTCATCTGCTAAAACTAAAAACCAATACCATAGAATCTAGTAGCAGCATCAGCAGCAGCAGCAGCAGCAGCAGCAGCAGCAGCAGCAGCAGAAGCCGCCGTAATCGAAGAAGCGGAAGTAGTAGCAGGAGCAGCGAAAATATCGCCGGAATGAGGAACCGTATCAACTGGATAGTGGATAACGCGCCCATATTTTTGATGATGATTAATCATTTGGAATGGGCTATGAAAACCATCGATTCTTGTAAGAATACAAATATTTTTTTAATTTTAATAATTATATATTTAGAAAGTATAAATCACTAAAAAATAATATTATTTTAATTTTTCTTTGTAGTACCGCCACTTCCACCAATTGCTGCATTACAGCAGTTATATGACGGAATGCCAGCGAGATCTAGAAGCTCGAGTAAAAGTTCGGGTAGCTCGAGCAGAAAAAGAAAGGCTGATAAAGACAATGGGTCAATGTCCAAGATACTCAAGAGGTCACCAGGTAAAATTTAAAAAAAAAATTATATATTTTTTGTATGATTTTATTTATAATTTTAAATAAAATTAATAATTTTTCTTATTTTTCTGTGTACAGCAGAGCCGTTACCTGAATCTGCAGAGGCTTTACCTGGACCGTCGGGGATAACTAATAGTATAAATATTGAGTCGTCCTCGTCGAGGACAATAACAACAGACAGTCTCTGTAAGTTTTAAATATCTATTCATTTAATATTTATTTTATATATTAATTAAATTTTTTATCTTTTTTTGGTTACAGTTAAAGTTCAGTGGTACTAGAAAAAGAAGACTGCTACTATACCACCATTTAGCAGCGGTAATAGCAACAGCAGCAGCGGTAATAGCAGCAGCAGCGGTAATAACAGCAGCAGCAGCAGTAATAACGGCGGTACTAGCAGCAGCGGCAGTAGCAGCAGCAACAGCAGCAGCAGCAGCAGCAGCAACAGCAGCAGCAGCAGCAGCAGTAGCAGCAGCAGCAGCAGCAGCGGTAGCAGCGGTAGCAGTAATACCGCGAGCAGCCGCAGCGGGGACAACAGTGTTAATAGTTATACCACGAATACCGCTAGAAATATTCCTCGGATTATAGAGGATATCATTATAGAATAATATTATCCTTATTTATTTTTTGTATAATTTGATTTATAAACTTTTTTGCATTAGTGAGGAAAATAAATAAAAAAAAAAAAAAAAATAACGACACCAATAAAATAAAGTTTTTTGTTTTTTTATTAAAAAAGAGTATACATTACATTCTTATTTTTACTTCCAACTCATCCTCTCCTTTTACATTACATATATAATTATGCAGCCATGAACATATGGCTAAAACATTTTGCATTGCGCACGTCGGTATTCTGCGATTGCACAAATTGTGGTTGGCACAATAATAGTTAATATTATATCTTAAGTTATTTAGGGATGGACATCCATATTTTTCTATATTGCAAATCGAACTGAAAAAAAAGAATGAAAAATTAATGATTATCAAGTAAAAAAAGTAATGCGAAAGATGAATAAGTTTAACGAAATATAACAAAATATAAAATAAATGTATTAACTTACACATCTGGAATTAGATTTGTTAACCATTGAACTTTCTGCTCTCCTTTAACATACAATCGCTTCAGGCCTTGCGTACATATATGTAGAATGCGTTGAAGACGATTATAAGGTATATCTCCAGCATCCCATGCAATTCCGTGGTATGACTTTTCCATCCATTGACTCATGCATTTTTCCTTGGCAGAGAGTTCTTCCCATATCATCGGAGGTTTAAGCAGATAGGTCATCGGTAAGGCAGTTTTCTTCATATTCAGAAAATTGATTTCTTTAAAGATGAAAGAATCTTCGCAAATTCTTTGAAAACCTTGAATATCGCATAAGTATGCATTTTCTTCTGGACATTGCAATACGTAATTTTTAAATAAAATTTTGTATTCAATAGTTCTATCCATCTTGCTTATTTCCTGAAGAAGCAGGCTTCGAGACTTTGGGAAAAGGTCTGTCGCCAAAAATTTATATAACCAGAGGCTCCACCCCATTTTAGGTTAAGAGGTAAAATATCTTCGACCTCATTGGATGGATGGAAAAGCAATCGTTTCTCTTTTCACTATTAGTTAAAATTCATCCCTTCCAGAGAAAATCTTTCCCCTTCTACTCAAGAACGAGCTTTCCATCTTCACCATTGGTCTGTGACTTAAAAAATATATCCCTCCCAAAACAAAATGTTTTCCCTCTCTTCTCAAGAATGTTTTCCAATTGGTCAGCTAAATGCGTTTTTCCACCTCTTCGAACCCAGATTTTACCTTTAAAACGCAGCATTTTCTCTCTCTCTCTCATCACAGTAAATGATCAGTGACTAAACTAAGTGTCAGTGACTAAAATTAGAAGTGACAGTTGTAACGTGAAAAAGAAAATTAAGATGGCTTCAATGGAATTCTTTGAACGTCTCGTACAACTTCTTCGTGACACTTTACGATGTGTAAACGAACTAACTAATAACGATATTCATTATTGGTTAGATATGTGCAATAATACAGTTAAAGAATTAAAAGAAAAAATTGAAAAACCCGATTTCACAAGAGGAGAAAAACAAAAATGTCAAACTTGTATGTCACATCTTTCATGCATACAAGTTGAACTTGAACAACGATTGCAAGTTAGCGTTTGCGAGGAGGAAGTGTGCAAGCTGAAGAAACAGAAGTTAGGGTTGAGTGGCGAGATGTAGAGTCTGCTTTTCAGAATCGGATAAGGACGGGTGTGATTGTAAATATAAAACACATTGATATCTTAAGCTTTTTGAATGATGCTCAGAAGCTATTTGAAGAAAAGGTTAAATCTTGTTTGGAAGAGTATAATGCTTTAAAGGTTAATTCAGATTTCATCGCAGAATTTGTAATACAGAAAAGTGGCGAAGAAACGCTTGACATCAAATATTTTACGAGTGAAAGTGGAACCATTTTCATGTCAACAAATTTGAAAGAATGGTTCAAAGCACACATTCAAGATTCAATACAGACACAAATAGAAGAATTTCAAGAAAAGGATTCTGGATGGGCTCTGAAAAGCATTATAAGTTTATGTATAAATATGAACAAATATTCACCAATTAAAGGTAATTCATACATTCCACTTCCGTCATTTATAGAGAAGAAGAAAGCGTGTGTAAATGTGTGCAATAATGACAATCAGTGTTTCAAGTATGCTATTCTCTCGGCACTACACCCTTGTGAAAATAATGCAAGTCGAGTAAATCAGTATCAGAAATATGAGAATGAATTAAAGTTTGATAATATTGAATTTCCAGTAAAATTGAAAGATGTTCCAAAATTCGAAAAACAGAATAATATTTCAGTAAATGCATATATGCTAAGAAAATATGGACCAAAGTATGAAGTATCACCTTGTCACGTTACGTCAGAAAAGAAGGAAAAGCATGTAAATGTGTTTATTATTCAAGATTTCTACATAGATGAGCACGAAGAAAATAACTGTGGTGATGATGAAAGTCCACCTAAGTATCATTATGTGTGGATTAAAAACATGTCTCGTCTTTTGTGCGGACAATTATCTAAATCGCACGCAAAATCTCATCATTGTGAAAGGTGTTTACAAATCTTCTATTGTGAAGAAAGATTGAAAATTCATGAAAATGATTGCAAAAATTTTAATAACTGTTGAATCAATCTGCCAGATGAAAAAAATAATATTCTAAAATTCGAAGATCATAGTAAAGGTCAAAAGGTTCCTTTTGTGATTTACGCAGATTTCGAATGTTTACTAAAACCAACAGGAAATGAGAAAACCTTTCAACTTCATGAAGCATTTAGCATTGGATACTATCTACAATGTAGTTTTGATGATCAATCATGTGGTTATAAATCGTACAGAAAAAATAGTGAAAATGAAGAATCACCTGCAGAATGGTTTGTTAAAGAATTAAAAACAATTAGTGAGAAGATAGATAATCTATCTGTAAAAAACCTATCCGTGGTGAAGAACTTGCAGTACGAGACCATTGTCATCTCACAGAACGGTATGTTATCACTTTATTACATTCGAATATTTAAAGTAAATATACATGAGTAATAATATTTTTTCCTTCAGTTTCAGAGGGGCAGCTCATAATTCATGCAATTTAAATTATAAAGATTCAAAATTTGTTCCTGTTATTTTTCATAATCTCAATTATGATACACACTTTATTCTGAAAGAGATCGCTACATCATCAATATTGAAAGGACGAGTTTCTCTCATACCACATAATAAGGAAAAATATATTTCATTTACAAAATACATAGATGACTGTGATATTAGTTATAGATTCATAGATTCTTGGCGATTTCTGCCCTCATCATTAGATAAGCTTTCATCGTATCTGCAAAATGTGCCTATAGCAGTGAAATAGTTTCAATTAGATGGATACAGTAATGAAAAGATTAATCTTCTTAGACGGAAAGGTATATTTCCATATGACTTTGTAGATGGATTAGATACACTGTTATTTACAAAACTACCTGAAAAGAAACAATTTTATAACAAACTCACTGACTCTCATATTTCTGACGAAGACTACAATCATGCTGCTCAAGTCTGGAATACATTTAACGTGAAAACGTTAGGTGAATATTCGGATCTTTACTTAAAAACAGATGTGTTACTACTGGCTGATGTATTTGAAAATTTTCGAGAAACATCTATCAAAGCTTATGGTTTGTGTCCTGCTCATTTTTACACTCGTACGTTACCATCGTTTCAAAGTTACTCCTAAAGTTTAAGAGTATATTCTTCCAACATTTAATTTAGCAAACACCCAAGAGTGTTTGGGAAATTTAATGTTTGAAGAATATACTTTGAGCAGCAAGAGTGAAAAGAGGTGGTCAAGTTTTTCAGTACAGTGTCTATGCGCGGCATCAGGAGCGAAAGAGTGAGATTTCTCCTCTCCATACATAAATAAACATATAGCACATCTCCATTTAATATCCAGCAATGACCAAAAAATTGCGAAAAATGATTCCAATACCACACAACAACGCAACAGTTTCAGTTCAATAGTCCTACCGTTCAATAAATATCTCACCCACGAAATTAAAGGCTTTTTACATAAACACTATATCTCTCTCATTAATTGCACAACTAACAAATTCAACAAATATATCAAACTAGAAAAAGACACTATCAATGTGGACGACACGCATAACACGATTTACAAAATAAATTGCAATGACTATGAAGCGACGTATATAGGTATGACAACTAAACATTTGAAATTTTGAAAAAAAGAGCACGCACGATTAATCAATAACAAATATGAGAGGTTGCCTCTCGCTTTGCACAATATTGACACCGGCTATACTTTCATTATCCATCACACACAAATACTCGATAGAGTCAACAATATATACAGGCTTCGTTTGACAAATACACTATATATACGAGGTGTAATACAAAAGTAAGGTGACTTTTTAAAATTCGCGTGCTCTTTACACTCTAATTTGAAATTTTTTATGTTGGCACACATGTCACGATCATATGTTCACAGTTTTGACTATATAGCATGTATTGTTTTTATGTGAGAGGCATAAAGGTTAGACTTGTATTTGCGTACTCGGCGATTTTTTCTTGCTGAAAATAATGGAGCAGAGAGTTTGTATTAATTTCGGTGTAAAAAATGGTATTAAGTGCTTAAAAACTCTTGAAATATTGACAGTGGCGTACGGTGAGTCAACTCTGAGCAAAAAAAATGTTTATAAGTGGTATAAGTTATTTCAAGAGGGTCGATTAGAGAAATAGGTGATGATCTGAACATATCGTTTGGCTCATGCCAATCAATTTTAACGGATATTTTGGATATGGTAGATGTGTCAGCGAAATCCGTTCCAAAATTGCTTAAGTTTCATCAGAAGCTACATAGCATGAACATTGCCAATGACATGTTGAACGAGTCAATGATGATCCTGATCTGTTCAAAAGGGTTATAACTGGTGATGAATCATGGGTATATAGTCATGACGTCGAAACCAAAGCCCAATCATCCCAATGGAAGAGTCCAGGAGAGCCAAGACCGAAAAAGACACGCCAAGTTCGTTCAAGGTTTGAAGATTTTGCTCACAGTTTTCTTTGATTACCATCAAGAATTCCTACTGCAAGGGCGTACGGTAAACAAGGAGTATTACCTTGAAGTTATGTAGCATTTGCGCGAATCAATAAGAAAACACGGCCGGAAATGTGGAAAGAAAATTCATGGATTTTGTACCATGATAATGCACCTGCGCTCAAGTCGTTATTAGTGAATAGTTTTTTGGCCAAAAATAGTACTTTCATCATGCCTCAGCCACCGTATTTAACAGACTTGGCCCCCTGTGACTTTTTCCTCTTCCCGAAATTGAAAAGGCCCATGAAAGGACGAAGATTTGCCGCCATTAAGAATATTAAGGCTGCATCGCCGAAGGAGCTCAAGGCAATACCCAAAAGTTCATTTCAGAAGTGTTTTGAAGACTGGAAAAAGCGCTGGCACAAGTGCATTGTATCAAAGGGGAATTATTTTGAAGAGGATAACATAATTTTGGATAAATATATCAATATTTTTTTATAAAAATAAAAAGTCACCTTACTTTTTGATCACACCTCGTACACTGTTACTATTAGTTATAAGCATTTCAATTTTTTAAGTGTTTTAGTTCATATTATTCGTTTATTAGCATTACTGTTGTTTACAGTTTGTTGCATTGGGTTATTCGTTTAGCATTTCAATTATTGGATAAGTCGTTTATTGTAAAGTTAAAAGGCTTAGCATTACTTTATCTCAAACTGCCTGAATAAAATTAGAATCTAAATTATGTGAACATCCCTGGTAGAAATCTTAGCATTTTTTCGTTGGGAAACGTGTTAATCAAATGGAAGCATTTGTACTTAAAATCAACACCTTTGGCTATGTTTTCAAATATACAAAATACATATTCGCACCGTTAAAATTTTTGTTTTTGTTAATAAAAATTTAATAACCGTAGCATGACGATTTAACTTAAAAAAATGCAGCATTTATTGCCCAATCGATGCGGAGCATTTTTACCAGAGGTCGCGTTGAGACCTTTATATTTGATAGGGCCCTTATTAATGTTTAATTGATATACGCTCGCGATCTGACCTTGCAAAGGTAAACAATCGATAAAATCCGATTATATAATTTGAAAATCGCTTCGAAATAGGATGATTATTTATAGATGCGCTAGGTTTTGGACATGTGCTTATTTTTGGTTTAAAATAAATAACATTGAACTACAGAGAATATGAATAAAATAATACAAATCTCTTTCGTCATCTAGAAAACTCGAAAAGTGCAGGCATACATGAGTGATCTAAACCGATAAGCCGAATAAGAGATTTGTTGGATCATTCATTTATGCACCGGAACACTGTTGTTATCTTGGGGCTGATTTTGGCGTCGCGAGCATGGGACGAGAGAGAGAGAGGGAGAGGGAGAGGGAGGGAGGGAGAGAGAGAGAGAGAAAGAAAGAGAGAGAGAGAGCGAGAGGGAGAGAGAGAGAGAGAGAGAGAAAGAGAGAGAGAGAGAGCGAGAGGGAGAGAGAGAGAGGGAGAGTGAGAGGGAGAGAGAGAGGGAGGGGGAGGGGGAGAGGGAGAGGGAGTGGGAGAGGGAGAGTTATATTTACTGTAACGATAAATAATATAAAAATAAAAAATGAATAATAAATAAATAAATGTAAAAGGATTTATTGTAAGCGAAATACTGCGGGAAGAAGTACCAAAATGTCGAGCGTCATTAATTGCGCGCGCAACTCAAGCATTATCAATTGCGCGCATAGCTCGAGCGTTATCAGTGCGTGTGTACAGTTCCCCACTCTGCGCCCCTCCTATATAAGCGAGCGCACCGGTGGGAGCAAGTCAGTATGATGTAAGTCACTGTACTGAGCACATAGAGACAAATAAAAAATTTGACAAATTATCCTTTGACATAACACTAACACCAATAATAAGAACAAACGCAACGGAGATAGGTGGTTCATGGCCGTGTTTAGTATATTTAGGCTGGATTTCTAGATAGTAGGCGGAATATCTCCTACTATTTAAATCATAACTCACACCTCTCTACAGCATGGAAAATACCAGTGGGTGTAGATGTGGAGAGGAAGAGAGGGAGGAGAGGGAGATGGAGAGAGAGAGAGTATGGACACAAGGCGTTCAAGAGGGGCCTTCCTCACTAGTAAGAGTAGCTACACTCTGAAGGGTGTTGCCGTTAAAACCAGAGAACTCCTGGGCCGACAATAGTTTAGGGCCCGAACCTAGCCTAGCTAGCGTAGGGGGCTCCTCTGTACACTGTGTGTATAATCTCGTTTCTCGTACTAGTGCCGGCCGGCGATCGGAAGGGACTCTACTGCGAGAGCGGGGGCACGGTCAATGCCACTGGACTGCTTGGCCGCCTTTTTAGTTGAGGAATCCCAGGAAGGGATGATCGGACCACTACTTACGGAGCCTCTTGATCACCACAAATTACACTACTACACAAACCAAAACGAAAGCCTCCCTGCTCTCTAATCGCATCGGTAGGAAACCTGATTAATGCGACGGACAATGCGACAGGAAATCGCGAAAGGACGGGCGAAATCGCGAGGGACGAATGCGGCGCGGATTGAAGACAGCGGGTCTGGAGAGTTTGGGTAATGGTAAATGGTCTACTATGTTTGGGTAAAGGTGGACAATTGACTTTTGTTAGTATCTACCTTTCTCCAAACAATAGCGCGCGCGAGTACGCAAAGAAATTAGAAGACGTCGTCAGAGACTTCTCTGGAGACGTGGTCGTGGCGGGTGACTTTAACACGCGAGCAATCGAATGGGGGATGCTAACAACTGGAACTGGAAGTCATTAATAACAGAAATGTGTTTACGTGCAGGAGACCCGGCTATGGCAACTCTATACCAGATATTACCGTGGTCACAGACAGGATGTTGACGAGGCTGGAGAGTGATGGAGAACTATAGGACCAGTGATCGCCAGTATATTGTCTGCAGCCTGATGAACGACATTGCGGTTAGGCAGAGACATAGCAGACGGGACCATACAGTGAGACATTGAATGTATAAACAGAAACAATCTCACGAGGCAACTGCAGAAGGTTGTGATACATTCTGTGGATCTGTATCAAGGGCGGACAGACGGAATCTTGGCTGAACGGTGTGCTAATGATCTAGAAACACATCTGTAGCCCATGTGAAAATCTACGATGCCTCAGAAGCAATATAGATGGGTTAACGGCTCACCTACTAGTGGACTTAAGAGATGGCTGAAATTAGAAGAAAACGCCACTTACTGCGCAGACAGATAATGGGACATCCAAGTAATGGAACACGGAAGAAAGGGATGCTCTTTCGCGGAATACAAACTTGAGAAAAAGCTACTCAGACATACTATTAACGGGACTAAGCGTCAGTGCTGGAACAAAAAGCGACTCACAAACTTGGCGTCTGGAACCCTCCAGAGATGAAGGACATAGACACGATGGAGAGTATTGTTGAGTATTGTTGAACGGATGATACGGAGGAGGACACAGCAATGAAGTGTTATGACACCAACAATAGACGCTTGGACAACATTGCATCATACGTTCGTAGTATCCTGCAAAGTAAGAATGTGGATAGATGTCTAGAAAACTAAGTGACAGAGGGAGAGTGAAAGAATATAGTAGTAGTATTGAATGACCGGAAGTAAGAAATAAATGTGCAGAAGTCGCGCAAAGGACAGCGGTCCAGTTCGAAGTAATGTCATAAACGGTGCCTGGCTGGTGTCGTGCGTACAGGGAGATATATGTTTAGTGGGTAAGGGTGGCCGCCCAACCCCACACATGGTGCTCTCGTAAGAGAGTACCAGTCGGTCCATTACTATTCACAGCCTCCTACAAAAGAAAAAATGAATTGAAGGCGATTGTTGGTATTGTCCTGCGACCACCAACATAAATAACACTTACATCAGGCGTCTCTACGAGTGCCGCAGTCTCCAACAGAGTCCCTACAGCAAATGAAATTTTATGTTCGACAGTACAATTGTTCAACCCTATCACAGCTAAGCAAAGTCTCACTTTACATTTTAACGACTAATGCCTGATCGTTCATTCTCAGATTTATCCGCAGCTCTTATGGCCTTGAAGTCTACCATTATTTCAATAGTTTAATCTAATTTCTGAAGAAATTCATAATTGTCGGATGTAAACGTATTTCTGTCTATCTATTGACTCTGCCATAAATCGTTATTGTATATGAAATTCCCTAGACGCACTGCAACAAAAAATCAGTCGCGTTATTCAGTCCCCTCTTAGCTGACTTGCAATTTCCGCGAAACGCAACACACACTCCTCTTGTTTTCTCGCACCTTCATTTCTCTGAAGTATTTTTCTTCTCAGCTGCCCGTTGTTCATGCACGGCTTCTCCGGGACCAGCGCCATCCTCTCGCATCTTGGTGCAGCATCCTGCTCGTTGTGAAGTGTACATACACATAAAATACAAGCCAATTAATATTTGCAAATGGCAAACATTATTTTTGGCTCAAGAAGCTCTGGTATCGGCAACGCCACCTCGTCACAATTTCCACATTAATTACGTAGAAAATCAACAAATAAAATTAAAAGGCTTATAATTGACTCTTGCCATGAACTTGTACTCACTGAATTCATTAATTATCTTAACCCTAACCTCACCTACATTTACAATAAACATTAAAAAATATCATACGTCTGGTCATAATTGTCAGCTCATTAATTCTCTGACCACTGAGTGGCTTATGCCTAAGTATATTACAGTCGCGGAAATAGATTTTGTCTGCCCTTCCCCATCGCGCACGAACAGTTAATCCTTCTGATGGAAGCCACAGACATGACAACCCAAAACAGGATATTCAGAAATCAGAGGTTCTCAGAGTGTCATCGTCGTGAGCACACGTGGACGTCACTGTGAGTAACCACACTAGTTGCAGCGGTATACCATCCACCACACCATAATTCTTCCCTACCGTTATGAGCACGCAGGCTACGGGAAAACTTCATGCCAGGGTCTGGAGTGGCACAGTCGTGCGCACACATCTCTGTAAAATCTTCATGAACTCCACGCCGTAATGACGTACTTCTTTTGCTGCTGTATACGCACAGGATAAAGGAAATGCGGAGACCAGCAACAGAGTCACTTTTAGTCATCAGCACACTTCTTCGTGCAACTCGTGGAAAGCGCCATACGAACGTCTACCGTCCTGATTACTACTGTGTACTCACAGAGTTATAAGAACCGTAACAGCAGAAAACATCCGGAATCGACAAAGTCATGCACTGAATAAATGACACACTCTCTCGCACACCCACACACCTTCTGTATCATACCGTACCGATATCTTGCCGCACCGCAATAACAGCATTGCAATATTGTTAACCGTACCATAACCGTACACTTATAGATACGTAAACATTGTCATACACTGTAAACGAAATCTTTCTAAATTCACACATTGGTTTCTTTGTTTCAGATCTGAGAAGATAACTAGAACTCCATTGTATATATTTCTACTTTGTTATAATTGTTACGTCTTGTAACGTAGTGCTATGATGGAATAAAAGCATGATTGAATATTAAGTAGAGCAGGGGATTCAACGAGCATACGTTGAATCCACTTTTGTCAGAGAGAATTGAGACCTGCACTCTGCTACGACGCTTCGGGCTGTCGACAGAGCTAGCAGTAGCTTAAGTCTTACTCGGTCTTGTAAGCATCGGTAAAACTAAATAAATACGCCAAAACTTAGTTCTCAACGAGAGTATATTATTTAAACCTCCTTATACGTGTTTTACGGATCCCGATTCCCTTCGCACACGACTGGCGGACTGTCCTGAGCAACCACAGCAGTTGGAGTGGAACAGAAGTCATCCCGTGAACAACTACAAAGTACTATATATTCTGACAATTACAAGACCTAGCTAAGACTTAACATTTTAATAACTAAAAGCTTATTTGTATTAAGTATGTAGATATATATTATATTCTCTTTCCAAATCCTGGTATCCAGCTAAGATTCCAACAGAACTTCCCGATCAAAGGAAACGTAATTAGATTGATGGAATATATTATCACAAGAAACTACTAAACTCTTTTGTGTTATAATTTTATTACTAGTTGAATAAGATTTAATAGTTTTAAAATTTTTACTAATATTTTATACTTACACCGTGTGCTGAACATTCGTGATTATCGCGATTACTAGGGCATTGCCCAACATCCATGTGTGGAAATTGACTTGTACAAGTTTGGTTGATGCAAATCTAAAAAAAAATTTGTATGGATTAGAATTACAACGTTATATTTATTAAATTTCAGCTAAAGATTATTTTAATAAATAATTTATTTCAACGACGCCCAGTAAAATTTACAAAAAAAGTATTTTCGTGGTATGAAATTGTTTTATTTCTTATTCACGACCAACCTACAAAAGTGTCTTACAGTTTCGTGCGCGTAAAATGTGTGGGATGAGCATATCAACCATATACGCAAATAGGCTACAATTTTAGGTAACTCTCCACCCATAATGATAGTCTATTTTAGGTACAACCATGATATAGAAGGGTCCTATATTTTCGCTCGCGTAAAATAAATAGAGTAAAGTATATCACAATTTTTTATTAAAAGAGCTGTTATTTTAGAATAGTTCATCTCTCGCACAATCTGGAAATCAATTTTTTTATCCCGACAATATACGTAAGTTTTAAATGAGCGCACTTGTAATATTTGTGCCGAATTTCTAATAGAAATTTTAGTGATGCGATTAGCTCATTTGCAAAGAGATGTTTACCGTCGGGGCCAACTTTTTTTAGAGAACTCACCTTATAACAGTAAATTGAGAATCTTACTTAAAAAATAGTTGCAAATGAGTTTTTCAGACTGTAACATAAAGACTAAATTTTCTACATAAAAAGAATTTAATGTAATAATTGTGGATCTCGAACAAATTCAACTTTGTCCTATAAAATATAGATGTCAATATGCTTTCAAAGCGAGTTCAGCACTCCAAAGTTGTTGGTTTATAAACACAAATCCGTTTTTTACTTTGAAAATTAATAGTCGTTATAGAGTCAGAGTTATGTACCTAACATCAATACGTTCAATATACAAATTATTTTTTACTGCATGCCATAATCCGAAAATTTTCAATGGTGCCCCCTTATCATTTTTAACGTTCAGGTATCATCTAGCGATATTTCTTACATTTATTTTGTTTCCTCCTAAGAGGAAGTTTTGTAATAGTACATTTTGAGTTTCGCTAAAACTTCGTAGAAACGCATTTGGAGGTATTTAGAGTATGAATCATGTGTTTTTAGAAAATTTACGTGCGGATGGCTGTGTGTGTATTTATGTACGTATAAATGTACGTATACCGTCATAATTCTGGAACCACGCGAACTATCGTAATAAAATTGAACATGCTTATATGTTATCTGATTCTAAATTAGGGTACATTTTTTTTTTAGATTCTGACCATTTTATGGCTATTTCTCAATTTTTGAAAAAATATTTTTGCTATTTTAATGATATGATTTATACAATGTATTTAGCAACAGTTGAATGTCTTAATCTCCGTACATTACTGCCTAGATTTTGCTTTTTGATAGAACCACACTATTGAACACAAAGATGCGCAACACGAAAACTCGGCTTGAAGCCCACAAACAGAATTCGTAATCAAGGTTAACACGCTCAATGCTGTCTTTGTATTAATCATCTGTATACCATGGTGTATATGAGTATAGGTGGTACAGTGCCCATTCTCTACCCGTACTCTTAATTAACTCTGACTCTATGACGACTGTTCCGTATATTGCCGATGGGTAGAGCTTGACTGCTACCCGCAATAAAACGTAGAAGTGTGTAGGGAATTTCCAAAACGCCCTAGTCCTTAGGACGTTAAGCAGCCTCTTAGCAGCATGCACATCGTAGATTTTACCTTACTATTTCTTTAGTATATTTATGATGCTAATATAATTAATATAAGTAACTATATATTATCATTGACGTGCACCTAATAACGAATAATTCACGGCTATTTGGTGCACAAAAATGCGTGCGTCAAACTGCATTATACCTCGCACTCGCACAAAAAAAAGTAGTAGGCGCAACTTGAATAGCGTTGGCATAAACTACTATTACATTTAAAACAATAACAAAAAGTGGAATAGAAAATCCTATTTCCGGTTCCTCTATATGAAGTTCAGCTGTGTTTCCTCGACGGTTCATTCTTGTTTGTTACGAGGTCTTCGTCTTCATTATTAATTTAATTAATATGGATTATTTTGCTTATCATTTGTTTATACCTTTCTTATTTCGTTTGTGTGATGTCCGAACTTCCTATTCCTATAAATCATACCTACTTTTTTCTGCAACTACGGTCCATTTCTAAGGTTTTATCACTTCCATTGTTTAAGCGGTCTAATCTATCTTTATCCATGATCTCATTTACCGTTCTTTCAAGAGCCCCTCCCCCCCATAACCTACTCTGTTCATTTACCTCTGGTAACACGTCTTTTTTCCCAAGGGTCTGAACTATTTTAGTAATTTTAACCTGGTACCTGATTCGCTCTACTCTATGTCATAACTTTTCAATATCGAAACGTTCTATTTTTCCTGTTTATTTACTAATTTGACTAGCCACTAATTTGGCTCTTAATTTGGCTATTGCTACAAATTAACTTTATTATTACTAAACATGTGTAAGAGTAAACATGAAACTCGAGAACATTCGTATGGCATCGTTTGTTAATCAGGGAATAATCGATTTGGTTTTGTAGGCCCGTCCGGCAATATCTACGTTGTTTTATGTATATAGCTCGTGCGTTTAAATATGTAATCTTGATTTTAAGGTATGACCCTAATGCCGTTATCGTTCTGTTGCAATGCCGTTGTCCTGAGCTGGCCCTGGGTGTTGTTGATCATAATAGACAGGTGGATGCCTATCGCTACTGCACAGAGCGTCCTCAGCAGCCGCGAATAGACGATAGGATCAGGCTTAGGTATGATGAATCCATACTGGCGAACGCTTTTATCTAGAAGCATTACGCAATCACCACAACTACAAATATATTACACTGACTCATATCTTATTTTCCTTTTCTGCTTTGTCACGGACGAGTCATGGGTTCTTCGGTGGCATCTCCGATGGCTGCTGCGACGATACGTCGGGTTCATCGTCAGCAGGGAACACCGTTGCCTGGGTATTCTTACGCGCAGAAGATACAGCGTATGAACTTCTGCACGAGCGATCGCTCGCTATTGACGCGTCGCATCGATGGCAGAGGGAGCAGATCAACGGCGACTACAGCCGAGAGCAAAGCTCCTCTTCTGTCACGAATAAAAGAGACCCAACGCACTTGCCTTCGTTTGCTTTATCCTAGAGCACCACCCACCCACCTCTCGCTGTCTGTGACATCTGGTATCCCTAGAGGGAATTTGATGTAGCATCATGGTAGCAACACAAAGGAAAATTGTCCATCAAGTTGCTAAAATTTTTTTTGGGAAATTATAACATCGTGCATCCTTAGCGAATCTTTACAGCAGGATCTTGAGCGAGTAGTCAAGTGCAGGAGGTGCCGAAATTTTACACGTAGCTATGCCTTAAAAGGCAACGCGATGAGCAACCGCGTGCGAGCGCATGAAGTGTACGTCCTTGGCATACGGGCTCACCCGTGAGCTGCTGGCCGGGACCAGTCTATGGCTCGCCAAGCGACGACCCGAACTCGAACCATTCGCGGGACGGACATAAGCATAGACAAGGCCCGGAGCCACCTCACCATGGTAATTCTCGTAAGCAGCCCACAGGTGGTGACCGCTATCCCCCCGACAACTTCCCGGATCCTTCCGACGGCGAGGAAAAGCCCGGGCGGAGTGCCGGACCACTGCGCAGGCTGTCCAAAGCAAAAAGCGTTGCTGGCTGGCAGCAGGGGCCGCACCGCCCGGCCTAGCGCTGCACAGTGTTGCGAAATGCGAAAAAACTGGCAGAAATTCTTGCGTCTCTCGAAAATGGCGTGAAAAATAATGTTTAAACGGTGAAAATCTTCGTTACGTAATGTATTTTTAGGATCTTCTAACTTTAAAATAATACAGAAAATGCAAATTATAGTTAAAGATGAGAGTATTTACCCCAATTCGAGTACTTAAATGAATACTCAGGGAAATAGGTATAAAAAGCAAAAAATAAAATAAATCTCGAAACCGCGATTTATTTTTTTTTAAACGTTTGTAACTTAGTTATCCAAACGATTTGTTTTACAAAGCAGACGGTAACATTAAAGAATTTCTCCTTTACTTGTATTTCACTGGCTTACAGTTTATGCATTGTTCGGTTGCTGGAAATAGATATAGATTGGCTACTTTGTATTTACTCTTTGTTATATGTAAAAACGGTGTGTATGTATATATGTAAAATCGGTATGTATGTATGTATGTAAAATCGGTATGTATGTATGTATTGTAACATGGCAGTTCGCTGCCAGTTACAAGCGGCCGCGCGGCAGCGCCTCGGCACGCGTCGGCGAGCGCGCGTTCTGCTGTCTTCGCGGCGCCTCGGCCGACATCGACTAGGCCCTAGCGCGCGAGCGAGCGTAGGGAAGGTGAGCGACCAAACCTAACGTCGATGGCGAGAGGGATCGACGCGAGCGCTGCTCGATACATCCTCCCTTTTTGCGTCGGACCACCAGCAGTGCAACTATTTTTTTTTGGTCACCACCTCTCCCACTACTTTTCCGCTTCTTGACTGCCGGGCGATTTTTGCGACCTTTTTGTAAGGGAATGCTGCTCGACGGACTGCTGCGTAACTGTGAGTAAGGTGTAATATTCTTGCGAAAAATAGTGTGTCGATTGCGGAGTTGCGCGAACTCGCGAGTATGTAATCCGACACGTGGGCAATATGGCGGCGGAGTGCGGCGAAGCTTGAGTGCGGCAGTAACATGCTTCGTCGACTTAACAGTGAAGAGTTGTTCGACATGTTAAATAAACATCAAGTCTCTGCCGAATTACCACATACCGTAATTTACCGTACACGGACTGACGAATACCCTTGACGACTATTTCCACCGACAAGCTATCATTCTCGCTATAGTTTATACCCCAGATAATCGTTATTACACCGAGGATACCGTTCTCACGTTGTGACTTTATACACGACAAGACTTTTGCACACAGATTATCGTTTTCACTCTGGAGTTCATAACCACCATGTAAGTGACCTTCAAGCTATCGCTCTCGTTCTCATGACAATGACAAATATAAGACTTATACTAACAAGCTATCGTCCTCGCTCTTATATACAACACAACCATGACCTACACGACAGATACACGGTCACGGCTCGCTTTTAGGTATAACATAAATAAAATTACGAATATTAATCGGTACGACAAAGGCGAACGTTTGCTAATTGCTCTTGATTTAGTTAAGTGTACTCGACCACGTGAAATTAGAGCTATTGCTAGTTCTAGTCCTCGCGTTATTTTATATTAGAATAAAACATAGTAATTAGATTAGATTAAAACCCGATGTACTTTAAATGTAATATTAGGGACAACGGTCCAGTTAAGATAGATGTCATGTCTCCACAAGGGTGTGTGAGTGATTGCGTCGAAGTTCGCGCGAGGTCACCGGCGCAGCAACGGCGGGCACGCCTATGCGAATGGCTATCTTCGGGGCGGGAAATCATAGTCTCGTGAGGGCAGACTGCGATGGACGCTACGATCGTCGGTACCGGTAGACGATCGGAAGGGCGAGGTAGCTGCTCCCGTCCACGTCGGGTAAGCCGTCCGGTGGCGTGCTGACGAGCGCGCCACGGCTAGGGGGTTACACCGGCGGAAAGTAGAAAAGGACCTAGAGATGAGCGAATACGCGCTCAGGGCGTGCGTCGGTATTCTCTCGTCCGAACCTCAGCGCGTTGACATGCGGATTAGGGTGTGAGTGTGACTAAGATTGATGGGAATGTCATAGTTTGAAGATTTGCGCGTCTGAAGGTCGCAGTTGATGTAAAATAGTTAAGCATAGAGATTATGAAAGGAAATAAAAAGAATGTCAACGCTAACACTCAATCATAAGGTATCATGTATATTTATTCTATTACTGGCTAGCCGAGCAGGTGGACGAAGTGACGTTTTCGACACGGGGCGGAGTCTCAAGGTAAGGGGATCGCGGGATCCCTGGCACTCCGGTGCCTGGCGCCCAGGGCCGAGGCGGCCCGCCGCCACGTATGCATTAAAACGATCGTAGGAAACTAACATTACAACGGTAACACCGGCGAGAAAAACCGAGTGTTACAGTATGTCTGTATGTTTTTATTTTCTTTATCTTTATAGAGTGAGAGGTTAAGGGCAATCCATTATGGACTGACACCTGTGTGGGACTCTCACCCACTAAAAACCTTCGCTACCATTAGCTTTTGAATTTCAACAGCAACAGAATTCTCTCCGTCCTCCTTACCGACCCTAAATAAGTTGGACCTGGCTCTTTCTGCAATAAGTCACCCCCGTGGTAATACAGTATGAGTATTGCTTCGTGGGTGGACTTTGGGCTACCGCCGTCGCCTGTTGATGTGGACGTCGTCACGTTTTTCTCTCTTTCTGTCACTTGACCAGCCGTTCGTCATAAATCTTCTTTGTCGTTTGCTGTCTACTTCTTATCGCATTGTCCGGTGGTGTATTTCTTGCAGCGTCTCACGTCTTCTTCTTTTTTCTTCGTTCTTTCGGACCTTCTTAAGGATGTCTGCAGCAAAATTGTTTATTGCGCTCCACCCGTCGGCCGAAGTCATCATAGCTACCATAATAGACTCAGGCGTTACTCTGGTCTGCGAGTAGCACTCAAATTCATCTCGTTCCTGTTCATAGCGTGGGCATTCACTGAATACATGCTCGGCGTTCTCGATTGCATTCAACCACGTCGTGCAGTCCTCTAATTTAAATCGATGCAGATACGCCCGGTAGCATCCATGTCCACTCAGAAACTGTGTTCGGTAGAAGTTTACTTCCGCATGTCTTCTTTTTGTCCTGTCTTCTACACTTGGTATAAGGCAGTGTGTCTACCGTCCCTTACTACTAGAGTCCCATCGTTTTTGTCACTCCGTCATCGTTACTTTCCTAGCGGCATCCCAAATTTCTATCTTGGTTTTGCCGCTGTTTCGTCTTTTTTCTTCGTCGATTGATTTTCTCTCCCTTGCCAATAGGTCTATTGGCGGGAGACCTGCAATAACGCAGACCGCCTCGTCCGATACCGTATGATAAGGAGACGCGACCTTAAGTGCATTTCGCCTGTGCACTCGGGAGAGCTTTCGTCTATATGCCTTCACCAGCATAGCGTCTGCCCGTATCGGGGCTCCATACAACAATGTATCGCATTCAGTGAAGGAGCAGTTCTTAATGTTGACAAAATGTCCACGTAGCTCCTTCCTTCCCAACATGATTGATGTACTAACGCTTACCAGTACCGTTCTGCGATTCTGTATGGAACCACCCACATTTGGCTTTCTCTCCTGCTGCTTCTAAGTGCTGTGTAAAGGTCAGCTTTGCGTCTAACGTTATACCTAAATATTTGATAGTCGGTTTAGAAGTAATTTCATGACCGCCTATTGTCAAGGTAATCGTATCCGTCTTCTTTCTGCTAGATATTAGGAGTGCCTCCGTTTCACGGCCTGCAAGCTCTAGATTTGCATTATTTAACCACTTCTGTATTTTAACGATATCTTCACTAGCAATTTCAGCTACTAGCAATCACTACTAAGCCGATAACGTCTAATGTTGATCGGCACTTACGGAAACCATACTGGTGTCCCGCAAGCCCCTCTGTCCCCTCGGTCGCTTATTCCATCCTAACGAAGATTATGCGCTCGAATACTTTGCCATGCGTATCGAGCATACAGAGCGGTCTGTATGACGACCCTTCTCCAGGTGGCTTTGCTACACTTTGGTAGAAACACAAGCCTTTGCTTTTTCCAGTTTAATGAAAACGTTCCTTTTTGAGACAAGTGTTGTACAAGTCTATAAGCTCTGCTGGGTGAGCCTGGATGGCATGTTTCAATGCAATATTGAGTATGCCAAGTCCTGAAGCCTTGTTGTTTCCCACCCTCCGGCAGGGTGATAGTAGCTCCTCCTTCATAATTAAGGGTATATTATCTACATCTATTTCTTCTACCATAGCACATGGAATGTCCGGCTGATTTGGGAAGAGTGTTGTTACCACCCTGCTTAGTACCTCTGGCCACATTGGTGGGGGTATATAACTTCCCTTGATCTTCTTCATGACAATTTTATAAGGTCGGCCCCAAGGGTCTTCATTGATCTCATCTTGCAGCTCTCTTAGACATCTTTGTTTACTCTCTCTCTCTTATACACCTTTTAAGGTTGCGCTTAGCTTCCTTCATTTTTTCGCTGCAGTTCTCCACCGCATCCATTCCTCTACCGGTTCGGTAGAATTTCCTCCTTACCCGTTGTTCCAATCTTCTGGCTCGATGGCAAACGCTGCGCGCTATTTTGATTTTGTCATTTCACCAATATGCTGATAGCCATCTTTGACTGGACACTTTTCTCGGTATTACCACGTCGCACGATTTGGTGAGCTGGCCCGTCATTTGTGCAGCCTTGTCGTCTGCTGATCCCGTCAATTAAATATTGTCAAAGATCGTCAAGAATAACTCCTTCTCATACGCTTTGGTTTTCCATTCAATTCTTGTACTACTGGAGTTTGTACAGAAATTCTTATTTGGTCCGCCTAGCTCCATTATTATAGCTAGGTTATCACTACTTGTGCAGTGATCACTTATGATCCATTTGTCTACCTACCTTACGAGGCAGTTACTGACAAATGTCAAGTCTATGAATCACTATGCATCTCCTATTTTGAACGTGGGGGTGTTGCCTTGATTCAGCAACACCACGTCTAGTAGCGTGAATGCCTTCAGTAGCACTCGTTCTCATTTGTTGATCCTGCTACTACCCCAATAAATCGCCCATGCGTTAAAATCTCCGGCTATTATAGCTGGTTTTTTATTCCTAGCGTCTTGTACCAGCCGGTCTAGTAGCTGCTGAATCTGCTCTATTGACGCGCTAGGGAGGACATAGCAACTTTATACGTGTATGCCGCCTATTTTCGCTCTTACAAAGCCATTTTCCTTGTTTACCATCTTGCCCTGAAAGGTAAAGTCTTGCAGAGAAGGTCTTGCGCAGTCTCACAATGGTTGGGATTTAGTTGAACTATTCTGATTACCCTTTCCTGATTTTTTTAACCGCTGTTTGTTAGGTTGGGCACAAGTAGCTATCAGTGACATGGTTCGTCGGTATATTGTCGCCTTTTTTACGGCACAGTAAACAACACGGTTCTTTACGGCAGCTGTTTGCTTTAAACCCCGTCTTATTGCATTTGTAGCAACATTTGCTTCTATCCTGCGGATCAGTACACTTGATAGCGACATGGCCAAAATCAAGGCATTTATAACACCTAAGCGGCCCCTTACTGCGGTTTGATAAACGGATCATACAATTGACCCATCTAATTTTAATTTTTTCTGGCTATGTGAACTTGGTCGCTATTTCTTTCGACAAATGCACAACAGCTATCTGCGTGTCTCCGTACGCTTTTCTCAGCGATTTTACGGCAGTGATCTCAATCGCATCTCTTTCTCCTATTTCCCTTTGTAAGGCCTCCAGTACCTCCTCTTTTGAGGTAAGTATGTCGAGATCCCTTATTTCAAAGGTTTCCTCTTTCTGTAGTGTTTTAATTGTGGTTTATTTCACTAGTATTGCTTTAACCGCTTCTTGGAAGTCTGCGGTTTTAACTTCTTTTGTGCGTTTAAGCTCTATGAGGAGATCTCCTGCCACCGTTTTGTGTATTTTATTTACGCTATCTCCTATCGCATTCAGTGAAGGAGCAGTTCTTAATGTTGACAAAATGTCCACGTAGCTCCTTCCTTCCGGCGCCTTAATGATAAGAGCGTCCGGTCTGGTCGGTCTTGCCAGCTTTGTTTTGTCTTTACTGATCCTATTCTGGTTGTTAACGCCATGGACCTTGTTCTCCTTACTTGACTGTTTCTTCTTTTTTCGTCTTTCTTCTAACGAGCTCTTGCCAAGTTGCCTCTTTAGGTCGTTTATTCTCTTTCTCCTCTTTGTTACTCCTATCCTGCGGAGTAGTTAAGGCCTCCCTTGGTTTACCCGCCTTTTTAGATCTCAGACTTGGTGCTGTTTGAGTTCCTTGCCTATCGTTCTTGGACGTTGGCACTATAGCAGGTCGTCGTCCGCGCTGAACAAACTTTTATGCATGACATTAATACTTTATGCCATGTCCTTGATAATTTTATGGACATTATGTTTCTTCTTCACAAACTCTCTGAGTTCCTGGTTCTTTTCTCCTGGACGCTCCAGCTGGTAATTTCTTCTTTCAAGGTTGTAGTCCCAGTTTGAGTTACTGCCTCCGTGATTCACCTGCTCTTATTCCGTCTGTATTGCCATTTTAGAAATAGTCTTTATTGGGCTACACTCCATGGCATTCGTTTTTCTACTCAGACTGCTGTTTTCTGGCTCATGAACTGTGAATTCTGGTCTCATGCCCCAGCGCAAGTCTTTCTCAAAAAGCCTCCGGAAAAGGGTAACGAGCCCCCCCCCCCCTCTGACAACAATAGGACCCGTTCCGGGCGACACCCGGCACTACTGCGATCATTGGGATTTTCACCGGATCATCGGGCAGTTAGTGCGTGTCGGCGAAACATCCCCGGGCCTCTGTACTTTCCGGCCGTCTGGGAGTGTCAAAACCCAGTTTATCTCGTACCCTTTCCCTTCAGAAGTCGAAATCGAGTCGGTCTGCGGCTATCGGCAAGCGCCTGCTCAGACATAACCCGAAAATCAAACCTTGTTTTCGGTAGTGACAGATATTCAATAAGCTCTTGGTCCGCGGGAGATATTTTATTTCTCTCCAACCCTATGTTTGCAGCACTACGTACGTAGTACTATGCGCTTACAGCGAGCGTTCCTCTATCCGCCACCCGAGGACGTGCCACATAGGGTTCAGATCCCCCTCGTGGTGTGTGTGTGTGTGTGTGTGCGCGTGCGTGCGTGCGCGCGTGTGAGCGGTTGTAATTTTGGGAGTGTTGTGTCTTCAATAGGCTGACTTTAGACAATGGACGACGACTGCAGAGATGACGACCACATCAAAAGAAGCGGGCAAAAGCCTTACGGGGCTGTCACGACGACCCCATCAACAATGTCATGTTATGATCTTCAAAAGATTTGCCTTAATACCTCCTTCTCCAAGAGAAAATAAAAAGAAAACATACGTGTATACATACATACATACATTAGACCCTTGGAGTCAGCCTTACAAAATAGCCATGAAGAAGATTAAAGAAAGCTTTGTACCCACTCCAAAATGCCCGGAACTATTGCACCGGGTAGTCAGTATACTATTTCCCAGTCAACTGGAAGAAGCAAGGGTCATTGACAGAGGAGTGAACGAAGAGGCCATTCCTCCAATTACGAAGGAGGAAGTGTTAGCCGCCTGCCAAAGGGTAGGAAATAACAAAGCCCCAGGGCTGGACGGTATACCCAATATTGTATTGAAGAATGCCATTCACGCACACCCATACGTTTTGTAGACTTGTATAATTCATACCTAGAAGAGGGAATATTTCCTGCAGATTGGAAATTTCTTTCCTCCTGCCAAGAGGAAAGAAGCCACCCCAGGAGTCCTCATTATACAGACAGCTCTGCATGTTGGATATCTCAGGCAAGATTCTGGAACGCATTATTTGTGTAAGAATGAATCACTTCATAGAAAGATGAAGTGGACTGGCGGAACAGCAATACGGCTTTCGGAAGAATCATTCAAACCTGGATGCTGTTAACCTTGTGATTCACACGGCACAATCATTCAATTCGGCCAAATGGAGTGAAATACACGAGGCACTACGGAAGCAAAATGTGCCTTTATATATAACAAGGATGATGTCCGACAATCTGGAGGACAGAATCCTATTATATGAAACTGAGGATGGTACCAAGACCTATGAAGTTACAGGAGGTGTTCCCCAATGGTCAGTGCTTGGCCCACCGATTTGAAACATCATGTACGATCGTGTACTGAGACTACAATTACCTAAAGGAGCAACAGTCGTAGGATTCCCTGACGACAATGCAGTAGCAATAAAATCGAAGCATAAAGAAGAGGTGACAGAAATAGCTAAAGAGGTGTAATATACGAATGGCTAACGGAGAGAAGTCTGGAACTTGCCAGCCACAAAACGGAAGTTATCCTTATTTCTAGTAGGAAGAAGATGGAAGAAATAACACTGACTGTTGATGGACATGAGATTATCTCTCAATCAACCATCAAGTACTTGGGCATCACCATCGATGCAAGACTGAGTTTCAAACAACACCTGGAAATAGTCAGCAATAAAGCAGCAGAAGTTGGCTCTGCTTCATCACGATTGATGCCAAATATACGAGGGCCAACTCAGAAGCATAGGTTACTCTTAGCTAGTATAACCACATCGATTATGCTATCTAGAGTCCAACATGGGCAGAGGCGATACGGGTGAAATCATAAGCATGAAAGGTAACTACCGTATATAAACGAAGTGCACTAAGAGTGGTGTCCGCCTACCGTACGATATCGGATGACCGTTGTACAATATAGTAGGTATGCCACCGATTGACTTATTAGCGATGAAGAGGAAATACATATACTATCCCAGAACAAGTGGAACTCACAACACTCAGAAGGAAATCTGGGATGCCTCGAAACAGATGACAATGGCTGAATGGCAAGCAAGATCGGATGCTGGTGACCAGGGGCGATGGACACATCGCCTTTTACCAAAAATAGCGGATTGGATTGCGAGAAAACATGGGGAAATCAACTACTACCTTACGCAGTTCTCAACCGGGTAAGGATACTTCCAGGCTTACCTACACCGGTTCAAACTAGACGACACTCTGAACTGCCCAGTATGTTCGGATGCAACGGAGGATGCCGAGTATGTCCTTCGCAAGTGCACATGGTATGACCAGGAGCGAGAAGAACTCGAGGGCTACATACAAACCAGAGTAACCCCTGAGTCGATGATGTAGACTATGTTGAGCTCAGAAGAAGGATGGATCACGGTTTGCAATTATACTGCGAACATCCTTAAGAAGGTCAGAAGAGACGAAGAAGAAAGAAGAAGACGAGTGATGCTGGGTTAAACTGACGACCGAATCGGTAAGAAGTAGACGGTAGAAGGAAAATAATTATGCTGGCTCAGATCACAGACAGCAAATGACGATTATGGAGATGGGGACAACATCGATTGGAGGCGGGCAAAAGCCGTGTGCCCCCCCCCCCCCCCCGCGAAGCATTGCTTGACGGTGGTACCGCTGATACTGGGCGTAGAAGATGGAGAATAGTGCCTTTAATAAGGGTCGGTAAAGGCACACGGGGTGTACCAGAAGCAGTCAGGGTCAAATCTGGCACCGACTGGTTAGGTTTAGTCGGTAAGAATCAGACATCCTACTGCTATTGGGGATGGTGCCGTCACGACGACGCCATCAACAATTCAGTGATATCTATGTAAGATTTGCCTTTGAACATACATACATACATACCTACATTCATACATACATACCTTTTTTACATATATCAAAAAGTAAATAAAAAGTAACCAATCCATCTATTTTTAGTAACCAGACAATGCATCAACTGTGAGCCAGTAGAATAAAAGTAAAGGAGAAATTCTTGAATTTTACCGTCTGTTTTGTAAAAAAAAATCATTCGGATAAATAAGTTATAAACGTTAAAAAAAAAAAAAAAAAAAAATCGCGATTTTGAGATTTTCTTGATTTTTTGCCTTTTATAACTTGTTACCTAAGCATTCATTAAAAGCTCCTATCTTTAACTATAATTTGCATTTTTTGCATTTTCTATATTATTTTGAAGTTAGGGAAGCAGAAACATTATAAGATTTTATCGCTGTGAATATACTTTACGAATTTCGTGACATGGGCATATATTTATAAAAATCGCTAGCGTACCAAAGGAAACGGATCCTAAAAATATATTATGTAACGAACATTTTCACCGTTTAAACTTTATTTTTACGCAATTTTCGAAGGACGAAAGAATTTCGTCCACTTTTTCATATTTCGCATCACTGTGCGCTGTTTTTTCACTATGTAGCGGCCATGATTCCGACCGTCGACGGTGACCCTGACAACCTTATCCTAATCTGTAACGGAGCGACAAGTTAATTCTTGTTATTTCTTCTTGCGAGTAAGCTGAAGGGCAAAGCCACGGGAGGTTATCGCACGCGCCTAGCTCACTACCACTTCATGCACGAAAAACTGCTGCTCGACATAATGCTGCACTATGCGAACATCCGCATGGTAGATTAAATCTACGCGCAAATTAGGGCCACTAAACAAAACCGGATGAATCAGCGGGCAATTAGGGGCTGCGCGTAGAAAAATTATTCGATCGCTTCATAACCATAGTCAACTCAGCCCCGGATCTGTCCGACGCAGATCGAGAGGCGACAGCTCGCGACGCAAAGGGAAATATTTTGGAATAAGTCCTGTTTGGCTTGCGTACGCCGCTCGAATACCAGGTTAGGAGCAAAGCCCCGTCGGACCTGGGCTCTGCGAATACGGTTGCGATTGAGTTCTAAGGGAAGCAGAGCGGCCGAATAGAGTATAGCGGGCCCCGCGAAACCAGCCGCGCGAGTGCGCAGAACCATGGGGGCGGGGCCGCGAAATTCGCGCTCAGAACGAAACGTTGCAAGCGAACTACAAGGTCAAGCGCGCTCGAGTCGAAAAGATTATGCAGTTGGCCGATTTAGAAGGGTGCAACCGCAAGGAATAGTAATTTATGTGCGAGGTCGTGGACGCGTACGCGGGAGTATTTGGCCTTGAAAGCAAACCGCTACCAGCGGCGCACTTGATGCAGCACAAGATAGTGCTGAAATCCAAGAAGCAAATCCGGAATCATTGCTTCCGCTTTTCCGCTGTTATAAAAGAGCATATGCTGTAAGAGCTCGCAAAGCTTGAGGTACCATCAAATGGAGATGCACTCCGAAACCTTGCACCTGACGTTATTCTACGCACCCGAGGGTAACCACGGTAGCCAGCTGCTTCAGTTTAATAGAATGGCCGTTGGCTTAAAAAAAGCAACTATAACCTTTACGCGAGCAATGTCGCTAGCGATGGCTGGGCTACAAGGCGAGGAAGTAAAAATCTACCTCGATGACCTCATGGTGTTGGGCGCGACGCTAGACGAGCACATACCTCGGGTTCGTCGCGTGTTGCAATTCTACTGTACATTATGGACCGCGCATACCCGAAAGTGATGCACGAGCAATGAAAGAGAAGCTGCGGAGAGCGTAACGCTATCGGCAAGTGACACATAAGGAAGGAGGAAGCTTCTATAAGCCTACAGATAAGAAAAAATAATCAGAGGCGAGTTGACAGGAGAAGAGCAGAAGGGGACTCGATGTACTAGACGAGAGGGTTTTTACTCTGCTTTTCTGATTGGTCCTCCATGCAAAGTCACACGCATAAAAAGCTCCAAATAAGGAGAGAAGCTGCATCTAGGCCTTCTAATTGGTCAAACACCCACCCCGCCGAGGAGACAAAATTCGGAGATCACCTATCCTACGAGGTATAAAAGAGCCCAGCAATAGGTTACCACGTTCTCATTTCTTAGTTCTCAATTCCCTTAAAAAAATCGTCGCCACGCGAAAGCTCTGCCCGAGCTCGGTCCGGTATAACATCTTAGGACTTAGAATATTATTGACGTTTCCAATACTTAGAATCTTTTCCGACGATTCAAAGACTTAGAATCTTTTACGACGATTCAAAGACTTAGAATCTTTTCAACGATTTAAACACTTAGAATATTTTGATATTTTTGGAGTTAGTATACTGACGTTGTCGTTCGTCGTTCTACGTATTAGCAAAAGATTATTTTCGATTCATTAATTAGGTGCGAGCGAGTGTCATATTAAATTTATGGAAAAGTGAATAAATCTTATAAAATTTTAAATCGCGAGTGAATCATTTAACCAAAAGCTTCTGATCCCTGACCTCCATTTTCGATCCGAACCATCCACTTTGGAGAGCAGGTCAGAAGCAGAACAAAACACAAGATAAGTAATATACACGCATAGACCGTGCACTTCACTAAATATCCTATTTCTTTCTGCTCTATTAATCCTAGTAATATAATTGAACGTCATGTTTGTTCGCCTTGTTCTGTGAATTCTTCTGCCTTTTCTTCAATTTCAATAAGAGGTTTGAATGTTTTAGGTCATTGCTAGAACGGAAATAAGTTGTTGAGCTATAGGTATCTCGGTGTATTGGTCGTGGTGGCGAAGCAATTGAATATATAGTTATGTAATCTGATTCGGGATATGTTGCAATTTTCGCTCTTCTTCCTGTTTTAGGCAGGAGTGTTATGGGTCGTTCGTATGAATCGGCGTCGTCATAGTTTTGCACTATTAATAAATTCACTGTAGAATCTGGTAAAAGGTTCTGGGAATCGGATAAAGGTTTTGCTCGGTTTGAAAATTCTTTTATGAATCTCCGATAATTTCCTGCAAGTCCCAAGAATTATCTTATATTTTTTTGAGTCTTAGATACTGGAAAGTTTCTTACTGCATCCGTCTTCTTAGGATCAGGTTTTACACCCTCTTCAGTTATTATATGTTCTGAATATTGTACGGCTTCAACGAGGAATTCGCATTTGTCTGGTTACAGTGAAAGTTTGGCGTTTTCCGGACGTTTGAAAAATCTTTTCACCTTTTTCTCGTGTTCTTCAAGGTCCGGTGCATAAATAATTACGTCATGTAGATAAAGATGTCGAAATAATTCGACATCTTGTAGTCCCAATAGTACTAAATTCAATAATCTCTGAAACGTCGAAGGCGCATTACGTAAACCAAATGGCATTCTTGTATATTCATAGTGTCCTGTTGAAGTGCTAAATGCAGTTTTGTGTTAGTCCTTTCGGTCCATTCTCACCTGATGATATTCACTAGCGAGGTCAAAACTGCTGAAATATTTCAATCCTCCCAATTGATCCAAAATATCGCTAATCTGAGGTATCGGATATGCATCTGGTTCTGTTATTAAGTTCAATTTACGATAGTCTATTATCATTCTCAGATCCTTGTGAATCAGATTTCTTGGATACTATCAGTACTGGGTTGTTGTAGGGTGACATTGAATGAACAATGATCCCTTTTTTCAACAACTTTTGAGCTTGCGTGTTAGCTTCTTCCTTGTTATCACGATGTTCTATATTGTTTTCATATATCGGAACATCGTCGGTAGTCGGGATTAAGGACATTAAGACATCGGTTGCTGGTAGTTGGCCTCCGGATAGATGAAATAGATGAGAGTAGTCTTTAATTATGTTCAGCACATGCTGTTTCTCTTCTACATTTAAGTGATCAAGCCGTAGTGAACTAACAACTCGATTGAGTCTCTCTTCTGCCGCTATAGGCTCAGAATCACTGTAGTCTGACGAAAAAAAATCCTCTGAATCGGCAAACGTGTAGGACTACAAACACTGTTCCGGTATTTCCATTTCTACATCTTTTTCATATGCATTTATGGCTATTACGTAACATTCGTTGTTTATATTTGTTACTTAAACATCGCCAATAAATATATTGTCAGGCGTTTTTAATCTAGGTAAATAACCTGTTTGTAATTCTGTTGGTTCCAAATTTATTTTTATTACTTTTCTCGTTCTTGCTTGTAGAATTTTCGAAGTTGATTTTGGTTTTCTGCATTCAAAGGTGGTAAATCTGATTGGGCGTATGAGCCGTAAAGCTGTGATTAAAGCGTTGTGGTGAAAAAATATCTCAGCTGATTCAGTTTTCAGAAAATCCGCTCCTAATATGCCTTTGATTAGTAGAGGCAAAAAACTCATAAAATCTTGAAATTTAATAGGTTTGTCAAAAAAAGTTAGTTCTGTTGATCCTGCTGTAGTTAAACTGTCTTTGGTGATACCTGTTATAGTCATTGCTTCGTGTCCTGCAATCACTGTTCGTGGTTTAAGTAATGACAAGTGAATTAAGTTCACTTCTGCACCTGTGCCAATGATAAATTTTGTAGGTGCTTTTAGTTCAGGTACACGTCGAATTACTGATGGTACTGTTGCCCTTCCGAATGAGCCTGTTGAAGTTCCTCCGCTGATAAGAATTTGACCATGGGTGGACGCTGTTCTTTCTACTGGCTCGACATTGCATCCGTGCGTCAGGCCTGGTGTTCGTTTAAGTGGTGGCGGTTGAACTTTGTTAAAATAATTTGGCGAGTTGAAATTTCTTAAATCAGGGTACCGACGTATTGAACGGCTTTGATAGCTATTTTTATAAGTAGAATTTGAATTATTTTGTTGCTCCTTGTATTTTGTTGTCTCATTTTGTCGAAATTGATGTGATCCTTGGTTCCTCCATTAATTTTTTGATACTAATGCGTCATCATAATATTGCTCCTCGATTACATTGTTGTTACAAGGCATAGGGCTGCCTGTCCTGAAATGCACATGTCTTTCAGGCGAATCAGAGTGTGTCATTTTGACGTGTCCCTTTCGGTAGTTGGATCCAGACATGTCTCTTTCTATGCGTTGTGCAATTTTAAGAGCGTTGTCTAAAGTTGTTGATTCTTAAACGCTCATAGCTTATAGTAAATCATCTGATAAACCTCGTTTAAAAGACTCCAATGCTATTCCTTCTAGCATAAGTGTCATGGTTGGAACTTGTTGTTCAGTAAATTTTTTTTTCAAAGATTCCTTTGCACGGTCTATTAATTTTTTTATTCGGCTGCAATATTCCATTACGCTTTCTTAGCGTCTCATTTTTACTGATTGTAGTTCAGCACAGTAGTGAGAATAGTTCTTCTTTGGTGCAAAATATTCCTTCAAAGCATTTTTTAAATCCTCCACAAAAGTTATGTCAGCATCTCCTATAGTATCTCTCGCAGTTTCGCGACATTTAGCTACGACACCTCAAAAAATGATGTGCGTACTCCATCAGGGCAAATGCTTAAACCATTCTCAACATCCTGTATGAATGATTTTAGTGGCATATTTTTGCCATCATACATTGGGATACGTAATAGAGCTTGTTGTACTACTATACTTTCTCCTATAGTGTTAAGCAAAGCGTTGGTTATATTCTGATGGTGCGTTAGATTTGCAATAGTTTGTTGATCAGCCATTTATATAAAAATATTCTTAAAGATCAGTGTACGTTTAATATAGTTATCTTGCTCGGCTTGTACTCGTAAAATTAATCAAAAAAATCAAGGGAATGTGTTCTCGCTACAAGGGCTTATTCAACGAAATGGTTTATAATTAACGTAATTAATCAATTTTAATAAGGAATATAACTATACTCGCAATTACAAGACCAGAAATAATTGCACACATATGTGTTAAAGTTAAGGTACTTATTGAAATTTACCTTATCCTGATTCAGTATAACAGTGCTTTGTGGGTGTATGCATGTAACAATCAGTGTATATTTAAAAAGGTTTCATTTAGTTAGTGTAGGAAATTATCGATTTTATTTCGTCCTCTTTAATTTTGAGTAGGTCCCGATAAAACTGTCTCCTTTTATGTTTAGAGATATCAAGAGCTTTAGCTAATCTTCTCAAAAATCTATTTGCTTTGGTACCATTCGATTTTGACATTTGCTTTTACAATTCCAGCTAAAATAAATTTATCAGTATAATCAATCTAAACAATAGCAAGAGTCAAACTGCTTTTACGCTTACGCTGCCTCGAGCTTCAGACTGCTGTTACGCTTATGCCGATTGTCAAAGATTGGTGTCGAAGCAATTGTTGAATAAAAGGTTCCTTACGCGTATTATTACAGAATATGTATATATATATATACATATATATATATATATATATATATATATATATATATCTATTAGGGTGGCGCTTATATCCCAAAGTTCTTGAATACCGGCTCCCGTTTCGGGAATCACTTGCATTTATCCAAAAACGATGAATTCAGCAATAAAATGTGATTTAGCGAGTGTTTAACCCGTTTCACTTTTCAAAAAACATGATTTTTTCACTACTACGTATTTAATGCTGTAGCATTCAAGGATAGTCAAACGTCAATTTCCAATATCTAAGATATGTTTTCGATGTATTTTTTCACATAAAATACGATGTCGCTGTTGCTTTTATTATAAAAGATAAGCTAAAAATGCTAGGCGCATAAAATTGTGTTTATTAGTGTTTTTCAGTGATCTTTGGCCCCTACTGCTTTAAGGTTATGTTTTATGATAAAATTAATAGCGTCATCGTATTCCACGCAAAAAAATACATCAAAAATATGTATTGCATGTTTGAAAATAAATTTGGTTGCCTTTGAATTCGAAATAAAAGAAAATATATCGAATTTGATGTTAGTATGAGAGTAGACTAACGCAAAGTGTCGCGAGCATCATTTTATGTATTCAATTCAATTTATCATAAAACATAACTTTGTAGCATTAGGGGCCAAAAATCACTGAAAAACACTAAAAAACACAATTTTATGCGCCCAGCGTTTTTAGCTTATCTTTTATGATAAAATCAACAGCGCCATCGTATTCTACGTGAAAAAATACATCGACAACATATCTTAGATATTGGAAATTGAAGTTTGACTATCCTTGAATGCTACAGCATTAAATACGTAGGAGCGAAAAAATCATGTTTTTTGAAAAGTGTAAATCCAATTGATTCCCGAAATAGGAGCCGATATTCAAGCACTTTGGGAAATAAGCGTCACCCTAATATCTATATACAGGGTATTTACCATTTTAATCTATAATAGGAAATATCTCAGAATCATGGTTGGATACAGAAAAATGTTTTAGACAAAAGTTGTAGAAGTCAGAGGGGGTCAATTGTTGGTTTCAAGATCTATTTTTTATTCCGGATTAGAAAAGAGCAGAAAATTTCACGTTCAAAATGATATTATCATCAAGGTCATGGAAGGTCATATGAAGGTCAAATTTACGAAAATTGGTAAATAATGGGTGTAAGCTCGGAATAACGGTTGGAAATCTTAAAATGTTTTTCATAAATGTCATCAAGGTTATGAAAGGTCATATAAAGGACAAATTTACGAAAATTGGTAAATAATGGGTGTTAGCTCGGAATAACGGTTGGAAACATTGAAATGTTTTCGAGAACAGTTATCAAGGATGTAGAGTATCACCTTCTAGTTGCTATAACCTTGACCTTTTATTTGGTTCTGACGGTTATGTCAAGGTCAAAGTGAATTTTCAAGCGGGAACCCTTGCTATTGATCTCTGAAAATTCACTTTGACATAACCGTCAGAACCAAATTCAAGGTCAAGGTTATAGCAACCAAGGGTGATACTCTACATCCTTGATAATTGTTCTCGAAAACATTTCCAACCGTTATTCCGAGCTAACACCCATTATTTAACAATTTTCGTGAATTTGTCCTTTATATGACCTTTCATGACCTTGATGTCATTTTTGAAAAACATTTCAATGTTTCCAACCGTTATTCTGAGCTAACACCCATTATTTACCAATTTTCGTAAATTTGACCTTCATATGACTTTCCATGACCTTGATGAAAATATCATTTTGAACGTAAAATTTTCTGCTCTTTTCTAATCTGGAATGAAAAATAGATCTTCCTGTTTAAAAAAATGACCGTGACCTTGAAATGACCTTCAAAAATAAGTTCAAGGTCAAGTACGATGATACCAACAGTTGACCCCCCTTGATTTCTACAACTTTTGTCTAAAACATTTTTCTGTATCCAACTATGATTCTGAGATATTTCCTATTATAAATTAAAATGTTCCACTCTGTACATATTTATTATGTATTTCTATAAATTATGAAAGTAATTGTTGTGTTTGTTTTTCTGTTTTTGTGTGAATCACTACTAAAAACAATGGGTAGTTTTAAAAGTTAGCCCTTATATTTCAAAAATAAATTCAATAAATATTAATGTAATTAGTAAATGTGTACAATAAAGATCTACAAAAGAAAATTTCTGTTTGGCCTATGCTACGTGCTTGGCCTACGATTCGTGTTTATCATACGTGTTGCGCAGGCAACATGTGCTTCTAGCGTTGGAGATTTTACGACTCCGGATATACGTATGTTTTAGTTCTAATTGTGATTAAGATGTGATAGTCAGATGAATACCAATTGCACAGTTTAGAATTTATGATGTGTGTTACGTCCAGATTACAAATTTTAATTTCAAAATTTAACACATTAATACAATTACATGAATTCCTACCTGAATTGATAATCGAACTTCACGATACGTGAAAGTTATAATAATTTAAATTATTAAAAGAGTGAATGATAGGAAATCCCTTTTGGCTACCGCGGACGCGGTCATCGCCTACCGGGGAAGGGAGCCGGATACGAAGTCACTTAAATTATACATTATTTCTTTTTAAATCGACACACGTTTATTTTTATGAAGAGAGAAAAGTACCTTAATGTGTAAGTGTGCGTGGTTGTTTGTATATATGTGTGAAGAGGTTCTTGAGTGTCTGCAGCTGTTAATCCTCGGCGCCTTCTAGCCTAGGCTCGGTGGTTCAGGTTACAGCGGTGGCTAGATGCACTTAGGTGTGACGACTCGTCCTTTTGATGTGTGTAGTGTAGATCGCAGGGAGTCCACTGCCTCGGTTGCTTCTTCTTTTCAGCAGGGGGTGATATTCGGAAAAATGCCGATGGATGCACTTGCTCGACTGAGCGACCAAATCCGATATGCTCTCTACTTTTAAACGTAGGAATAGCGTGTAATGCGTGATACTTGTTTTACGAATGGTCTGGCGACGAGCAGAGTAAAGTTCTGCGAGAGATTTCGGATATTACTGACGATGCTTGCCCTTTGCTCCCGGGCTTTATATACTTCCATATCCCCTTGTTTTTCTCGGGCTAGCGATTTCCATATTGGGTCACCTCACTATTTTGTATTTTCCTCTCTCAATTTTAAGGGAATCGTAGCAGGTCAAGTCATAAACATCATAGTTTATGACTACCACTTAAGAATTTGTCTCTTTTAGAACTCTCCCGCGGTCTCTCTTTTTACTGGAAATCGCACACGTGTTTCCTATGGAATTCCAGATCGTCGAATATTGCGCCTCGGTCTCTCTCTCTCCTCTCTAGTTTTTTCTCATAGTTGTGCTCATTTTTCCGCGGTGGTTTGTCGTCGTATTGCGTGGAAACAGCTCCCCTCGTTCTCGTGCTTCGTAATTCATGGCTCTCCGTTTAAAAATACGAACACGCGGTTCTTGTGAAGTTATCATTGAATCTAAAATATCCCTTAGCGTTTTTATGGCATTTTGAATTTACTGCGTGGTTCGTTGGAATATAGCCGATTTGCGTGAAGGTGCCACTCGCACGTATGAGCGAATCTCTCTCTCTCTCTTCCGATTTTCAGATCCACTTCTTGGGTGCCGCTTGCACGTATGAGTGAATCTCTCTCTCTCTCTCTCTCTCTCCCGATTTTCAGATCCACTTCTTGAGTGCCGCGATGACGTGCTAGTGAGTAAGTATTTGCGCGTGTGTGTGTGTGTGTGTAGATGTGATATGTATAGCAATCGTAGTGTTTTGGATGCGTAATGGAATCGGTGATCACATTAAATGTGTGTATATATATATATATATATTTCTTACTAACTACTTAATTAAAAAAATATTTTTAATTAAGGCGTGAAATTAATAATTGGAAAGGATTATGATTCACTTCGCGCATTTATTCTAAATTTATTTAATTTCTTTATATTCAAATATTATAATTTTAATCTAGTTGGTAGATTTTAAAAGAAAAATTTATTTCCTGACCGATGTAAGGTAAGGTGCAGAGGTAAGGAACTTAGGTAAAGGATTCGGCCCTCTTATACTGGAGTGAAAATAACTTTTTATAAATTTATTTAATTGATTTGCTTACATTGAATACCTAGGTGTAGATTTATATTAGAATGCTGTTGATCTAGTTCACTATATATGTATTTATTTTTTATTACAATAATAGATATCTGGCAAATAGCGGTACTCTCGATTTAGAATTCGGTACACAACAAGTATATTGATAATTGCTAAATAAATTCAGATTTGACACTGTATTATATGCTTAGTAGCAGAGTTAATAATGTATATTGATACTAATTATAATAATGGTAAAACAAAGATAATTATAATGTACTTTTACGCAGCCTGTTGCGAAGTAAAGTTTTACGATTCAATCGGGCAGAGTTTCGGCTACTACTGATCAAGAACATACTGCCTCGATAATAGGGCTGCCACAGCTTAGATATTAAGTTCTATGTCCATACTTAGTTCATAGATAATTTTGAGTCTCTAATTAAGATTCACCACACCTTTGGTCCTAGTCATGAAATCAAGTGGCATTGCCCTTTGTTAGTTTCGGCACCGGCATTATAGCGAGTCCTAGTCGGAGTTTCGATGACAGAATATTAAATGCAAAAGTATCAAAGTAGTCGATTAAGTGTTGGGAAAAGAAGTTGTTAAAATTCGGGGTATATTACATTGATGTCGAAAGAGCATGTGCTAAAAGCGCCTGACTTAACGAAGACTTTCATAATCACTGCAGATGCCAGCGATTTTGCTCTCGGCGAGATTTTGAGCTAGGGTAAGCTAGCTTTGGACCAGCAGTGCGCTTTCGCGTCGCGGTGTTTGAAGCACAGCGATCTCAAGTACCCGACGACCGATAAGGAATTGCTCGCAATCGTGTTACCAAAGAGCAATTTAGGACGTATATATTTGGACGGAAATTTACGGTATGTACCGACCACGAGGCCCTCAAGCATTTCCACACAACGAAAAAGCCGGATTTACGCTTTAATAGCTTGAAGGCAGCCCTCGTCGGCTACGATCGACATTATATACTTTCCCGGAACCAAAAGTCAAAAAGTAGGGCGATGACGGAAACGAGAAAATACGGCAGGCGCCCTCCAGCTCGGAAAGCTCGGTAAGCCGCGAAGATATTAAAATAAGATTTAGCGACAACAGGCTTATGTTCAGATGCGGTAAGGTCCCCACTGTTAGAAACGAATTCAACAGCTTCTAAAAATTCAGTGGTTTTCGGCAATTGATAACAGCGATTTCATGTATAAATCAGATTACCGCAACTGTACATGGGTAGACTGTGTGCTAACAAGCGTCACACTAAGCAGATCGGGTAAAAATCGATACTACCTAAACAGAAGCGGTCGCGAGCGTATCAATGTAACGTTGGACAATTCTATCGATTGCTGCGCCAATGCACCCGTAACGCGTCCTCCCAGCCCCTCACCGCCTAGCAAGACAACGTCGGAGTCTGGCGAATCCATGCTCACCGTAGTCTCCGCGATTTCGGATAGCTCAGCCAGCTCATGCATCCAGCGGGAAGTCCGTCCGTATTTAAAGTACAAAGCTACGTCTGATCGCGAGACGCGTAGCGACCGGGAATCTCTAAATATAGCCTCAAAAAAGCCGGACGAGTCCAGCAATGACGGCAGCCACGAGGAAAGCCTGTATATTCCACCGTCCGGGAAAGTCGCGAACGCTGCGGAACTAGTGCAGACGTTTAGCTTTTCATGGGAAAGCGTTATGCAGAGCGCGGGGTTCTCCAGCATCGGCGGGTAGAGCCCGCGAATTCCATTTTCAGGCGTAGTCGCTAATGCGACAATTCCGCGAGAGGCTCAGCCTCGAAGATGAGTCTCGCAACCTAGCGGGCCCGGACATCAGCCGGCCTCCCCCTGGCCTTGGTCCGGGGAAAAGACCAAAAAGCTAAGAGACAACATACGAGGAAAGGCGGCATGCGCATAGACCTTTGGGACACGAGTTCGACCGCCCCATCGAAAAACCGCAAAGTTATCCCAACCAAGACTGGTACACCGCAGCCGCAGGGTCATCTCTCGGTGACAGATAATGCACGCGTGAGTAACACAAGCCTTGTTAACAAGATCAACAGCAATCGCGCGCGAAATCCGAGCGATTCCAACAGATAGTCCAGCTCAGATGAGCAAGGAAGTAACTCAAAGGAGCAAGAGAAAGTTGCACACGAGCAAAATTCGGTACGCGAAACCTCGGCAGAGCAGCGATATCCGAACGATGCAAACGCAGCAGCAGGGCGGTCACCTTTGGAAATCAGAAGACCTTTCGAGGACTTTGCCGGGGTGAATCGGAACTACGACAGGCCGTATGAGCCGTCGGACGAGAATTCGTCGGCATGCCCATCGAACGTTTGCACCCCCGTGTTTGTTCAAAAGAAACAATGTGTAGAGCCAAGATTAAAGCTGTGTCGGTCGAATAACATACCCAGTGCACCGCCCGGAAACTGAGGATGAGAATTCTAAAGCTTGACATTTCAGTTTCAGAGCTAAGACACAAGCAACTAGCTTCTCTAATGCTAAGAACTTGCGGGGAGCTGGCTGAAGCTGCGCGAATTTTAAGATCCAACACTAAATACGTGAACATTTGCATTCATTGCGATCTGACGGAGGGTAAACGGATTTTCTGCCATATTTTAGCGGCAAACGGTTCTAAAACCATCCATTTGAATTTAGTTGGCCAAAATTTTACGCCATACTTCCGCTCAAGTACACCCCAGGGCGTTGCCAAACCAGCCGGATCCAATCGGATATCCCGAAGCCCCCTCCATTCAGCCACCTGCAAACCTACAACGAGTATCCGTTCAAATTTAAAGAAAATTTAGTGTACCTAATCTCGGCCGATTAATTCATTTCAACCGAAATACAGGAAGCTCTAATCGAGCGAGGGGTAAGATCAATATGTCGGAGAGCAAAGACTTCAAGCTATTCGAAATCTATTTAAAAACGTTTTACGAAGACCGTCCGATCGAGCGGACCTACGAAAATGCTTGCACACCTTGTGAAGCGTTTTGTCAAAAGAGTGAATACGCAGTTTCACAGTAATCCGAGACCTGGCTATACTTACACTGTCATAGATCTTTTCGACAATACGTTTGCAAATAAGACGTTTACCGCGGTTCTGCTTAAGAACAATATATCTTTTCCCCCGGTGCTCGATCTCTTGAAGGTGATCAAGGAGTACCATGAAGCGCCTAAAGGTGGATTTCGAGGCATGTCCAAAACGTACCGTAAGATCGCGAACGATTTCTACTGGCGCAATATGCGCCCCGACGTGAAGCAGTTCGTCGCGCGCTGCGCTACATGCTAAAGTTATTACTTTAGCATGTAGCTTTCACGTAAAAACTCGCCTGCCTCTGTTAATCAGTGAACCCCATCGATGCCGTTCGCGCAGATCGCGCTAGATGTCTACGGTCTATTGGAAGAAACGACGCACGGCAAGAAGTACATCCTCTCATTTCATCATATGCTCACGAAATACGTGGTCCTAACGCCGATAAGACACGCGAATACAGACGAAAAAGCTCGTATTTTGACCGAGAACGTAATTTGCGCGTTCGGCCCACTGGCGGCAATCGTGATAGATTAAGGAACGCATTTCCAAAATAGAGCTCGCGAAAATCTTCGGCATATCCAAATTTTGTACTACGGCTTATCACATGCAAGCTCAAATTGCGTTGGTTCAATTGAGTGGATGCATCATACTCTCACGGAATATTTGAGGAAGTACGTAAAAGGGATTAAGAGATGGGACGAATGGGTAGCAATTTGCCAATACGCATATAATTGTACCGAACACGAAAGCACTCGCTACTTACTGCATGAGCAGTTGTTTGGATGTAAGCCGAGAATACCGACAAGCTGCGCTCAGAGCACGGATGATGCGACTTGTAATGACTACATTGTAAACATGACTAACAATTGGTTATTGTGGCCATCGTTTGTAGCGCTGGCCTCAATGAATTTGGTACAATCCAAATATCGCTCTTGCTAAAAGAGCCAAAAAAGGATAAATTTGCAAAAGAATATCGCGGGCTATTTGAAATAGTCGCCGTTAACCGAAAGACGAACAATGTAACGTTGATAAACGACGGCATAACGCGGGTTATGCACATCAACAAAATCGAGCGCCCCAGTAGATTAGCGCAAGAGGCCGCAGCTTCGGAGCGGACCCTCCAGAGTAAGGCGATTTTTTACTGTTTTTTTTTGCGCGTCTATGGACGGACCGCGCAAACAGACAAGAGAAAACGCCCATTACAGGTGAGCAGAAGCTTCCCTGCTCTTATACTCGATAACCTCCGAAGCGCAAACGCTAATTTTCAGCACATGAATCTGTTTTAGACTCAGTGCTCTCGGCAGCGGGAGGCACGACAAGTTCAAGCCCATCAGCAGCTCAGACCATTTCATCCAGCTTCGGGAAAATTAAAATGAGACACACCGACCTTCGCATAAATTTCGCGCAAACATCGCCGGCCGCGCATCACAAACACACAAACATACACATACTTCCACGACGCACCACCATCACAGCACCCATCCGCCGAGTAAAGAGGTTGTACAGTATTAAAATAGACTAAGAAGCCATAGTCAGTGCGCAGCTATGCCGACTCCCGCAAGAATGGCAGTTTCCGGGAAATTGACACGGATATTAAAAACGGAACTCGAAACAAACAAGTCAAGAAACGAACCACGCGGTTACATGCATAAAAATGAAATACGCCACAGTACTAAAAAATGCAGGCGGACGATTTCAGGTTCACGAGATCATTAGTTTTCAGTTCACGAAGAACATTAGTTTTATGACTTTTCTAATTTAAAACAAATTCGGAAAAGTCTCATGTGCGCACTCTCAGTAAGCGCACGAGCGACAGCAAGCAGCAGGAGAGCTAGTTAAAAGGTCGATCTTCTAAAACTAGAGGTAATAAAATTATGTTTACGAGTTGACCTGTCACAGCTCTATTAGAGCTATAGTTTAAAGAATATCTTATATCAGCTATTCCCAATATGGAATGAAGAAGAATACAAAAAACTCAATATATAAAGCCCTGGAGAAGGGAATGAAGAAACCAGTTTCTAAAAAGTAACAGAGCAGTACGTTACTCTGCTAGTCGCCAGATCAAGTATTCGAATACGCCGAAAGAGATTAGTCGGGAAGCAAAAACTCCAACTCGGACTTAGTCGATAGTAGAGAGTGACAAAATGCATCAAGGCGCCCTTCTGTAGCACTTGCAAGGAACCAAACGCGCAGAGCCGCAGGACCGAAATACACACAGCCTGACAACACTGAACCACTGACGCAGGCTACAGAGTACCATCTAGAGGGTCCACAGCTTCCTCCTGCTGCCAGCAACGATCTTCACACGCACACACGCGCAAACGCACACACACTCATACATAAGATACTTTTCTTAAAATTATGATAGTGTACAAATAAACAAGTAGTGACATCTAACTCCTAATACCAAGAGTGATTTCGTTATCCGGCTCCCTTTCCCGGAAAGCAGTGACGGTGCTTGCGGTAGCCAAAAGGGATATTCTTTGCTTTTAATTGGAACTCAAATTCATATAGAATAGTTACGTAGTCTGGACGTAACAATGGGCTCTCGGGTTGCTGCTGCGACGATGCGTCGGGTGTATCGTTGGCAGGGAACACCGCTGCCTGGGAGTTCTCACGCGCAGAAAATGCAGCGTATGAACTTCTGCACGTGCTCGGTGTCGACGCGTCGCATTGACGGCGGGGCAA
This sequence comes from Muscidifurax raptorellus, assembly GCA_020010945.3. Classification (NCBI taxonomy): domain Eukaryota; kingdom Metazoa; phylum Arthropoda; class Insecta; order Hymenoptera; family Pteromalidae; genus Muscidifurax; species Muscidifurax raptorellus. Next base: position 3,229,563 of record JAHUUD020000006.1, read on the forward strand.
GCAAATCACCGGCGACCACAGCAGAGAGCAGAGCTCCTCTTCTACCACGAATAAAGGAGACCCAGTGCACTTGCCCTTGTTTGCTTGCTCCGAGAGCACTACCCACCTACCCCTTGCTACGTGTGACAGCTTCATCCCCCTTTCTAGCTGTTACTCTACTATATATGTGCTTTAACACTTTGATTACAAATTTCAATGGGCCAAAAATCCTGCTGTTGCGAAGGATACGAGAGCGGTGACACATCTTCGAAGGGGATGTCTAGAATGATTTGCCACTTGGTCTTACACGGAAAGGAATTTTACGCGATCAAAACATGGAAATTGAAAGGACGGTGCTTAGGAATGTACTTCCTGGGCTAAGGCGAAAGTTGACAAGCCCAGGATGAGAGGGATGGTGGTCAGACTACATTCAAGATCAGTATAGTGCGAATAATAGAGCTCAGCGTCACAATGTGGCGAACGATACATTTGTCGTCAGCGCTGCTGGCATAGGGGAAGTTCGAGCGCAAGGAATGGACTACTAATATGCCCAGAAAAGAGTTATCAGTGAAGAACTCTGGAAAGCGTGTGTCAAGGAGTTACGCGGAGAGGGCACGGAGCAAGAGGCACAGTGAAACAAGCAACGTTGCCTAGAGCAAGCTGCTAGAGCAGAAGAGCAGCGCATGACGCTAAAAGAGGTAGGCCACTTTATCCTTAGCAGAGAGGACGAGTCGAGGCTGCAAAATCAACAACGAACCTGGCTCTTCTCAACGACGTTGAGAAGAGATCTGCTAGTTTCGGCAGGCTATGGGTAAGACCACGGACTCGACTGAGCCAAACGAATCTAACAGGGAAGTTACTGCGAAGGTCTCAAGAGTTCCAAGTCAGTGTGAAGATTATGGACGTAAATTCTGCACAGTACGTGCCCCGATTGCTGCAAAATCACTGTAGCTCTGGGAAACTTAAGGCTGGAGACGCATAACTAAATAGTTATGCACCCTAGAAAAGCCAGTTGTCACGCGAGAAAGGAAAGAGCAAGTGACCTTCGTGAAGATTAAGATTAAGTGAGCGAGAGAAAAAAGTGGAACAAAAATGAATCTCGAATAGCTGACCGAGTTTGTTTGTTGCTGATCCGTGCCGTCACGGACATCATTAGCTTTCCACCCGCTAAGTGAACCGACCCAGCCAGAAGCGCCTGAGGAGAATATAGGTAATAAGTTGATCGAAGACGGAGCCTTACCGGCGGTGAATGCAGAGAAACGAAAATTTTTGAGAATAAGTCTCGGTGAAAGAGTGTACCAAGCGCTGCTTGATCCAAGGGGACACTCTATTTGATGAGCGCAGAAATTACTGAGAGGTTTTGGGATCGATTAGGTTTTGGATTCGATTAACATGCATTTCTACAAAATGTTTAATTGTGAATGCGGCTGGCAAGAGGTTTGTGACACATAGGTGAGTGGTAGTCATTTGGTGATTTAGAGTCAACCCAAGGACCAAGGTTCCTCGACGGGAATGGCACATCTTATTGACCACCATATCGAGTTAGTTGATTTCACGCCAATTTGCCAATAGAGTAGGTGGAGCTATTATTCAATAAGAGTATAATCGAGAGATCAGCCAATGATTATACGAGCACACCTATTGTTCTCAGGGTTTATATACTTGAGTATTTTTGTTTTCTTCTCGTATTAGAGAAATGTCCGTATTTGAGAGCGCTATATTTTTCCGTCTCTATGATTTGCGGGATTGTAGCCGGTAGGATTATAAAAATCACATTATATTGCTTTCCACCATAAGAAAATGTCTCTTCTAGACGATCTCTCGAGGTTTGATATTCTATACATATTATTTCTTTCAAAAAAAAGCGTTTTGATGTTACTTTATTTTTTTTTTCTTATTTTCTGATTTTTTTGAATATTTCGAAATTTTATTGCGTTGTTGTAAACCATGCTCTGGAACCAGGCTCCTGTACAAGGTCTTCTCTAACTGGGCTCCGAGATAGAATATTCTCGTTGCGATCTCCCAGATAGGACGGTATTTCCCTCAGCCGTCGATATCAAGTGATTAATCAAGTAATAATTTTTGTCGGTGCTACATATTTTTATGCTATTTCTGAATAAAAATCAATGAATGTACTTTACTTATGAAATCTTACCAAATTATCTCCGCATGGTGTTCCATCTCGAACTAAGCCTAAACCTGGAGTGGGGCCTTCAGCTTCAAGTTCTTCCATTGTTGCTCTAAAATTATAAATTTATTACTACAAAGAAATTTAATGATTATCCAATGTTTATTGGGGCTTATTATGTGTTATATCTAAATACCTTAAGTAATATACTATTTATATCTGTTTTCTTCGTTTGCTTATTACAATACAATCATTAATTGTAATGTTATAATGTTCCAATACAATCAACAGTATGAAAAATTGTAAATAATAATATTCTAAATATATATGTCGTCGTGTGCTTAAATTATAATGATATTATGATAATATGCAATAAACGTTATAGTGTTTATAAAAGGGTATTAATTGCAGACTTAACTCTAGATATACATGTCTAGTACTCTCTGTCTAGTCTCTGTATCGTGCGCAGATAGCGAGGACTCAAACCAAAGAGATAGATGCAGGAGCATCGTACAGTACGGCACCTCTCGCAGTTGATGACTCTCCCGCTTACCGCTAGGAGGGAAGGTTTACATGTGTGTGTATCCCCACATACTCATTAGTACGCTCACTCATTTTAGCGCGCTACTGCACTTCACAGAGCAGAGGAAGGAATTTTCTATCTGTAGTAAAATCTACTATTTTGTAATTGATACTTAACTGCTAGTGACTCTATGTATTTAGTTTGGTTAAGTTTTATTTCACATTTTTTATAATCATATTCTACATTAAATCCTAAGTATTCTTTTATGTCTATTAAATCTTTCATTTTCAATTTGTTCATGAGGCCAGGGGAAGAGTTGGCCGAAAGCAAGTGCGTGCGGTAGGAGGCCCGAACCAGTACCAGCAGGAGGTAGGGAGTGCTTAACAGCCTCGGATACTAGAGCACATTCTGTAAATCCTGCGATTCTGTAATGCCTGAAGGAAGTGTCGACCGAAACCCACCAGCTAGAACCCAGAGTGAAGCCAGAAAACAGTCAGACTAGAAGATAAAAAAGACGGGGTTGCATCGCCTATTGCGTGACCCCGGGACGAGTGAGTGGATGTAGGATGGCGCCCCCGCCCAGTTTAAATCCAAACTAACAGGGTAGAGCTGAACGATTTTTAAATTACTGGGATCAGAATAGTCCAGGGAATTTCCTCAGCCGAGCTGGCAGCGTTAAGGGGTAAGGATTCCAACATAGTTAGTTGCAGCTGCATCGAGTCTGAAAATTTCCGACTAGCTCTAGTAATCATGTAAACAGCGAGAGCCGGACGACTTTTCGTGAAGCAGTACTGGACTGCGAGTGCAGTCCTGCGAAGGAAGCCACCAGGAGAGACAAAGAAAGAAAGAGGGGCGATGTAAAGAGGCGGGAGAGGTAGAGAGAGGGGAGATGGGGAGGAGGATTAAAAAATAGAGTTGATTGTATTTGTGGTGTTCGATATTTCTAATCACGTTGAGTATCTCGACTCAAAATGATCTAACTGAACCTCCTTCAAGATCGTAAGGATTCGAAACGTTACATAAATTATGGTGTCGCGGATTCCAGGCTGAGGAACGATAGGAAAATATTCAGTCTACGGGTTTTACTACGGCAAATATCAGTCGATAAATCTGGAGTCAAAGAGAAGACAAATAGAAATTATTCGTAGAAATAGGATTCAAGCGTTACTTGATACGACTCGTCGAGAAAGTGTATTCCCGTACGGGAAAAGAGTATATATGAGCCTCCACATATAGATATCTCGTTGTAAAATTCGGTTTTGAGGCAACCGTCTTGAGGGTGAAAGTTGGGATGTGCAGGGGCGTCACCTCACCCCTCACAGGGCGGAGTGCGATGCTGTAGGATGGTACAATAGTGTTAAAGAGTTTTCTTAGAAAACAGGCGATAAATAACATCCTACGTCCGGTGGTGGTGAGTCATTGCAACGCACGCCTGTAGGGAGTGATGCGCTCGTTCCTCCTTACACCGTAGATGTAACAAACTTCCGTGTTCACCAGTCTCTGTAGTTTAGTGTCAAGTTTCTGTGACAAGTTACAGTACACCAATGAGCAGTAATCCATGATTGGAAACAGAAGGGCTTGCGCGCCATGTTTGCGCAATCTAAAACTGGCGTTTTTTCTAAAGAAGTATAATTTGATCATTAATCAGTGAGCACGCTTACATAGTTATGTAATGTGTTCTTTCCAAGTCAGCTTAGAATCAAACACCAGTCCTAGACTGCGCGCAAACGATTTGTATTCGACCCTGGCTTCCCCTATGTTGATGTAGGTATTACTGACAGTTGCTAAAGCATTTATAAAATAGGAGAAATCCGGGATGTTCGCCTGTGTTTTAAGAACATTCAGTTTTAGGTAACTTTGTGTAACCCAGTCCATTATCCTTTCGGCGTTAAGACTGATCTTCACGGAACAAGAATCAAGCTCCTCGAGATGGCATCGGCTGTAAATTTACAAGTCATCCGCATAAATCAAATGAGATACGTCGGTGTCAAGACAGAAACTGATGTCATTAATGTATAGCGCAAACAACAGAGGACCCGATACAGATCCCTGCGGTACTCCCATGTTTAAGGATCTAAAAGTAGAGAACTCGTTGTTATCGCCAATGACAGTCTGTTCTCTACCTGTGAGGTAAGAGACCAGCCAGCGAATGACTTGCTTAGAGAAGCCGAAGAAAATTAGCTTTCTGAGTAGCTTGAAGTGTCATACAGTGTCAAATGCGTTGCTGAAATCGAAAAGAAGGAGAAGTGTTGCTTTCTTTTTGTTTATGCCAAGTCTGACATCATCAGTCTACTGGATTAAGCCGGACTGTGTTCTGTGGCCGGTGCGGAAACCAGTTTGTAAGGCGTCAAGAAAGAGTCTTGACTTAAGTTATTCTGAGATTTGTCTGGCATCCTCGATTTGTTTATGAGCATCATCTCTTACTAGTCTATAAAAATATAGATCTAGCGGAAGACGTAATCTGTGAAATCGTCTGTAGAATCTGTTCGAATCTTTCAAAAGGTCACGAAGAGTTGTGATGAACCACGGATGACGCTTTGTTCCAGGAGTCACTGTGCACAATAGGGCGAGATGGTTTATGGCGTTAGTCAAGTTATACTTAAGGATGGCGGTGCTATCGTCGAGTGATGAAATGTCGAGTAATGACCAGTCACAAGCCTCGAGATAACAAGCAACAATCTCAATTTCTCAGCACAGATTCCTATGTAGTTTCAGTAAGTAAATGCTTTAGGTTCGTAGCGTGGTATCTGTACGTCGAGAGTGGCCGTGATGAGATCATGTTCATTTATGAAAGGTGTATCCGTCTTCCAGTGCGAGGGTGATTCAGCTAATCGATTGAAAAGAGATCAAGCCAGGTGTCAGATTCCAGTTTATGATGTATAGCACCATATGCAACCGACTGAAGAGAGTTCTGCTCTATGAAGGCCATGATGAACTTGGCATCTTTAGACGAGGAAAGTTGGTCTGCATTAATGGCACCTAGGATTAGTTTACTCGAGTTGCTATTGTTGTTGTTTCCGAACTGGAAAGGGGAGCACCTGACGTCAGATCTTGTATTTATGCTTTCAGCTCAGTGATGGTTACCTCGGCACTTGCCATGCGAGAATGGAACTAAGGCAGGACGTTGAGAGCTTTAAGGTGCTATTCCAGGGGGCCTAGCCTCGTTTCCATCCGGAAGATCCTCTCCGAGGTGACTCTGCATCTTCACTGCCTCATCTTGCTTTGTACGGATGTACGTCAAATCAGTAAGGATATTTTTAAGGGTAGACTCCATCGTCGACGCTATTGTAGCTATTGAGCGCGTCGGCGATTGACTGCGCGAGAAATTAGTAGATGGTGGTGCTGACTGTGTCTTGTTCTTGGTGCCCTTTGATGTCATGTTCCTGCCATTGAGAGAGACTCAAGTCTTCCCCTGATATGTGCGTTAGCATATACCGTTGGGTGGGCCTCCGTGGACTTCTGTCCGTTCAAGTTCATTTTTACCGGCAAACTTACTGATTGACTGAGCAAGAAGGTGTTGATCCGTCGTCTCGTGAGATGTCGACACGTAGATGTCTAGGGGGAGAAAACTCAAGCCAAGCAGGAGAGAACGATGGTAAGAAATTTGCAGGTTATGTTGCGGAGAAAAAAGTTTAAAGCGGTAGAAAGTCGTAAAACGAATACAGCCTCCACTAAATTATATTTCAGCATTAAGGTTGCATTAAGGAGCGTGCAACAAACTGCAAATAAAGGTGCGCAAGAGTAGAAAGCGGCAGAAAAGAACTTCAAATAGAAGAGTTCAGAGTGATAGGACTGTTGTACTTACGTCAGAGAGGGAGAGGGAGAGGAAGAGAGAGGAAGAGGGAGAGAGAGAGAGAGATTTTTTTTACATTGACTTGTACATTTCTTTACTCGTAATACATGTGTTAGGTTAAGATGTGACAGTGAACAAATGTTGTGTGAACGTAAGTGAGAGTGTAAGATAAGTAAAATATGAGGATGCAGTGCGTGAATAGAGTGGATAAGTAGGTTTATTTATTAAGTATTTGTGTTTTCCATCGTGAAGAAGCGTTGTTTGGCTTCGTTTTTGAAATTAGTGAACAATGTGATTGTTATGTGATAACTTCCCCGTGATTATATTCGAGAAATTATTTCGAATATAAATTCGGAATTGTTCCACACATAAAAAGGTGTAGCGAGACTCAAGACCACAAAAGTATCAAGTAGCCAAGAATCTCGCTGACCCAAACCATCTTCCCTCCGCGGCTTGAGATTGCGCGTGCAAAGCCACGCTGCAGTTTCGGCGCTTGTACAGTTGCTAGAACCCGTAATACCTAATGAGTGCCACAAGTGCCGAAGCAGTGACGTAGGAAAGGGGAAGTAAAGCTTACAAAGGCATGGGAGGTCCGGAAACACTTCCGAGCGTTCCCAAGCCACGCTACTCTTCCACTCCGTGTCGAGCCAAGCTGCAGGACGGACGAATATTTTTGATTAATTTCTTTTCTATTGTTGTTCGATAATTAGTTCCATTTTTAGTTAACTGAATTTTATTGAATTGTGTTGTTGCATTGTGGTTTAATGACAATTGTCTAATTAACCTAATGCGCTATCTCGTGTGTTCGAGGAGAAACTGTGTTGTATAGCAGCCTCAGGGATAATCGAAGAGGATAGCTTGTATGCTAAACGTAAAGCAGTAATAATAGAGAAACCAGACAAATATCCTTATTGGAAAGTGCAAAATAACCTTTTGTACAAATATATCCCAAACACTGGTATAGATAAAATAATTTCAGACTTACAATTACTTACAAATGTCATTACAGTCCTCAATCAGGTCACATGGAAACTGCTAAAACTTTGAATCGTCTCATACAGTCATATTTTTGGCCAAAAATGACGAAAGATGTGGAGCATTACGTCAAACATTGCTAAGGCTGCCAAATGTTCAAAGTCCCTCAGCAATCGCCAATGGAACTTATGGGCCATAGAAAAATCGAAGGACCTTGGACATAATGGTACTGAATTCTCGAATAAACTTGATATGAAGACGAAGGTCGATATAGAAATGGCCAACATGAAGAACCTCACTACGTAGGCTACATGGAAGAACGATATCAGTATAAGAAACCAGAATACATAGAATATGTGTAAGATCGATCTCAGAAGGGACCACACGATGGATGTTCTGGCAACCGTCGCCAAACAAACGGTTGCCAACAAACGAGAAAATAATTATCGAGGTCAATATTATTCAAATAATTTAATGACACGAATTACGGAACAAAATTTCGCCAAAATCAAAACTATAGCAATGATCGACAAGAAGGCAACAATTGGCGCGAACGAAATAATTATGCTTATCGAGGAAATCTAAGGATATTCAATCATAAAACCGGAAGATATGAGAAGACTCAGAACTGGCCTGATAGACGAAACCACAGTAACGAGGATCCCAGATATTACAATCGAAATCATAGAGGTAATTTAAACTACCAGCAGGCTCGTCACAAACCCAAGATCACGAAGCCAAAACCAGAACTATTCAAGACAGAACAATCAACAGGCGCCAAGGAATGTGGATCAAGTAAGTTATTAGAAACAAATGCAGGAGTTCAACCAAAGCCGAAATTCGAACCAAATGAATCCCAAGGAAAACCAAGCGAAAGCTCCGATAATGGCAATATTGACAAGGTCCGGTAAATCGCAAGGATGTGCTCTACGAACTGTAAGGGATCTAAAAACTATAATTGGGAAGATGAAGAAGCAACGGCTGTAAGGATAAGAATACTAGAAGGAACACAACGACCGTACCTAGATTTCATGATAGACAATGGTGCAATCGTGAACCTAATAAAGATCGGAGCGTTGCATGATGACCTACCAATAAGCATTGAAGACGCCACAGAATTGGGAGGCATCACGGACCTGACCGTGTAGACGGCAGAATCAGTGTACCTGGAGATAAGAGGAACCTCTGTGAAATTCCCGTAATGGAAGACAATTTCCCCATAAAATAAGATGGCATGCTGGAAGAAATTATATGAAAAAGGAAGAAGCCGTAATTTCTTATAATAAGAAAGCTCTCATGGAGAGTGGCGAGGTCATGCACCCTATACCATTCATAGGACATAAGGAAGAACATGACTCTAAAAATCTAAAGAAGGTATACAAATGCAAACAAGCGAATGAAGTGTTAAGAGTAGAAACAAAGAGTAATGAAGAAATTAAGTCAACGGAGCAAAACGTTATCAGCAAAAAAAATATCACATTGAACAAAGTGAAGTATGTGATAAAGGCCAAAATTAGACAAGTGGTTGAGATTAACTTAATTAAAAGTGACCTGAAGAAAGGCTACATTTCCAGAATAGACGCAAATGAGAATTTAATCTTGGGAGAAGGTGTGGTTAGCAACGTAAATAACACTTATCAAATGATGGCCATAAACACTAGCGAGCAAGATGTAACAATAGAAGTAGACCCAAAAGAGTTAATACCTTTCGACACTAGACCAGACTTTTCGCAAGAGATAGATAGTGAATTTAGTGGTGATACAATTGTGGACCAAATCAAGAGACTAGAACGAGTAAAAGGATCGATCAGAAGAAGCCATTTGAACAGAAAAGAGTTAAAAATTGTGGACCGCATCATTGAAAATTTTCTGGATCGATTTCTATGGTCCAGAAGACAGGCTCATATGCACTGATATGATTGAGCATCATATACATTTAGAAAATGGTGTACCCTCAAACACAAGCATTATAGACATCTTCCACAACACAAACAAGTCATAAGAGAGAGTGTAGCCAAGAAGCTCAAGGACAAAATCATAAAAGAATCCAATTCTCCATGTAACTCACCAATCGGGATCGTACCCGAGAAACCGGAAAGCCATGACAAACCAAGATGGCGCATGGTGATTGATTTCAGAGAATTAAATAAAAAAACCATAAGAGACGCATACTCATTACCAAACATTGCGGATATAATGGATCAGTTGGGAGGAGCAACCTACTTTTCAATATTTGAGTTGGCCAGTGGTTTCCAACAAATACCAATGGCCCCTGAAGATTGCTATAAAACTGCGTTTACAACAATAAACGGGCACTACAAGTATACAAGAATGCCTGAAGGTTTAAAGAATGCCACGGCCATCTGCCACCGTCTCATGGAAACGTCCTTAGAGGACTCCAAAACGTTGAAATGTTAGTATACCTGAACGACATCATAGTATATAGTAAAAACTTGAAGGACCATGAAAGAAGAATTCGAAATTTCATGGAGATGTTAAGAGAAGCTAAATTAGTCTTACGACCCGATAAAATTGAATTCTTTAGAAAAAAAGTTCGATTCCTGGGACGTATAATTAATGCGGAAGGGATAGAACCTAACCCAGAGAAGGTTTCAGTAATAGGCAAACTTGCCACACAAAAGGGTGCAAAGAACATAAGGGAAGTACTTGGAATCTTTGGATACTTCTGGAAATACATCAAAGACTTTGCTAAAATAGCGAAGCCATTGAACGACCTACTAAAGAAAAATGTAAAATTCGAATGGACTCCCCAATGCGACGAAAGCTTCCAGAAACTCAAGCAATGCCTAGTGGAAGAACCCATCTTACAATTCTCGGATTTCGATAAAGAATTCACGTTATCCACGGACGCATCAGACTATGCGATTGGAGCAGTCCTGAGTCAGGAAAAGGATGGATTTGATCACCGAGTTTAATACTTGTCGAGAGCTTTAAATAAAGTAGAAAGGAACTACTCCACTGACTGAAAAAGAGTGCTTGGCAGTATACTATATGCTCTACATCAGTTTAGAGTATATTTACTGTGTCGCAAGTTCACACTAGTGTCTGATCATGAATTACTAAATTGGATGCATAGCAGAAAGGCTCCTGGGCAAAGACTAATAAGCTGGATTTTTATATTCACGGACTACGAATATACATTCAAATATAAACCAGGAAAGCTAAACAGAAACGCTGATGCTCTATCAAGAAACCCTCCCGAAGTAACCGAAGAAAAAATAAATGAAAATCTGCCAAGATCATAGTGATGATATTGAAGAAAAGGCAGACCTATAGGAGCGAAAACAAACAAAGAGGCACCCAAACTAGAACATAGTGTGGTAGCGTAGAGAACAAGAGCAAAGCGAGCGCAGATACAGAGTCCAGTAGGACAATACATTAAACAAGGAGGACCGAGTAAGGCATCCAAACTCATTGGCCCGAAGAAAACCACACAAGCAGGAGGAGCATCAGCCACAGAAGCAACTTCTGTCAAACCAAGAGAAATCCCAGGAAGTTCATCTGATCTAGACTCGGACATTTTGATGACAGTCAATCCATCTAGAAAGTCATGGCTATCGTCAACAGCTAATGAGGACAGCGAATTGGACAAACCACCATTACCAGACCCCAGATACAGCGGATTGCGACAAGAAGACTCAGAAACCAAGAAAGACGAAGCCCAAGAAGTACCAAAAGATGAAACATCTTCTTCAGAAAACGGTCAAGACAAGACTATAAGCAATATCGCAATCGAAATGAGCGCAGTGGAAGACTCTCAATCTGAAGAGAATACTCACGAAGAATCGATAGAAAATTTATCAGTCAAGACCACCCTAACAAAGTGAGAAGTAGAAGAAGCTAGTAGAAATTTGAGGAAAGTATGAGAAAATATGAAATGGACAAACAAACTGATACCAACGAATCTGTAACTGAAATAGCTATATAGCTAGACTTACCCTCATACTTCTCGGACGACGACAATGTACCCGACGATGTGCGTGAAGCAATCTACATATCGAATCCACGGTTTAAAAAGGAAACTGACGTAGACAAAGTCTGGAGAAAAACTGTTCAAACCTTCATAAAGCGAGCACGATAGAAACTACAAGAAACATCAGGCCAAGAACACATAGAAAATGAGTCAGATGTCAAAAGTGTGACAAACATCATATCGCCATCAGTGAGAAAAACATTATCAGTCACGCCGACAATAAAAAGTGATAGTCCCACGGCCAACAGCACGCCGAGAAAGAACCAAAGAAAATTAGGAGTGTTGAGCGAGATAGAAGCCGAAGAAGAATCGATCATAGACATAAGATTTTCAAAGCCATCAGATCAACAATGCCTTTTCTCCTACCCACACCACCGGGTTTAGAACTACTGAATAAAGGTCATGATATACAACAAGACGATAAAAAATCTGAAAGCAATTTAACTCAAATCACTGCAGAAATAATGCGATTTCCCCATAACCTAATCACTGTGAGGGAATGTCTCACATACAAGCGAGACAATATTGTACATTTCTTATCAGCGGTTTGTGACAATACATGGTTCGTTACCAAACTACTGAAAGAAATAGGAGCCATCCATCTAATGAAAATAAAAAACAGGAAACCAAAACTAGGACAAGTTCTGGTTACTCCTTTCAAGAATCACCAAATATTCACTGTAATAGTGAAGGACAAATACTTCAATACAATCAGAATGGAGAATCTGCATGAAGGACTCAAATATTTAAAAGAAACACTAATTAACAAAAACATCAAAAGCTTTCGAGTAGCACAAAAAGGAGACATTCTGGACCAGAAGACACAGGAAAACCGAAAAACACAGGAAAGAAATAATTAGCCACCTACATGACAGTTTGACAGGAGGACATAAGAGAATCTATCAAACCTATCAGAAACTAAGAGAACGATATTACTGGCCGGGAATGAGAAACGACGTTCAAAATTACATCAGACGATGTAAAAATTGCCAATAACAGAAGATAGAACGATTCAAGACAAGAGAAGCAATGATTATCACGGATACACCGATAGAAGCCTTCGACAAGATGTCAATCGACACAGTGGGAAAATTGAAGGTAACATCAAGAGGAAACTGCCATATTTTAACAATGCAGTGCAATTTAACCAAGTACCTAATAGCAATACCTATCAAAAATCTTAACGCAACAATTGCTGATGCACTGGCAAAGTACCTCATTTGCCAATTTGGAGCCCCGAGAGCCACATTCTCAGACAGAGGGACCAGTTGATTGTCTAACATAGTTGAATCGCTATTAAAATTATTCAAAATAAATCATTTGACCACCTCAGAGTATAGAGCCCAAACAAATGGGTCATTGGAAAGAACATATGCCCCAATCATAGAGTTCATTAGAATATACTCTGAAAGATGTGACGATTGGGATCACTTAACGCCATTCACAACCTTCACATATAATACTAGTATACACGCGGCCACAAATTTTACCCCTTTTGAACTATAGTCCAGGCGGTAGAGCAGTAATAGTAGGGTATAATGATGTTGTTTGATAACGCAAAAATTTTTATGCAGAACGTTGCCGAATATTATGTACAACAATAATCTATGTTTGTCTACTCCAAAAAGAGCTTGCTAAATGCTCAAGAACAACAAATGTACCGACAAATGTAACAACAAATGTCTAAAACTTTGAAACAAAGCCTTAAATCAAAAAAATTTACTCTTTATTTTTTGTTTATTTGACGATTTTCTATACGATTATGAGAATTGCGAATCGAAAAACTTTAATTTTCCATGCATAATATGCGAAAATTAGTAAAAAATCATACGTCAACTTTGAGAAATTTTTTCGGAAAGTAAAAATTCATAAATATTTATCAAATTTTCAGAAAAGATAGTTAAGCATATGACAATTACGCACAAAAATTTTTGTAAACGTTTGGCCGTGTAGTTTTTTACTGGCAATTTTTAACAGTTACTTTATATCAGAAGAAACAATGAGCAATTATAAAATATATAGCCATCCTCACTCCTGCTCCCACACCGCTCAGCCGACGAACTCCTCTGATTACGGTATTTTCATCGATTTTTCTTTCATTAGGCTTACATCCGTCGAAAATGCACAAGACGAATATAGAAAGTATTTGCAACCAGCTAGAGAGTATTTTTTTAATTTCGATTTAACAATTAATTGAGCCATAAATTATTATTAACTTTGTGGGCCTCTACCTCCGGATTTACACGGTCAAATTTCGTCGTTTTGAGCTAAAATGAAAGTGCTCGCAAAGCAGTATTTAGATGGGAAACAATTTTTAAATTACATCGAACCGATGCGGTAAACGAGAAATTATTTATAATGGAAAAAATTTGACAAAATTTAAAAATAATTGTAAAAAGTTACTAAAACGTAAAATTGATTTTTTTTATAATTGCTAATTGTTTGTTATGATATTAAGTAACTGTTAAAAATTGCGTGCTCCTTTTTCACTGTTGTTTAAACAGGTACGCGCGATCAACTTTTTTATAATTTGTTAATTAATAATTATGGCAGTAAAAAACTACGCAGTCGATCGTTACCAAAATTTTTGTGCGTAATTGTCATATGTTTAACTATCTTTTCTGAAAATTTGATACATATTTATCAATTTTTACTTTCCGAAAAAATTTCTCAAAATTGACGTATGATTTTTTACTAATTTTCGCATATTATTGATGGAAAATTAAAGTTTTTCGATTCGCGATTCTTATAATCTTATAGGAAATCGTCAAATAAACAAAAAATAAAGAATAAATTGTTTTGATTTAAGACTTTGTTTCAATGTTTTAGACACAAATGTATCGAAAAATGGGTCATTTTTCGATATTTCGGTACATTTGTTGTTTTTAAGCATTTAGCAATCACTTTTTGGAGTAGGAAAACATAGATTGTTGTAGTACACAATATTCGGCAACTTTCTGCATAAAAATTTTTGCGTTATCAAACAACATCCATTTTGATTGCTCTATCCCCTGGAATACTAGTTTATGGGAGAATAGCACGTTTTCCTTTGAGAATCCCATCTGATGAGAAACTAAAAAGCTATAACATCTTCATGCGCCACCTAGTACTGAGGCTAAAAGAAATGAAGCTTTCAACAGGTGAGACCCAAGTAGCCAACAAAGTTAAAACCAAAGATAAGTATGACAAAAAGGTCAAAGCATTTGAAGGGGAAGTCAGTGGATGCGCTATGTTAATTAAAGAACCCTGTATCAACAAATTTGACTCCTATAGGAATAAAATGTTAAAGATTACAGCATTTGTCGATAGAAAGAATGTAATTCTTGAATACCCTAACGGAAAAAGAGTTAGAAAACACATTGACAAATTAAAATATGTCGAAGCAAATCCTGCCCATGTTCTGATTATAATATAAAAAAATCTAAGGTACAATATTATTTATGCATGTAATTAATCACTATATTTCTAAAGGATGAGAGCCCCGAACATAATTATTCTAATAATTTTAAGTATAAATATGATGACCCAAATCGGACCCGTGTACCAGTTGGACCCTTTAAACTCGAACCCTGGCATATATTTTAAGAAAATGGATCCCATAAAAATTAAGAATGACTGAAAAATCCGAATTTACATCAACGTCTACGACTTCATGCAGATACGCAGGCCATTGGACTCCTATCAAGCCGTCTACAACAACTGCATACCAAGAAAAGCGGAAAACAAATGTAAACATGCTCTAGGATTGGATCTCATAGAGCTCAAACACAAAATCTTACATTACATACACAGAGAAATAAATAAAACAATCAAGACCATGGGATATTACAGCCATCCAATCGCAAGAAACCCCAGATGTATTCGGACAAAAACGTTAGCACCACTAGGCATAGTAGGCACTCTAAGTAAAAGCTTATTTGGATCAGTCACAACAGACGACGTAGATGATATCAACAGAAATATAGACAACTTAATCCAAGACCAAACCAAAACGGTGCATATTATAGACAAAAATGCGCACATAGTGTCAGCACAATTTGAAGAATTGCACAATATTACCCAGAACCACCAACAGGTACACCAAAGCTTTGAAGCCGTCAAGCACCAAAGCCACCAAAGCAGTCAATAATATGGTCAAACAAGATGAAGAGCTGAAACATTTAGTAGAAATGTCAGTATATGTGAGACGCCTAGAGTCAACACTAGATCACTTAATAATAAGTAACGAAAAAGTGCTAAAAGTACTGAGGTGCTTAAAAGAAGGGAAAATCCTGAACCTTTAACAACAAACATGATACACCAAATAATGACAGACGTAAAAATGACAAGAGGTAACTTGGATTTCGCAATATCGACGGAAGATCTAAGGATAGAGGAAATCACAAAAATATCGGAAATCGATGCTATATATGAGAATGGCAAGACTATCGCTGTACTTCCCATTCCATTAGTCGAGAGATACCCATATCTAACATACGAATGGCAAGCTGTAACAGTATCTCAACATAAAACCAATAGATCTACGGGACTAGCCTTCATAGAACTATCGCATAAATATATTGCAATAAGTTCAAACGAAGAAAAATACATAAAATTTGAAGACAATCTTGAAACCCAATGCATTAGAACCCACTATTCATCTATTTGCCCAATATTAGGACCTCCTCAGAGCGCACCAAATACACAGGACTGCGAAGCAACCATGCTGATAAATTCCAGTGCTTAAGTGTTAAAAACTTGCGATATAAAATACAAGACCAGTACCAAGACGCAATGGAGGTATCTAGAAAACGACCAATCCTGGTTATTTTCCAGATCCTGAGCAATAACGACTCTCATGTCCAAATGAAGAAGACGTCAAAATAATCTTAAAAGAAGCTGGTATTATACTCATCTCACCAACTTCCGTAGGTAGAACAGCGAACACTTTAATAATTGGTCAAGAAACCAAATCCGTTCAAGTGACATATTTGTACAAACTCGAGATTGAATTAAAAATACAAAACATGTACCCATTCCTAAGCCCTGAAAACTCGGACCTTGACAATGGTCTACCACCAAGTATGGAAATACTTGGACCCATTCCGGGGTTTAACCAAGCGAAACCCTTAGGATAAATGATTATTGAATTTGAATGAAATTAAATATCACAAGAGGCGAGATTATCATACAAATAGTTTATTGTATGGCAGCGTGACCTTTCAATTAATAGTGATAGTAATAGCCAAAGTCAAAAGGCAGTATTTATCTGGTAGAGCAAGCAACTGGGAATGGCAACAAAGTTCCAACAAACGCGAACATAGAAACGACCCTCATAGATAACCCCAAACCTTCAACATCGAAAATGACCAGAAACAATTTTCAAAACTGCGTGAAAGGCGACCATTGAGCTAAATATTATACATATATGCGAATTCTTACATACGATAGAACCGTAGACTAGTACCCTATAAGAATAACGTTTATTTACAGACCAGGACCTCACGAACGCTTGAACCGACACATCGATGTTCTGTGATGTTAACATACCTCTATGGATTATAGTAAAAGAGTTTGAATAGATAGGCACACCATACGCTGTATATGTAGAGGACCACAAATCGGACCCAAAAAGCAAGAAAATTATACTATGCTTCGACACCGAGAAACAAGCCACAAAAGTCAATGAACTGAATTACGCTTATGAAGCAAAACAAGTTCAAACGGCGCACGAGGCTAATGGCTGGACTCTCAAGAGAAATCATGGTGATTCCAACGAAAAGAGTACCCACAGTTAGACCCCAAGTGCATGTCACAACCAACACGCAGCACAAGGATCAACTCAGCAAAAACAGGCTATTTTGCCTGCTACCCTGGGTAGGCAAAGACAAAGAGAAAGATAAAGCATTCTTCAGACACTTCGCTCAATTTGGACCAATGGTGTACTACGAAACAGTACGAGATAAAATAGGACGTCTATCCTATGGCTATGTACAGTAGTTCAAAGACCAAAATGCCGAAAAGGCGAGAAGGAAAAGCAACCTCATCTACAAAGCGACCTATCCCGAACCAAGAAAACAAACGCGAAACAATACTGAGATGGAGACCGAATTCTATCTATTCTGCAAAAAAAGATAGACCTAAATATCTATAATTTGCATGAAGCAACGTGCAAAAAACAAACCATGTGGACCACTTTCAGGGACTCAGAACAGTCATCATAAAGCAGTCGAATACCAACTCTGGATGAACTGAAGAACACGTTGGCGTAGATAGAAAGCCTAGAAGAAAAAAAGGTCAACCGATCAGTGGACCCACAAACCCTAGCCGCACCAACAGTTGAGAAAAAGAAGGAAAATAATACTGAGAGTGCATGTGAACAGATGAATGTAGACGAATGAAAATCCGAATCCAGAAATAAATCACAACCAAAATATATCCTATCGTGTCTTCAATAACCTTATCTCGCCAAGAACCAAACACATACACGTTATATGAAACAAAACCAAGAAACTCATTCACCACAACACACACAGCACACATAAACAATTACAACATAACTGCTAATACTACTAATGTACTCACTCTCTCGCTCACACTAAGGGCCGTTGTCTCTCCCAGGTCCCGCGATCGCGTGTCTCTCTTGAGCCTTCGTTCAGTGTCACTTTTATTATCGATAGGTGAAGACGTCTCGCAGTATTCACGTTTCAAAAATGGCTAATAGTGATAGTGATTATACCGACAACGAGTCTATTTCTGAAAGTATATTGGCAGCTGCTGACCATGCAGTGAAAGATTTACTACCAGAAAAATCGAGAATAATTTACTACAGTCGTTATGAAGACTTTATAAAGTGGAAAAAGATGAAAAAACAACAAATCTTTTGACGCATGTCGGAGAGAGGAACTACACGGAAAGAAATTTTGTATTACCACACCTCTATGGTTAGACATGTTTGATTACAAAAAATGTTGGTATTTGTAGAAACCAAAAATTCGACTTGTTTTAGTTCCAACTGGAATTGTATAATGTCGACAGATTTCGGAAGTCAGCGAAGTCGAAATTGGAGTCTTTTTAACTCTTCTTTGGACGTGCAGAACATCCGAGTATTACGGTCATCAATGAACTCGACGTTGGAACTTCCTGGTTTCCAAAGTCGAGGTTGTTGACGTTTGAGTATATCGGAGGTGTTTACGAAAGGTTGAGTTTTTTTTATAGAAGCACATGTGACGGGAGAGCGGTAATGCTGTAAGCGAATTTCGGAACTGGAGAAACACCGGGAATGGGTGGAGTGAGAGAACTCGGACTTGGAAGTCTACGAGTTCCAACATGGGATTAAAGCATGCAATGGCTTGAATCGTAATAACTCCGAGAATATTCGAATTCGTCCATTTCCAGTTGGAACTGTATTATTACGAATTTCGAACTCTAATGCTACAATTTTCTCGGAGTTTATTTACCTCAAATAATGTGCTGTATAAATTCCAAATCCGCAATAAATAAATACTATTAGGTGTATTGTTTTACCTCCGAAGATTTCGATACTGTGGTGATTCAAAATTTCTTTCCGTGTACACAAAATTGTATTAGATAATATCAAAGTACTGGATACATATACTATTGTGACGCACATCGAAACAAAGATGCACGTTCCTCGATCGTTCACGCTTGAAGGTGAATACTTCGAATTCGTCCACGAATATATACAATTACGACCTTCTGTCATCAACACAAATAAGTTGTTTATCGGCTACCACAACGGTGCTTGTATTAACCAGCCCATTGGAATAAACACGATTGGTGACATGTCCAAGAATATAGCCACATGGCTAAATCTAGATAATCCTGAATTGTATCCTGGCCACAGTTTTCGCTAACAGCGGTGCTGATATAACAACGCTTAAGCGCTATGGCGGTTGGAAGCCGGGACAGGTCGCGGAAGGTTACATCGAAGATTCGACGGGTAACAAAAGAAAGATTTCAATGCGAATCACGGACGCTATTAATGAAGAAGATAATACTCCAGCTTCTAAGAAAGTGAAATCTACGATAACACTTACTAAAAAAGAAATAATTCGTGAAATGTAAAGTTTTTTCAATTTAGAAATTTATTATTCTTGAATGCAGTTAGTTATCTATAAGATTTTTCTCTGTGACATGTCATATAGTAACCAGTAACAAAAAAAATGTTATGTTTATCTTATATAGAAACCCGATGTGTTAATAATAATAACTATATAGTATATGAAGCGAAATTCGTTGAGATTTACTGACAGTGTACATATATAAATATTATATTTGTAATTGCAATTTATTTGGTATTTTTCGTCCATTAGCGATTGGTAATTATAAAAAAAATTGTGTCTACTCACAATTAAATTGAAACAAAAGTTCTCATTCATACATACATTAAATTGTTTTCTTTTTTTACAAATAACTTTGTGTTTTCTTAAACACAATGCGAATTTTATGCACGCATGCTAAAAAATATCGTATGCGACTCGGGCGTACGTTTTACCCACTCGCGTGATCGTGTGTCAGTCGTGCCCAGCTTCGCCGGGCACTCGTACACGGCAATCACTGCTCGTGTGTAAAATCGCATTTTACGTCCTTGTTGCATAATATACTGTTTTAATTTCGAGGGCAACAACTTAACGTGCTTGCGTTCTCCCCCTCTCCCCTATCTCTCTCTCCCTCTCCCTCTCTCGTCGCTATCGTCTCCCTCTATCGTCGGATCGTGCTAGCAACTGGGTGCGCTCTTTTCTCTTTGATCGATCCCAGGTCGTTGCTTTTCAGAGCGGGGAAACTTCTTCGCCTCTCAACAGGGTCGCCGGCGTCCCTCAGGGCAGCCGGCTCGGTCCTTCGCTCTTCGCGTTGTTCATCAACGATCTACCTTGTGTACTGAAGCACTGTTCCCATCACTTATATGCGGACGACTTGGTCATTTATCTACATGGCAGCCTATCGGATTTAGGTAATATCGTCGCTAGGATTAATGAGGACCTCGCTGCCATTTCTCTATGGGCAGTGGATAACGGACTTGTCATCAACGCCGCCAAAACTCAAGCCATGTGGGTCGGCTCTCGAGGCTTCATCAACCAACTACAGGTTATTCATCGGCCAGACATTGTCCTGAACGATACTACTATAGTGCCTGGCGACACACTCAAGGTCCTAGGCGTGATCCTTGACTGTACGCTCTCGTGGCGTGCACATTGCAATGCCATCGCTAGGCGTAGTTTTGCAGCTCTTTCTCGACTTCGCAAGTGCGGTGATTTCTTGCCTGCTCCCACTCGTCTTACGCTAATCAAGACCTTAGTTTTCCCTCACCTCGATTACTGCGCGGGAATCTTTCTGGACCTCTCTAATGAGCTCGCTACTAAGTTAGGTCGTTGCAAAAATGCAGCTGTACGCTTTGCCACCGGTGTCAAAGTCTTCGAGCACATCTCGCCCACCTACAAAAGGCTCGAAATCTTAAAATTTCCTGCGAGACGCGACTTCTTAACGATTAGTCTTCTAGTCACTATCATGCGCACAGGATTACCCGAATATCTAGCCAAGAGGATTATGTTCGTTCCTAAGGACAAACCCGGTAGCAGGAGGCGCTCGGAGCTCGATATTGCGGTCCACTCATTCGGTACGGAGTGTTTCAGGCGCTCTTTCTGCGTGGGCGCCGCGTACATTTGGAACGATCTCCCTCACAATCTGCGGCTATTGTATAAGCGCCCCTGCTTCAAGAGTCAATTGTACCAGCACCTCCTTGCGACGTCCTGATTTTATTTATCTTATTCTATATAGTCTTGCGCAAACCGTCCGTCTGATATTGTAAACACACCGTAAGTCTAGGCAAGGACAATCTAGTCTGTCCCCTTAGCCTTAAGTTGCGAATTTTATTTTTGTACACTCGTTTTTAGCTATCTACTTGTCTACTCGTTTTTGTACCTGTTTATTGCATACGTGCTTTTTTTAACTACTGACTGTTATTATTTTATATTATTATTATTTTAATGTTACTTGTGCGTACCCGTTGGCAGGGCAGCGAGCCCTTATTACCTTGTACTCTCTTATGTATTGTTTTACTCTGTACTGCTTGTGGCTATTTCGGACCTTGAATCCTTAGCCGTTAATAAATTAATTCTAATTCTAATTCTAATTCTCTCTCTCCACCTCTCCACCTACCCCCCCCCCCTCTCTCGCTCTCTTTCTCATGGCACGGACTCATAAAATTCGAGTCATCCCGTCGCCTTAAATAGTTGATACTTTAGTTATATAGTGAATATATTTTTACTGAATAAGTTATAGTAATAGCGATAATATTTAATAAAAATATAATTGTAATAAAAATAAATAAAGGTTATGAAATTCATAAATTTCGTTTTACTATTTCACACGTCGTTACATATTGATTACCTTTACTTCCATCCATGTCAAGGGATATTTAGTCGTTTTTTTTAAACGATTGAGCTTGTGCTTGAAATATGTATAAAATTAACTATAAAATTGGCCTCCCCGATATGTATGAAATGAGAGCATGCAGTATTCATTAGATACAAGTTATCGTGCTAGTCTTTTTCTTTCCACTCTTCGTCTTCTTCATCTTCTTCTTCGTCTGATCTTATAATCTTTTTTCATACCTCTCTTTTTCACATGACGACCAATGCTGCCTCTTGCAAATACAACTTCAAAATTCAACACGAGTCGTTGATGAAAGCACTGCTGTCCACAAGCGAGCACTTGTCGTATCGAAAAATGTCCTAAGGCACCATACCTGCCGCGCCTCACTGAGAAATTATTGTCTAAGCGTATCGAGCGAGATATAAAACGATGCAGAAAACACAAAATACACCTTTAAATTTATTACAAATAGAACAGTTACTTTTTTTAAAGCACTTATCCTAAAATCGTGCATTGAGAACAAACGATATCGTCTGTGTACATTTACGTAACCAAAGTACAAAAATTGTTGAAATACATGACAAGTGGTTGTATATCAAATATTAAGTATGCATAATACACCCATTTTTGGATATACAATTTTTAATCTCACAATGGTTGAAAAATGATATCTATGCAAAAGAGGTATATCCTATAGACATAAAATTTGCTATACAAGCGCTTGTCATATTTCATAAAATTTAGACAATCATTATCACGAACAGTAGTAGAAGCTATATATGTATGTTACAGCAGTAATAGCACTAGACACGAGACGAGTAGCTGTTGTAATAATTTGTACCTCCTTGGACTAATTGGAACACATTCCTAAAAAATAATAATTTTCAATTATAGTTAATATTATGTACATACACATGAATTCGACATCCACTTATAATTGAAAGGTTTTCCCCAAATTGTTCGGCTCTTCCTAAATTTTCAGCCTAATTGATCATCTGGGCATTAAGGAAAGCTGCGCCAAATGACTTAAAATTAATAAAGTATTTTTGGTGATTCGATTGTTGAACATTCGGATACAGATATATGTCTTAAAGCTATAAAAATAACAAAAGTTTTCAATACCAATATCAATACTATTGTTGAATTCCTTATAGGCAGCCTATGCACACATCAGTTACAGCAAAAGGTAACCTCTTCAATCAATTTACCAAAATAATATAAATAATATAAATTAAACAGTAGTTTTGTAATTTTTTTTTTTTTTCAGGTTTTACGCATTAACAACAAGGATACTTATGTAATTCGAAGTGTTTTGATCACACGAATGCTGATATATGCTCCATCAAATAAATAAAAACAAGGGAAATCCATATAATTCAAAAGTGAATTTGTATTTATGGTATACAGTGTTTTATATTATTTTCATTAGTAAAAATTACATATAGTATATTATATTCAAGTAAAATTTTTTTATATATAATGAAAAGACAAAATGTTGACAGTAATATTTTACACGATTTAAAAGGCTTGAACCCTTAATTTATCTCAGATTCATCTGAGATCTCAGGTCAGATCTCAGATGAGAATATAAGATTTTTAATTTTTCTGGGAATTGCCATATCCTTCTAAGTGAGATCTCAGGTGAGATCTCATGTCATATCTCACCCGAGATTTTGCCACAGAGAACATAAACTGCGTACTTGCATCTCTAAAAAATTATTTACCTCTCTACAAACTGAGTTTGTTATTTGCTACTAGGTTTGATTTTCTTGCTTGGCTAAAGGAAACTTCCTGAAGATAAACTTTAAATTATATAACAATAATAAAAATTTTTACTGTTGCATATAAATACAAAGTATGCAACAGAAAATAAGATAAAAATTAAGTGAGTGCTATGATTGTATGCTATGTGAGTACGGAATTTGGGAATAATCATACGGCATATTTATAATATACAATATTACAAATTATTTTGATTAAAATCGTTTAACTTCTATTACAAGATTTATCCTAAGATAAAATTTAATACTCTCTATTTTTTTGTGATAAGGAACACTTTTACCACTAGAAACCCAAATCTACCTCCGCTGAAACTGAGCAATGGGCACGTACAGCTTCACCTAGTATTCATCAATAAAAAACAAGCTATATGGTAAAAAATAAATGTTTTGTTTTCTTTCTAAAGAAACCTTGTAATAGTAAATTTTGAAATCTTAAAAACGTGTATCCATATGCCCAATTAAAGTCGCTGTGAATGAACTCAAGTACAGCAGAAAAAACCAAAATATTCTTCTTGCTGGATTGTGGGCTGCAGCGGAAAGAAAGGACTTGAATTTATTTATGAAAGCATTTGTTGACGAATTAGAAGATTTGTATGAGAATGATTTTCAATGTTTCCCACCTAATTCTGATGAACCAGTCACAGTGAAAGTTCATACAATTTTGGTCCCAGTGGATTCTGTTCAAAGATGCGCACTTCAGAACCTTCATCAGAATAATGACGTATGCGGCTGTACATTCTGCCTACATCCAGGTAAGAATATTCCTGTTGATAAAGGTTATGCACGCATATACAGTGGAGGAGAAGGTGTAAAAATATCAACATTTCAGAGATGCAATACAGGCTCAACAAGAAGAGAATACTATTAATGGAGTAAAAGAAGTTTCTGTTGTAATGTTCCTTCCAGTTTTTAATATTATAAGATATTTTCCACCTGAGTATATGCATTCCGTTTTACTGGGAGTAGTAAAACTCTTTCTTTCTGATTGGATAGATCCTAAAAATTGTAATGAATCGTGGTATATTGGGACTAAATCACCTATTACACCGGCACACAAAATAAACAAAGTTGTCTGCGCGAGAAATCAGACCTATCTATCTTTATGTTTTTCGGATCACTGAATTCGAATATAAGGTCAGTTAGGCCCCATCACGTAAGGTTCAAGGTTGGTTGGAGCTCAAATTAAGAAGAAAAGGTTTAAAAAAATTAAAATGCCATACATTTATGTTTTTTCGGTCGCTGAATCTGAATCCGGGGTCAGTTTTACCCGATCACGTCAGGTTCAAGGTCAATTTAAGGTCAAACTGAGAAGAAATGGTTAAAAGAAATAAAAATGCCATACATCTTTCAACCATTTCTTCTCAGTTTGACCTCGAACTGACCTTCAACCTGACGTGATGGGGCCTAACTGACCTTATGTTCGAATTCAGCAACCCGAAAAACATAAAGATAGATAAGTCTGATTTCTCGCGCAAACAACTTTTTTTTTGTTTGTGTGCCGGTGTTATTGATGATAGATTAACACAAATACTACCTCCATCTGAGGTTACAAGAACTCCTCAATCTACTGCAAATCTGAAGCAATGGAAAGCATCTGATACAAACAATATTTGCTATACTACTCACTGTCTACATCAAAAGATATCCTTCCATCTAATTTGTACAAACATTGGTCTTTATTTGTTTATGCTGCCAATGTATTCAATAGTGATAACATTGCGGAACGTGCTTTTTTAAGAGTTACGTCTGCAATAAAACTTTTTGTTACGAATGCAGAAGTGTTATATAATGTTGCACATACCAGATGCAGTTAAAGATTTTGGAGCACTTTATGCATGGTCAGCATTCCATTTTGAATCTTATAATTTCGTTTTAAGGAATATGCTGCATAGTTTGCAAGCAGTTTTAAGTCAACTTGTAAGTCATACTTGCGCTTTTAATCGATTAAATATATGGATACATTTGATAGACCTAATTGTAGTATTCAGGGAAAAACATTGTATCTCAATATGATGGAAAAGTATAAGAGTAGAACTGGACAACTAGCATTTGATGAAAATCGCTTAGTTCTATTTGGAGAAGGAACACTGGTTACTCTTTCATTAATTGAAAAAATATCTATTGAAGCACTGATTCATAAAAGTATAAAAGAACGTAACAAAATATGAGAGATTTATCTATAATAATGTTTTATATTACGCAAGCTCATATAAAAGAATATTGGAAAAGAATAATAGTATAGTTGCACTTACATCTGGAAATTACATGAAAATCACATCAATTGTAAATGTAATTACAGTCACTGGAATGCAAAAGTATATTATTATTGGAAATGCTTTTGAAATTTTAAATGAAGCATTATGTTCGCACAATAATTGTTCATCATCTGACTATGGTGCTGCCGTTAGAGAAAGTAATATTATTACTACACAAGACATCTGTAGTAAATGTATTCTTTTGCTATGTAATACATCCCATTATATTATGAAACTTGTTAATAAAGTGGAAACTGATTAAATCAAAATATATATCAAAAGTATTTGTTAAACTATTATAACTTATTAATAATGGGCATCGATTTAGGATAATAATACTTCAAAATTATTATAATATTAATATTAATTTACATGTATGTATCTTTTGCGAATAATTAATTTTATTAGTCTTTGATATTCAGATTTTCATGTTTAATATTTATTATATGTATTAGTTTAAAAACTCATCGCCAACTCTTTTTTTTTAACTTTGTCATTGCTGAAAATCAACTTTGGCATTATTTATTATAATTATGGGGATCATCAATTATTAGTATCTTCCAAAAAATGTCTAATATATCTCAAATTTATAAAGTTTACAAGATTTTTTGTACTCTCAATATCTGAAAATAAACTCTATATTTTTTGAGTGTCTATATATCAGAGTTAACTACAATTTTTTTAGAGTTGCTCCCAAGATTTAAGAGTATATCATTCTCGATGTTTGGAAGTCTACTCCCAAATTTCGTCAGTAACTCCCAATGCTTCAGAGTTAAAACCCAACTAATTCAATAATTGAGAGTATACGCTCAATGTTGAGAGCTCATTATCAATTATTGACAGTATATACTCAACTTTGAAAGTGCACTCTCGATTGTTCAGAGTATATGCTCAACTTTGGAAGTGCACTGTCAATTGTTCAGAGTATATGCTCAACTTTGAGAGTTTATTCTCAATTGTTGAGAATATATGCTCAATTTCAAGAGTATATTCTCAAATATTGAGAGTATATTCTCAAAATTGAGATTAAACTCTTAAAATTGAAAGTTAACTCTCAAATTTGAAGGTATACTAAATTTTAAAGTAGAGAAAAAAAGTTTTGTCAAGTCTTGAGAGTGTACTCTCAAAATTCAGATTAAACTCTTAAAATTGAGAGTTAACTCTCAAATTTGAAGGTATACAGAATTTGAAAGTAAACGCTTAAAATTTGGAAGTATTTTTCGTAAGGGACATTATGCTATACTAGGCAATATCATGCTAACATATGTTTAGAATCTGCCAAGAAATATTTCTTTTTGTAAAAATTATAAGACTTT
The DNA here is from genome assembly GCA_020010945.3 of Muscidifurax raptorellus. NCBI lineage: Eukaryota > Metazoa > Arthropoda > Insecta > Hymenoptera > Pteromalidae > Muscidifurax > Muscidifurax raptorellus. The sequence goes on from JAHUUD020000006.1 coordinate 3,256,681, forward strand.
GTTATGTTGGGTTAATTCATGTAAAATGGGTCAATCTATGTGAAATTGGAGCCAAATGTCAGAATTGACATAGGTGTAGCATAGTATAGGACAGATTGGCACGGTTTAGTATGATATGTCACATAGTTTAATGCAGTTAAGCATGATTTAAAAGTAACTGCCACGGCAAATTAATTTCACTGAGATTGGACATTATTATTAATTAGCTAACTGATAAGAGTTTTGGGATTGACATAAATTACCTAAGTGTGTATATGATACACGCATAAGTATTTACACCAGAGTTTTTATACAATTATGAAATTCTATACTTTACGATTATGTAACATTCAAGACTTACTTGCATTCATATTCTTTGCCTTTGATTGAAATTATTGTTCTTGAATATAGTGTATCGATACCATCAATAGCTGGTTGTTTACTTCCTTCTTGACATTGTAATAAGCCACATCGGACATTCCTGCAATGCATATTTATATTATAATAATATATATACATAAAATGTCGACAATACTAAATAAAATATTACAGTGATTTCGCATAAGTAAAGTCAAAAAAATTTTAAAAACTATTGCGAAGTCATTGACAAATAGTTTTATTGTAACCTATTTTTTATTTTGTTCTAATGCTCGTTTCAACTGCTTTAGCATTTGAAAATGTTGTATTTCGCTTGAATTAAACGAAACTCCATTCCATGATATTGCGGTTAAAAATATATTTGAAAACGTACACAAGTACTCTCTTGCGTCTAAATTTCAATACATACAAATGATAAATGATAATAATTTATTTTTGTATGACACTTTTATCACCGCTGGGTTTTGGCTCAGCTGTCGGGGGCGTTCCACCACCTCTGTGTGACGATTTCCGGTAAGGACATATTCCAGACACGCACCGTATCTGTTAAGCAAATACGTTCTGTGCTCAAGAGAGCATTGGGTTCGTCTTCCGGTGTAGGCCACTTCAGAGAAGGTTCATATTTAGGGAGCCAGCTCCCCGTCGGCAAGACCAGCGTTTTCTGCTTAGTGCATCGGATTGGCTTACCTACTTTTACCGACTTCTCTATCAGTCATTACCACTGCTTCGCATACACTCAGGTTTACACATGTGAGGCAGAGTAACCCAGGATTCACACTGAAGGATAATGCCGATGGAAAACCTCCCTCGGAATAGCCGGCGTTTTGAGTACGTTTCCTGCTGAAAAGAACTTAGAAAAAATCCGAGTGATTTTACTGGGAATCGAATACATGACCGCTGGAGCAAGCGTTATGTGGCCGGTTAACGCGTGCGCCTTAACCAACTGAGCCACGAACCCTCTTCAATCATAATAATTTATTCGAAGACTGACTCTATTATCAGCTATTAATATTTAAATTTGAAGGATTTTGAAAAAAATTATTTGTTTTGAATAAGTTTGGTCTCGCTCTATTGTGTGAAACGGAGATTTATCTCACAAGGTTATTTTTTCAAGCATATTATACGCTCTTCTTTGGGATTATAAATAAAATAAAGCAATAAGGTAACCAGCAAAATTAAATTCACTCAAAACGAAAAAAATTCCAACGGATGGATGTCTTACTACTATAGAGTAAGTCACTTTTAATACGTGAAACTATGAACACAAGTTAGCAAAAGCATACCATACAACAATGAAACAATTAAAGCAACTTGCCAGCTTACATCACAACTATAGTAACGGCGTTAAAATGAGAGGATAGCATCGGAAAAAGGTGTAAACATTTGACTACTATCGAACGCCATGCCAGACTGGAGAGCGCAAAAACTGTGTTAGAATAATTCGGGCAGAAAAAAGAAGGAGATGCTAAAGTATCAAGAGTATGTAATATGCATGCAAAATTCATACAATACAATATTTTTTAATATTTTCAAGAAAATTATCAAAATATTACATCATACGTCAAAATATCTTTTTAGATCCTTACTTTGAGAAAAGAATTTATTTTTAATTTTTTCAAGTACTTCTTGTTTTACGGCCATTTGTTTACTTTTGCAAAAAAGTTTTCCATTTTTCTCTAAAGATTGCATTTTTACAAACAATTTGATTACAATGACTTGATAGAGAACGAAATTAAAAGAGAGTAGATTCAGAATAATCCCTACGAGCAGTTGTTTGTTTTTAAACGAATTTATAGCGGTTTGTCATTACAGTAGAATCCAAATTACACGGACATTTAGATGTTTTCCAAACGTTTGATAAACGTTTTTGCAACTTTTATTCATTGGAACTATGAAATAAGTTTGGGGAAGCTACGTGCTAATAAATTGGCAGCGGGTTTTTTCATTCTCGCCGCCAATTATTCTGAAAAAAAAGTTCTTCCTCATGTTTGAGTGCCATGATCACCTCTGATCATAGTATAAAGTTGATACCTTTCCGTTATCATTGTAAAAAATAATACAAAAAATTTTTTTTTCGAAAATGTTCACGTTTTTGACAGTGTCTAATCGAAATTATGAGCTCAGATTCTGAAAGAGCATCAAATTTCGCGTAGGAATAGAGTTATTGCATTATCTTTTTGGTCCTGAAAAGTTAGTAAAAATTCTGAACACCTCGGCGTTAATGGGTTAAGACCCATAGGGTTCTGAAAGCTGTGCAAAAAACTCTTACACAATGTACAGAAAGTCTGCCTTTTTCCAAAGTAAACTTCGATTAGTTTACATTCGTACTCGTATTTTAAAGAAAAGATTCAAGTTTTAACAAAAGATTTAATAGAATATAATGGATTAACGGTTATACAGGGTATACAGGGTGAGAAAAAAAATTAAAAATTTCGTATCTATGATTCTAAAAGATTTTATAAGCTGCGCAAATAACTTAGCCGAAATAAAGAAAAGATCTTTTTCCAAAATTTCAAGTTAATTAAAGCTTTTTTACTCCCGTAACCGAGTGACATAGAAAACCAATTTTTTTAGGTTTTCAATTTTTTTCTCAAAAACTAATCATTAAAATTACTTCAAATTTTTACAACATGTAGACATTATTATTCTTTGTTATGATGAACTTTTTCAAAACATGAGACTGTTTAATTTAAAAGATATGAATTAAAAAAAAACACCTTTTTTGTCATAACAATTGAACGAAACGGTCAATTTAGAAAATATTGCGGGAAAAATAGGAAATTTTATACTCTTTCAAAAACACTATTGCTGATTTTTTTGTACAAATTATATCATTAAAAAACAAAAAAAAAATTTTAATCAAAAAATTGCCAAAAAATGTCTACTTGGCGAATTTAGAATTAAAAAACACATATGCATGTAAAATTTTATTTATATATAACACGTGTATATGAAGTTTTAGCAAAACTTAAAATTTTACTATTACAAAGCGTCCCTTAGGAGGAAGCAAAATTCTTATTCACAAGTTTCATATTTAGAATGAACCAAGAACTGAGTTGAAAGCTTAATCTTCCAAATAATAACATACAGAGTTTATATATAGTCAACAATTATGTGGAAATAAAATAATAAAGATTAGTAAAACTTTGTTCATCAACAATACGACTTATAATTGATGAAACTTGACCGTTAGAATTAACTTACATATATGGAAAATAGCCTGAATAAAACCGACAAAGAGCCTGAAGAAAACAAAATTAAAAGTTAGAGGATTCAAAAACTTTTTTTTGCAAACTAATTTAAACTATCTTCAAAATGATGATTCTAATCTATAATTTATTTGACTTGGCCGACATTTTGGAAGCTTTATCTGCCCTATAGTTGCCGCACGTACACGGAAACAAATTTTGTATTACCACACCTCTAGGGTTAGAAAGGTTTGATTACAAAAAATGTTGGTATTTGTAGAAACCAAAAATTTGACTTGTTTTAGTTCCAACTGGAATTGTATAATGTCGAAAGATTTCGGAAGTCAGTGAAGTCGAAACCGTAGTCTTTTTAACTCTTCTTTGGACGTGCAGAACTGGTTTGAATCGTAATAACTCCGAGAATATTGGAATTCGTCCATTTCCAGTTGGAACTGTATTATTACCAATTTCGAACTCTAATACTACAATTTTCTCGGAGTTTATTTACCTCAAATAATGCGCTGTATAAATTCCAAATCCGCAATAAATAAATACTATTAGGTGTATTATTTTACCTTCGAAGATTTCGGTACTGTGGTGATTCAAAATTTCTTTCCGTGTATACACTGTACTGACAAATCCTGCTGCTCTGGTGAGCTCACGTCTTTCGTTCAATTTCTTGCCCCACAATAATATATCCAAATTTCCGATTATTATATCCTTTAAATTCCGTGTCAGTATCGGCCTTACAATATATGACATTGACGTACAATATATGATATTGACGTACAATATATGATGTGTCAGTGTATGACATACAATATCATATATCTAGACGGTTGCTCTTCTCCTGCACGTGAGTTCACCTTGGTTTTTGTACTTTTAATAAATTATATTCCGCGAATTTTGAAAAAATGTTATATATATTTCTTAGTTTCTCTTTTAATTCAACCTGAACATCTATGGTTTTGACGATGTTCGAAACAAATATTTAATACAAAAATAGAATTATGTAAGTTAATTATCAGTTATATTTAATTTCAAAATATATTGTGATCTTGCTAATAATATTTATATGTTTTTTTAATAAAGAGGCATGGAAAAGGGAGGATAAAGCCTCCGAAACGTCGGCCAATTCAATTAAAATATACTGGTAGCGATTATTGTATTCCACAAATTTTATTTAAATTAATTTTACGATCTTTTTTCAATACTTTGAGAAGTATTAGTATTTGAGATATTTTACTTTGCTTAATAGAGGCGTAAGCTTTTTTAAAATCTATATACAGTTGATGTATGGTTCCGCAAAATTTCCGATTTTTCTCTAAGAGCTGTCTTGTAGTAAACATTTCATTGCTCGTCGATCGGTAACGCCAGAATCCTCACTAATAATAACCTATATAGTCCAGGAAATTAAGCTATAAAAATTGTAAAACCTCGCATTTTTTTCGTCCAGCACCGATTTCTACAAAATTTTGGGATTAGGCTTATTTCACCATCTACTTCATTTTCTATATTATGCCGTTGTAAGCTTTTTGTTTTTCAGGGCTAAAAACTACCTCTTATTGTCAAAAATTATAAAATAACATTAAAAACCTAAATATAGGTGAAAATAGTTAAATAATGATTATTTCATGCTTTAGGATACAATTTCATAATCTTTCAACCTACTTTTGTTAAAAACTACCCTTGAAAACGTGGAAATTTTTATAATATAATTTAATAGAAAATAAAAAAAGTAAAACTTCATACGAAAAATGTATTATCACAAAAATAATACAGGTTTAAATACATGTATGTTTTTTAAAAGTCTGTCTCACTGATTCGATTTTCCCTGTGGTCGATTTCATCTTCGTCTTCTTCAATTAATGGTGGACTTTTATTACAGTATACACCCGAGCACCCAGAACAAGTAGAATTATAATAGAACCCAAATTTTCTGCATCCGCATGAAACACCGTACCCTTTTTTGCATTGGCAAAAAATCATTTTTAAAAGTCCATCGGGTGCAGGCGGTTTGTTCAAGCGCATGGGGTGTAATAAACTTTCTTTTAAGCACCATTTCTAATCTATTGCTCGAATGTTTTCATTTCCAAACTATTGTTGAATTTGATAGTAACTGTTTTTTGTTGTGGCTTTGATGAAGTATTCATATCGCATTTGCTCGAGAAAAGCTTTGAAATCTTTTATATTTTGTAACTTTTTAAACTGTGTATCTTTAGGGACTCCGCATAACATTATCGTGTAGTATCTGTCGGCTTCTAAAATATCTTCGGGTTTGGCTGTACTACTGTATAGAATCTCGACGCGTTCTCTCACGTCGACTCTCCTTTCTACAATATTAAAAATTTTTTACCTCAATTAAAAAAAGATAATACGGTATCATAACCAGTAAATGCATGAGAAAAAGCTATCATTTTTGCACTATAAAAAGTGGAACATATAAGGTATAACGGTCGAATATACCGGTTATGTAGATTACTACGCTCCAAAGCGTGTAAAAATTTTTCTCGTTATTTCGCTTTAAATCTTCCAATTTATGCAGTTGACGAAAAAAGCTAGGCATTAATTTGCTATATCTCAGTTCATATTTGTCGTAGAGAAGTTTTTAAAAAAAGTATTATTTTTGTTTTTTTAAAAGCTACAATTTGGCTTTCTACACTTTTTTTTATAAAATGCATATTTTTAGAGTTATTCGCAAAAAAAACCATATAAAAAAGTCGATTTTTTCGTCAAAAAACGGTTACTTTCATCTTTGAATGAGGGAAGGTTGGACAAACACATCAATACAATGACAAATTATCGCGGAAAAAAGATGACTCAATAAATTTGAGATTTATTCAAGAAACAAACGAAAATTATACAAAATAAAGCGACTCTCTGCTAGAGAAATGGTAGTCGACCGTACTGAAAAGGACGCAAGGGACGACTTATTCGCACGTAATATACTGAGTAACAAACGCAATAAAACGCAAGTAATAGCGCAAAGTCAACCGGTCCCTCGGGAGGAGCTGTCAGAATGACAGGCACGTACTCGCGAGACCTAATCCCGCGCGAAAAGAGGAGGTCCCAGAGCCTTCCGCAGTTGACCGCTCTCGTCGCAGCGATCGCCGCGCTACCGCGCGGAAATAAATTCTCTTAAATGGTCCTGCTTGTATTACATTTGAGAGAACTTTGTAGCGCGTCGCTAACAGTAAGATACCCATATAGCTATTGCAATCCGTCTTATCACCTTTTCTGAAAATCGGTATAATGATAGATTTGTTCCAATTTTCCGGTATTGTTTCCGTATTCCAAATAGCACGTACTAGTTCATAAATTTTGAAAGTAAGCGCGTCTCTCCATATTAAAGTAATTCAGCTAATATAGAATCATTTCCGGCGGTTATTGTTTTTTTATTATCTGTTAATGACAACAATTCGTTTCCGCTTGTTACGAGGTTCCCGTCCCAATTTCATTCTTTTGGTACTTCCGCTTCTTATTTCTGTACATTGCACCTACCTGTTCTCTCAGGTTACGATAATCTTCCGCAATCCTATAACTTCCATTATGTAAGCAGCCTTATTTAATTTTCTTGCGTCTTTTAAACCAAAGCTCGCACTCTTAATCAAATCATGGTTTCTTTTAAGGCTTTTCCTTTTTACCTAGAACTTTGTTCGTGACCGCTTACCATTTTTTTAATAACCTTCAATAAACTATTGGGTTTGTCATCTATCTCTGGCGGCGTATTTGTTTCCTTAAGAACCTCAAATCTGTTTTGATTTTTATTAGGAGCTAGTCCGCTCTGCCTTGTCTCGTAATTTTTCAACATCCACGCTTTTTACTTTGTTCGTTCGCTTAGTATTTGGACTAACTACTAATCTGGCTCTTAATTCGGCTACTATTAGAAAGTGATCTGAGTCGCTATCTACCCCTCTATAAGCCTTTGCGTCGAATACAATTGTATGACTTCATTTGTCAATGAAGGAATTATCGATTTAGTTGCGCAGTTCCGTGCGACGATGTCCACGTTGCTTTGCGTATATCCTTGTGCCTAAAATACGTAGTCTTGATTATAAGATTGATTATAAGATGTCTATCTCTTCCTATTTAAGCGTTGAAATGTTCTACTACTATTTTTGTATCGCAAGATACGAATTGATCAATTGCCTGTTCTAAAGATTTCTAATAGAGATCCTAGACCTCTTCTTCTTTGTTCTCAATAAAACAGTGTATGTTGATAACTACATACCTATATAGGACTCTGCGAGATTAGTATTTCGAAAAAACCAAGTTTAAGTCCTATGCTTGGAATTTTTTTTCTTTTTTTTATGGTTAATATTATGCCACGTTTAAACAACTATATAAAAGTTGAAAAAAATTTGTTTAACGATCATTAACATATAATCTATCTTTAAATATTGCATAGGCTGATTAACAATGACCTATTTTGTTATTATGTAACAATATTCTTCAGAGATTCATTTTCTGCATTAACTTTTTATAATGTTAAATCCATGAAATGTATTTTATATATATTACATTATTCTAACAAGTTATGTAGCCTTTGGAGTACAAGATGTATGTAAACAATTCATACATCGATTTGGGAAATTTTAATAACACAGCTTTTGTATGCTATTTGTATATTTTTTCCATTCTTCATAATACTACTTCATAGTAAAAAGTCCTCTGGTTAAACATGCATATTTATCATAAACTATTCCGTCCGCAATACGCATATCTAAGTACGATTTCGCACGGCGTACATGCAACAATACAAGACGTTATACTATTTATTTCATTATTAAAATTTTACATATTCGATATCAATTACTTCAAATATTCAAAATTGTACGAAATATATATTACATATATTTCTATTAGTAGCTGAAATTTCGACCATGTATTCGATTAAAAAGTTACTATCAATATAAGGTTACCTTAATTATCTCTTAAAAAATTAACTTTTAAAAAAGGTTAGACTAGGTTGATATATTTCGCAACGAAATTACAGATAAGAAAGAACTGATTGTGAGATTAATCAAAATAAGACAAGTTTATTATATTTAATTATAATAAAGAAACAAATTTTGTTTGTTCATTGATGATTCAATTTACAAGTATATATTTGATATCCTCTCGATCTGCTCTATCGGTTTAATAAAGAAACCATCTCAATAGAGGTATCCATTACTGAGAAAATTATGATTTCTTATTGTAAACGTATTTGAATCGCGCGAAAATACTTTTTGTAGTTAATACCTCACACTTTAAATTTGCTGGCGTTGAAAAATTATTATTCTCGGCAATGAAGACATATTTTTGAACTTGTTGAAAAACTTCACTGTGGTCTTCAAAATTGAACAGTTATTTGATATATCTGTATTCATCTCTTAGAAAAAAGTGTTATTATATCTTTTATTTATTATAATTACATACGTTCATTTTTAATTAGTTCGCGATAATAAGTTTATTTGATAGATATTAAGAGGAAACTATGTACAGGCCCTCTCTAAGGGATACACTTTACGTATTTTAAAATAAAGCTAGATAATATTTTTTATATCAAAAGTCTATTGCTTGCATAGTTTCTTTTTAATTTTTTGCATGCATACTATATATATATATATATATATATATATATATATATATATATATATATATATATATATATATATTGTAACGGGGCTGTTTCTAGGCTGATAAATGCCTATGGCCACCGTACAAATGCAAAGTACGCCTGCACGTTGCTTCTGCGAGATGCTGATCTCGCTCGTGTGGTCGCTTACCTGCAACGATTCCCCGGTGCTCAGTATGCACTACACTTCTGTATAGTGGCCGCGGAGGCGGCGGTATTCGGCGGTTTAAAGAGGAAAGGGAGTCGGAACGCTAATCAAATGAACACACTACCGATTCTGATAAAAAGGCGTATTCGCGTTGCAAGAAGGCCGCAAAATCTATGAACGGATCAGCGACTAGGGCCAAATGCCTCGCTAGTCGATCGCGCATAAATAAATGGAAGTAAAATCCTACTTTCTTATCGCGGTGATCTACGTCGTCTTCTGGCAAGGGAGTCTCTCTCCCGACCTTACTGTGTTGCTGTTGCGGTAGTAGCCGTGGTTGCTGCGGTTGCTACTGTTGCTGCTGTCGTTGCTGCTGTCGCTGCTATCGGTTCTGCTGTTGCTGCTAGGACTGCTGTCTGGCTACTGCTGATCTCGTTAAACTTTTGGCGCGCGTCTTAACAACTTAACTATTCGCGAGTGCGGTTAAAAGCTAACTGTCGCGAATTTCTCTCAAATTGCGAGTCCTCAACCGGCCTTCCCGCGCTTCGGCTTTCCGCGCCGACGTGCGCGTCTCGCCGCCCGTTACAATATATATATATATATGAGTATATGGGGCATTCCACTTCAACTCATGGCAAAAGTTTTTTAATATCCGCCAAAAAATTTTTCTTAGTTTAGTGTACTCACAAAATATCCTAAATAAATTTCAGACCTCAAGGTGCCTTCATCGCAAACCTTATAAAAATTAGAGATTTTGTTTACATTTATCGCGAAAAACTTTTAAATATCTGTTTTCCTCTCCATATAATAAAAATTACGAAAAAATAGACTACGAAGGTGAAATAAGAACCCAGGTTTCCAGTAAAAACTATTTTTTTAACTAATTGGCAACGTTTCATCCACGGTGAGGACCTCTTCAAACCTTTGTTGACAATTAATGTTTTTATTAGAAATGCGAGTTGTCCGAGTTCCTCCCACCTTCGTAATCTATTTTTCCGTAATTTTTATATATAACTTGTGTTGATGCTCTCATCTCAACATCGCACTGGGCACATTTTAAAAGTTTTGTTACAAAAGAATTTTTTGATTTTTTTTAAAGAAATCGGGAACGCCAGACTTTAGTTGCAGGAATGTTAAGAAAATCTCTGTGTATTTTGTATATCTATAGTTATTATAGCTTTTTTCAGAATTTCGTAGAAATATCTGAACAGTAAAAGTAGAAGTGGGGGAAATTCATCTTCTGTTTATAATCACTTATTACCAATTCTCCCTTGCAATAATTCGGAAGTCTGCTTGATGGTTGACTATATGAAGAACTATTTTTTTTATTGTAATCTATTAAGGTGCAAGTGAAATCTACACTTGTAAAATTGTAAAATAACTGTAGTTACAAATTTTTGGATATCCTCGAATATTTTGAAGCCGAGTTTTCAAAATCTTTCTAGGTCGGTTATAACAACAAGCAAATAGTACCGAGTCTAATTGACGTTTTTTTTGTGGACGGTAAGTAAAAAAACTGGAGCTAAGCAAGAGGATGAGCGTGGCCAGAGGTGAGTCTACTCATCTTGGACGAGAGTTCATTCTCGTTGTCGAACTAAACCAAAAATGTCCCCCTGTGATGGCTACACACTAACACATGCGATTTTCTGCATATCTTTCTATTATAATACAATCAAAAACTAGTACCTAACCCTAAGGCGGAGATTGTACTATGTCCGTATACCTGCGGTTCCCGCTAAGCCTATTTATTTCGGTCTTTGACGGAATACCCAATAAGTTTATGCATTTTAATATAATTATAAATTATGTAAATAACAATTTTAACTGTACATTAATAAAATCTTTAAAAATACAATTTAAAAGTTCAAGTGGCAATAATCCGTTTTTTTAACCACAATGTTGAATACAACGATGATTCTCATACATATATACATACAGTCTATATACACAGATATATACGCCTACGCATAGCGCAGCCAGGCAATCTGACCTGGAATTTTATGGCCCAGACCAAAAGGGACAGCCGAGTCTGGAAGCATGACGCAGCCGTCAGACTGACGACAACCACCAAGCACACCGCGTCTACCATCTTGAATACCACCGCGTTATTACTTCACACACACATATACACACACATACATACATATATATATATATATATATATATGGGCCATGTCACGTCAACCCGTGGCGAAATTTTAAATCCCGGCCTAAACTTTTTTCCGAGTTACTGCCAAAAGAACGTAAAATAAATTTCAGACTTCAAGGTGCCTTAGTTGCAAAGTTACAGCCATATAAAAATTTGAGATTAAAGGTTTTTTTACTTTTCTCGCCAAACTAAATAATTTTTTTTAGGTATATTAGAAGCAATTTAGCTATACATACATATATACATTTTTCTTTGCAAATTATCTATAGAATACTGTAAGATTTTTTTCGGAACTCAATTAACTCATTTTTGATCGGTTGACATAAAGATATTATAAATATATAACCCGTGTTAAGGGGACAAAACAGTCCTATTTCTTGAAAAATCGACTTTTTTATATGATATTGTGATAGCAAATTGCACATAAAATAAGCTCCCGAACCACGTTTTGAAAAAAAATTTTATTTCAAAGGTATAAGCTAAATACTGAATCTATTTTTTTAACCTTTTTTGGAAAATTACGTATTTTTAGTTTTTCCTTAATAAACGAATAAATAAACAAAAAAATTATGACTTGCAATATATTATTATTGACACCTGTAATATATAAGTCATATATATTTTTTTCGTGTATTTTAATAAAAAATTATACATGTATACGTATACATAAATTAATTTAAGCATATACTAAAATCTGGAAAAGATCGTGCCATTTCTATACTAGCCGCACCTAACAGTTTGAACATTTGAATGTGAATATCTACGCGCTGCATACCTCCTCTTGATAAATGTTAGAGCGCATGCGCGAAAGTATTGTTGGAAACTCAGTATATCTGTGCGCATGTAACCTACCTATCCTGCACAGGCGCTATATCTAAAAGTATTTTGAAATATATCTGGGATCATTTGTATCAGTGATTGTAGCGTTATATATACTCGTATATAAATATATAATTATAGTGTAGTGGAAAAAGTGCAGTGAAAAATGCGTAGTGAAAAAAGTATAGTGTAAAAGGTGTAGCGAAAAAGGTGTAGTAAAAAAGGCAGAGTAGTGAAATTTGTGTAATATTATAAAATAAAAAAGTGTAAATTGTTAATATGAGATCATTGTGTAATTGACAATGGCTTCGAATAAGGACATCCAAGAAGATTTTTAAGTTCAACTGAGGAACCACAACAAAAATCATTCGCTTCTACCTCCTCAAGAAAACTGACTAAAACTTTAACAGCAGAAAGTACTTGTGAGGTCAGAAAAAGAAGAAACACCAGCAAGTGCACCTGGACTTGATATTTCTCGCGATGGCTCGTGGAGGAAAAAGGGCTTTTCCTCGTTACAAGGCTTTGCCAGCATTATTGGAAATAAATCAAATAAGTATATTTCTCTGTATTTTTATATCGTCATTACAAGTCAGAAAAATTCATTAATTTTGTTTTTCAGTAGAAGAGTTTGCTAACTGCCTCTCTCTATGAATCTAACAGGTGAGGTTATGTATGTGTATATATACATATGGATAGTATGGTGCCAAATGTAAATATTGACCAATTAATTTTTAAATTTTTAATTTTTAAAAAATAATTAAAATGTCTTTTTTAACTTCCAGGTAAAAATTGACGTACAGACCTGACATGGTATGACCAAATATACCATATCAATAATCAAAATGTTGGTCTTCACACCTGTCATTCTCATATGAATGATGTGATTTTGATTTGAATGTGTAGAAGTTGTATTACAAAAAAATTAGTGGCAAAAATAGTCGACAAACAATACAAAATATAGTGTTTTGTAAACTTGTTAAAAAATTTGAGCCCATTTCATCCATCGGTTCGCTTGGAATCTTACGACAGTGACAAAATACTTTAATGGGTGTACGTAGTGTCACCACTACCAGATAGCAGTACACGAGACCTATTAGGACTTAACTTGTAGGTAATGTGACCTATTTTTATTATAAAAAATATATATTAATTTTATGATTTTTTATTTTTCAGCTCATAGGACTGTTTTGTCCCCTTAATGCATACACACACAACTACCAAAAAGGCGAGCAAAAAGAGTAAGGAAGAAGAAGGAAGGACTAAGCAGGATTAGAGGCTTAAAGTGGCTAACAACAGCACGCCGCAGACCTTATTGCACAACTAAGACATAAAAGAACTTTGGCAAAATTTTTTATTGTTTACGGGTATCTTTGTTACGTCCTGACCATGATAAATTGAATACATAGGAACGTAATGATATGTATAGTGGCGAGGTTGTAAGAAATTGTTAATTCGTACCTAACACTCTCACTGTTAGTAAAATAGATGTGAAACCTACCTCTACGTTGAACCTGATACTAGTTAAGTAGATTTATTCAGATAATTTTTAGAAGTGAAAGTAAATATTCAATCTTATTTCAACGTAAAATAATATTTTCACTTAATTCAAAAGAGCTAAGAAATGTGTAATTGCAGCTAGGCGGCTTTTTAGTTTTAAAGTAATTGTCACCTATTGTCGGGCCGGCGCGGTACGGAGCTCGTGACTGACGACGAAAATCATACAAAGCTCAGTGAAACTTTCGCATCCTTCTGAAATTCGGCCATTTGTTTCGCACGGTAAATCGAAATAGTATTACAAAAGTGATTAGTTAACATTTTGCAAACTCAACTCATAAGCGACACTGGCATTAAAAAATTGATATTCAGTAGTTTTATTTAATTTAGGCCATGTCAAATTATTCAATTATAAAGAAATATTACTAATAGTGGGTATACGTCATACAACGTAACACCTTAATAGTGATAATTAATATACTGCTAGTTTTCTGTTTGTAAATATAAATTATATACCTGAAAGTAGTAATCCCCCCACAGTGGCGAGTCAAAACAAACCAGCCGCCGCCGCCGCTGGTTGTGCTGACGCACAACTGTGGGGGGAAGGGGGGGCCATCAGCGCGCGGGAGAGAGAGAGAGAGAGAGAGAGAGAGAGAGAGAGAGAGAAAGAGAGAGAGAGAGAGAGTGAGAGAAAGAGAGCATGATAATCACCCGGAGAGAGTTAAACCATCACTGATGGCTGCTCTCTTCCAGAGGTGTGATGATGCGACACTTTGTTAGCCCTGAACACGTGCCATCCCACGCTACAAGCACATCTTGCTCATTCTCTTTTTACGAATGTTTCAAAATTCACAAATAATATCTTTGACCAACTTTCAAAACGTTTGCACGTGTATTAGAGCAGGTTCCGTGCAGCTGCATTTTCTTACTCATGCTGTGCTTGCTATAACAGCGCAGCTGCATTATCTTATTCATACTTTTTCGCTGATTATCAAATACAGAGAAAAAGAAATTCGGTAATGACACTGCTTGAAACCTAGGACAAAATTGACCAAAATTCGCGATTTTTTATGTTTGAATTACGCAGGATGTCAAGTGTAGTCGATAAGCTCAAGCATCGTGAAGACCGAGCTCGAGCACTGTGTACGAAGTCTCTTTCTTTCTTTCTTATCGCTTCTTTCCAATTTACAATTTTAAAATTTCTTAAATAGTTATGAAAAATTAATTTTACCCCTAGCAATGGGGTAAGCACCCCTACAACCGATTCTCGTAGGAGAATAAAAATTTCGTTATTTTTTCGATATCTCAAATATTTACGGAGATATCGCAATCTTTTAGCTTTTGCAATGTTTCACTGTCAATGTAAGTATCAATTACTTTTTTTAACATCTAAACTCTTAGAATATTATTATTTATTTCAATATTTTTTCATCAACATTATTTCAGTGATTAACCAGATGATGAGAGACACCAAGGGTGATTCTTTCATTATGGTGTGTGATGAGTCGATAGGAAACGAGAATAATTGTAAGTATTGAGCCAATTAAAATACAAATATTAATTTTTCATTTTAATTAAATTTTATTAATTCTCTCAATACTTAGTTTCAGAGCCACATGCACGTATGACGGATCAACAAGACGCTGCACACTTAGTTACAGCCAGTTGTAAGTGGTGAATATGTTGTAATTAAAATTTTTGTAATTATTATTCAATTAAATGCACATTCTCCATTTTAGTTATAGACGCTGGACCATCAACATCTGAAAATTACCACCCATAATCATCGGACCATCTAGGAGACTCATCATCATCAAACATAAATAATCGTAAGTATTAAGTCTGTCTGTATATAATTTTTATTTATTGTTTTTTCTGCAATATAAAGGCACGCTCTAATACTTAAGCTTCAGAGAGGTCAAGAGAGAGGCACCAATGTGATCGAAATGGAAACATTGACGACGTATCCGAAAATAGCTGTAGTATTAGGGAACGCAAACGCAGAAGGCTTACCCGCAGCAGTAGCAGTAGCAGCGAGAGTGACAGCAGCAGTAGCAGTAGCAGTAGTAGTAGCAGTAGCAGTACCAATACCAGCAATGCTAATAGCAGTAGCAGTACTGATACAGCTGACGAAGAAGGTAAGACTCTTATTTAAATTTGTTTAATTTAATAAAGTATATGTATAAATCGGCTGATCTTATAGATGCTCATTTGCAGACCGGTGAAGGAGGAGAGCGACCTAGATTTGTAATTCAGAATGAGGCAACGTGTTTTTATCGATATTTTGGATATGAGGGTAGGGAGATCCGTGGAATCATACCGCAGCCACCAGCCAATGCCCATGTTTACAACTGGTTAAAGGGTTGCATGCAGGAGCTTCATCGGCAGCTTTGTGAGAGAGGTGAACCAATGGATTTTGTTGGTGTAACCATCAATTCGGACCAGTTCAATCATGGCCCCCTTTGGCTATTATTCATACTTATACAGGATTTTCAATTCGAAGATCTTTGGGAAATATTACACAGTGCTATGCAAAGTGCGAACGAGTTCAATGTAAATGAACGGTTATCCGTTAATTGTGGTGTTGTCAGGGGTGTGGCCGGTTGTGGACGAGTTCGTTTAACCGAGGAGATAGTGAAAAAACTATCTATATTAAACATCAATAACGATGACAATCTTTGTCTACTGCGAAGTTTAGCTGCTGCTTAAGCCTATGCCGTCAGAGGTCAGGTGCGGTCAGGACTGCTTCACAAATATTGGAACCAGATTCGTCAATCACAAGGAATAATTCAAAAAACTGCTGCCACAAATCTTATGAATTTGGCAAACGTTCAAGTGCCGGTGGAAGGTTGTTGACTAGCAGAAATCCGTAAGTTTCAAGATTTCTTCGCTACTAGCGGTACGGTAATCGTTGTTTATAATTTTTCATCGTTCGCTCGTGGAAATCCACCAATCTATGACGGCGCACGATATGTCAGTGAAAATCACGGTGATGTTACACACGTATTACGCATAATATATTACGACCGGACAAATCATTATCAACTAATATTAAATCTTGTTGGAGCAAGCGGTAGCAAGGGCTACTGTATACCATACAATATAAGTTATTGGTGAGCCGAGGACATAGATATTCAAACAAGTGCTATAAGTGCATGTCCGTGCCTTATACTGCGTATACTGCGAGGAACTTGGGTTTCAGAGGAGGTGAAGGCTGCTGTCATGTTGGGTTACATTGTCAAGGCTGTCTATGACATTTGGCAGCACGAAATGACGCAGTACAGTCAAGAAGAGCGGAAAAGTGGCGTATTTGTGGCATACATCAACGAATTTTTTTCTCAAAAGGTCGCGGCGTCGGGATACCCACCACACTGTATCACAGATGAGGATAAGGATCGCTACGTGAGAGAGTTGGAACACGACGAGGGTATAAAATTGAACAAGGATGATTTACGTTTCAATGCTGGATTACGATCTGTGGCTAAACTGTGTCTAAATTCTCTATGGGGTCTCTATGGTCTCTATGGTCAACGCGAGAATTTAACAAAAACAATCGTGTGAAGAATCCAGAGAATCTTATGAATTCAGTTACCAGTACAGAGGTTAAAGTTAACGGTATTCTACCAGTGAATGACGATACACTCTACGTCAATTGGTGCTACAGAGACGAGGCTCTGTCATCCTCAGTATCGTCATCAATAACAAACGTGGTCCTCGCTACTTTTACAACAGCATATGCACGTCTAAAACTGTTCCAATATCTGCATGCCTTGGGTCCCCGAGTTCTCTACTACGACACTGATTCGGTATTTTACGTTAGCAGAGGTGAAATCGGTGAATACGAGTTGCCAATCGGTTCGTCGCTGGGCAGCCTGACAAATGAACTAGCCGACAAGGGCCCTGGTGCATATATAACGACCTTTTTGTCAGGTGGTCCAAAGTTTTACTTGGTTTTATCATGGAAGACCCTCGCGCGGAATTATTGCACGATATTAATCCGGAAGGTCGCGAAATAGAAGTACAACATTTCCCAGAGATCAAAATCTCAATTGAAAATATTGACGTAGAAGCACTTATCGATACGGGAAGCGAAGTAACGGCAATATCGGAAGAATTCTATCATCAAAATTACGAAAAATTCAAAGCTTGTCCAACGCTGCCTATCAGCGGGAAACTAATAAAGGGTGCTACCGGTAGCAAGTCGGCACGTTTAAAATATCAAATTCTTGCAAATACGAAGTTAAGTAACCTATCTCGAAATATCATCTTCTTAGTAGTTCCAAAATTGATTAAGCCATGCATTGTTGGCTATGATACAATAAAACTGCTCGGAATGTTAATTGATTCAATAAATCAACAAATAATTTTTTCAATAAACAAAGTAGACGGATTAATATCGTACGTGCATAAAAAAATATCGCGGAACGAATTCACGTCCCTCGCAATTCAGAAGTCGAATAAATACACCGCAGAAGGGTATGGTTTCGAATCTGAAATTCAAATTGCGATCCAAGAGTTGAGTAGATACACCGCAGAAGGGTATCACTCAGATCTTAATAATCTTTATGAAGATTATGAAAACAATATTGAAAACCCATACGAGCTCACGATTGAGGAGATCGATGGGAAAGTTGAATCTTGTGAAAACCTCAACGAGGCACAAAAACAAATTTTGAAAAAATTACTAATAAAACGAAAAGAAGTATTCGGGAAAAAACCGGGATTACTAACAACATACGAGCATGAGTTAATTATAAAAGACACGACGCCGTAGTTTTGTAGACCGTACCCAATCCCATTAGCGGATAGACAAGCTGCGTTGAAAGAATTCCGACGAATGTTGGAGTTAGACATTATAAGACGCTCGAATAGCGTATATATAAATCCGATTCAAATCGTTAGAAAAAAAGACGGATCTATCAGACCGTGCTTAAACGCGCAGAAGCTCAACGCGGTACTTCAAGATAACTTCGAAGGACCTCCCGATATCGTCGAGGTCTTACAAAGATGCACTGATAAGCCAATAACAAGCATATCAGATTTTACAGCAAGTTATTGGCAGATCAAACTCGCGGAAGAGTCGCGAAAATACACAGCTTTCAAAATCGACAGTCATGTTTACGAATTCAATGTCGTACCGTTCGGGATAAAAACTAGCGGATCCGCGTTAATTCGAGGGCTTCCGGAAGCCACATGAAACATTGAAGATTTTTTAATATTATTCGTGGACAATCTTATGATACGATCGCAAAATTTCGACGAACATATCGAGCACTTAGATAAATTATACGAACGGTTGATTGAACATAACTTACGGTTAAATTTCAAGAAAACAAAATTTTTTTGTGAAGAGATCAAATTTCTCAGACACTTCATTTCCGCAAAAGGGATACGACCGGACCCAGATAAAATTCAGACAATAAAAAATTTTAAACCACCTCGAAATTTGAAACAATTGCAAAGTTTCATCGGGTTTATAAACTTTTACTCAAAGTTTACAAAAAATTTCGCGGAATACTTAGTTCCATTGTTGGACCTGATGAGAAAAAATGTCGCGTTTCATTGGACAAGCGTACATCAAGCAGCATTCGAAAAAATAAAAACATTGTTTGATGAAAACGTTTTCTTGAGATACGCAGACCCAAAGAAACCCTACATTTTAACCACGGATGCATCTGATTATGCATGCGCCGCGGCCCTATCCCAGTTAAATGAGGAAGGGGAAGAAGAAATGGTCTGTTTTGTGAGCAGAACATTCAAGGAAAGTGAATGCTTATATTTTATAAGAGAAAAGGAAATGCTCGCCCTTGTGTGGTCGCTCAATAAGCTAGACACTTTTTTGAGGGGAGCAATTGAGATTACAGTCCGAACGGATCACGAGGCTCTAACATTTTTGCGAACTTGCAAATTTAATAATCAAAGATTACAGAGATGGAACCTAGCGATTCAGCACTTTAGACTCAACCCAGTACATATACCGGGGGAACAAAACGCCGACGCGGACTACCTTAGTCGAATGGATGATAGCAATAAGTCGAAAAAAGAAAGCCAATCAGAAATAATTATTTCGGCCATTGTACGACAAAAACCGAGCCGCGAGCTCATAAATATTTGTAAAGAAATCGAAAAAAATCAAAGACGCGATCCTGACACGCGAGAAATAGTTTGTAAGTTAGAAAATAAGGATGAAAAAATATGTAAAAGATACGAATTAATCAATAAAGTACTGTACAAAAAATCGGAAAACAGATCGGACATTGTCATACCGAACAGCGTACTCAAGAGCTTGGACAACGAAACCCACGAAGCATACGGTCACATAGGGGGGCGAAAATTAAACAAAATCTTAAGCTAACATTTTTATGTAAATGGCTTACGCAGAAAGATAGCGCGAATTTTAAATTCCTGCGACATGTGTCAACGTACAAAACATTTAACTACGAAATACAGAGAAATAGCACAGCCGATCTTGACGCGAAAGCCACATGAATTACTGTCAATAGACTTCTACGGCTTATTGCCGACATCTGCAGGAGGAGTAAAATACCTATTAACTACAATAGACGTTTTTAGTAAATTTGTGGTATTTTACCCCTGCGCAGAGCAACAACTCAAGCAGTAATAAAGAAATTATTGGAAGATTACATACACATTTACGGCAAGCCAAATGCAATCATATGTGATCACGGCACGCAGTTTACTTCCAGTAAATTCGTAAAGGCGTTCGAAAATGAAAACATAAAAATAATGTACTCATCCATTCGACACCCGCAAAGTAATATTGTAGAACGGGTACACCGAGAACTGGGTAGATTTTTTAGAACGTTCATTAGAGATAAACATAAAAGGTGGGCGCGATATGTCAAACTTATTTAAAATATTATAAACGAGACACATCACGAAACCACAAATTACACACCATTAGAGTTACATTTTGACCGAAAACCCATACGATTATGGGAGAAATATTTGTACATACCACCAGAAAATAACATAATATCACGAGAAAAAAGAATATCGCTAGCATGCGAGCAAGTGCACCGAAATTTGATCGAATTGAAAATAGGCGATAAGGCGATGATTAAGGCGCTCAATGTATCCGATGCCGAAAACGGTAAAATAGCAAAATTTTTCGATATCTTCGAAGGACCCTTCGAGGTCAAACAAAAAGTAGGCATCGATACATATATATTAGTAGAAATAAATACGAAAAAAGAGCGTGAAAAATTTCTCATAAATAACCTAAAACCGTATTTTGAGGATTGAATGCACAAGTTATAAATGAGAAAAATAAAGAAAAAAGAAAAAATTCCTACGGAAAAATAATGACAAAATCAAAATATTATCGAAAACGAATCAAAAATATAAGTTTTGCATTCAACTCAAAAGGCCGTCAGAACAAAATTGACAAATATAAACAACTCGAACTAGCAAAGTCACGAAAGCCGAGAGAGAGAGAAAAACAAAAATTGTGTGTACGTGACAAAAACCATAACAAGGTCGCGACCGAACGACCTAATACAGTCAAGCCAGAGGCAACAACAAGCCCCCGAAAAATTTTTAAGGCTAAGCTAGAAAAAAAAGCGAAGCCGCAGGCTCATTAGTAGCCAAACCACGAACATGGAAGGATCAGCGGAGCAGCTCCAGCTAGCAGCAGTCGAGAAGACCACCACCGGGAGCCAGACGGAGCCCATCGCCGTCTGCAGCCAGGGAACCCACGTGACGGAGGCACTACTGGAAGCCGGGTTCGCGGAATGCTGGTAAGTACACATATAAAACGCGATTTCTCTCTCTCGCGCTCGCACATAAAAAAAAAGCCAAATAAAAAAACCTCGGGTATTTTTTGTTTTAAAAAAGGACTGTACGACATAACGTGTAGTGCCAAAGCATCCGCGAAGCCAACGGCAGCCGCTTCCAGGGCGGGAGCAAGCGGTTTGTCAGGGGCTGGTTTTACCAGACCCCGCACCACTGGGGCAAAACGACGCAGGGGACGATGACGGAAGACACGCCGCCGGACCCATCAACAGCCAGGCGGACCATCGCCCCCCGGCGAAGAGCCCCAGCACAGGGGGGCTACCCGCCCCAACACCAACAACATAACCACGTGTGGTATCCGTGGTAAATCTCCCAGTCATCGACGCTGCCAGCTAGAATAAGCTGGGCTTACCAGGCTCGGCACCACAAGCATTGAAGAGGAGGGGTGAGCTGACGCCAGGTCCGCCTCCCCGCCAGCGAACGACAACCGAACGGCTTGCGACGAGTGCCCCCACCGTCGCCCGAGCCATATGAGCCGCAAGCACCGAGCGGCAACTGGAGGGAGGACGGCGCACGGCTGTTGAGGCAGAGGAGGGAGCAAGGCGCTCTCGCCTCAACACTCACCCCTCCACCAACACCATCACCAACACAACAGCACACCGTGGCCGAAATATTGGCCGCGGTGTACGCTGCAGCGGAGAAGGGGAAGAAGGCGGAGGCCGAATTTCAAGCCTTCGTCGAGGCCGAACAAAGAATTTTTGTAATAAATATTATAATATAATAAATATTTTTTATAAATAAAAAATTATTTTCATCACAAGCCGACTTCAACAATTTTTTATTGGGGGGCATTGAGACGGCGGCCCCACGTGGTAGATAAGAGGCCACCAACGAATAACTTGCCGATAAGTAAGAGATAAGTTACCGACTAAGTGAGCGATAGTATGTATATGTAATAGCCTACCTAGCGCAGGTAGAGGGCGTGCGCGCATAAAGCATTGGAGAGAGGGACGGCCACAGATATAAAAGGAGACCCGCAGCCAGCATCGAGCATTCACGATCTGGCCTTGGTGCTCAGAACATAAGGAGAACTGTCGTCCTCTCCAAGTGTTCTGTCTCCTTAGCACTTAGTATGCAAATGAGCATTGTGCTCTCGAACGGTGCTAAGGGGACCCTCCCCCTTTCCAGTTAGTATAAGGCCAGATTGTATATTTAAAGCAATACATATATTCATATTTTATTTATTAATTTTGATTATTCTTTTGTTTACCCTTCACCTCTCGAATACCCCTTCGGATCAGGAGGGTGGTTCCCTGTTCGCAAGTGGGTAATTTCGAATACGGATCAGTTGTGAGAGGGTGAATCCTCACAGACTAATCCAAAGCTGCGTGGTGATCCTAAGTATGCGGAGCTCGTGGAATAGATCTCCCTCCACGACTCCCGTTGCACACGAGCAGCTTCCTTCTGGTGGATCCTCCACTACAAAGGGTAGGGACGGCTTACACTCACTCAACCGTAGTGCGGGGTGATTGTAAGTTTTATCTTCGCTTCCTCGAATACACTCCTGCCTCTTCCCATATCGAGTCTAGAACTCTTTCTACGGCCTCGCCTTGGTAAAGCTTATCCCGTTTCAGATTGGTCGGTCATCACTCCATCGCTAACCTGATTGGTTGGTTGGTTGCCTTATATGTGAAGGTTAAAGTGAAGTATTGGTTACATGATTGTCTCAGTAGCAGTTATGGATACGCGATGGAAACATCCGTTTACCTCCATGCTGTGTGGTCCTACAGGATGTGGTAAAACGGTATTTGTGAAGAAGTTCCTAAAGGATCTTGATCATCTGTGCGATATCCAAATCGAACGTGTCATTATCTATTACGCAGAGTGGCAGTAGAGCTACAAGGATCTTCAAAGCAAGAAAGTGGAATTTCGCGAGGGTTTACCGCAGACTAGTGACTGGGCCAGTGATTCCAGACCGAAACTCGTAATCATTGACGACTTGATGCGAGAATTGTCGTGAAACGGCAGTATAGTCGACATTTTCTCGAAGGCCTCTCACCATCACTCGCTCTCGGTGATATTCATCACAGAGAACGTCTTTCATCAGGGTAGAGGACAGCGTGACATATCTCTAAACGCACAATACATTGTCGTGATTAGAAATTTGTGAGATAGATCTCAGATACAGCATCTATCGCGTCAACTCTGTCCCGAGGATCCACGATTTTTGCAAGAGGCTTACTGGGACGCCACATCGAGACCATACGGATACATTCTGCTGGATTTAAAACAGACTACACCGGACAACTGCCGATTTCGCACCTGTATCTTTCCGGACGACGAAGTGCACTACGTCTACGTGTCACGGAATAAGACGATGAATAGTGACGACACGTTGAATCTGGTACCAATCGTCTCCTTGTGATGGGTGTGTCTAAAAGACGACATCCCTTTGCGCGTAAGGACGCTGTCATTTTAAAAGCGCTGTTCCATTTGAACGATAAACAGCGAAAGGCTCTCTTGCAGACGGCTGATTCGAAATTAATGCGGCATATTTGTGAGTGTGCTTTGAATGTGTTGATCGGTAACGTACCGCTCGAGAGTCACACAACGAGAAGTCTCACAAATCACGCTTACGCAGGCATGCATAAACACTGCGGAAGCTAGCCAAACCTTGTGTGAGCCTGTCGAAAAAGAAAAAAATTATTGTACAACGCGGTGGTTTCTTACCAGCATTATTAGCTCCTATTATTGCTACACTGTTGGCTAGTATCATTAGTAAGTAGACGACATATAACACGCTAAAATGATGCTTGTATCGCATGAGAATGTTAAACGTCTCGAGAGTGTGCTAGCAAATAGCGGGTGCAATAATGCTGCTAATATATTAAAGACTGTTCAAACACCCGGAACCATGATGACTAGACTAGATGTTGAAATGAACAACATACTGAATTCATCTACTTGCAAAAGTGAGCGGGAAAAATGGACACAATATCGTTCTGTGCTGCAGCGTTATCTCCAACTCAAGGATGTCGATAACTATGATAAGATTAGAAAAAAGGAGGAAAGAGATAACAAAGATTGGTGTCAAATGCAAAACAACAACCATGATGATGATGATGATGAAAACTACGACAATTATAATGACGAGGCACAGTAGCTCGTGGAAGAGGATCGGATTGATGCAAGCGTCATTGAGAGCGTGCCTGCAAAGTACAGGCGACAGACTGGACAAGTATTGCGTAAATTTCGTGTTAGTGGGAATATCGCCTGGGATGCAAATGGTACCGTGACAATAGGTAGTATGCGTATACATGGAGCCAACATGATTGACCTGGTAAATGATGCTATGTGAAATAGAAAAGGTTCTTCGCCACCTGGGTATACGCAATTTGCCGTTGTTCTTCGAGAATCGTTTATACCACGCGAATACATCGGTAATAATCTTGTTTGGAATACCATAGTAGCTAGTACACCAGGTCGGGCTATCCCGTCTGGAAATATACCACTACCACCAGGTGGTGCCACTGGTGCCGCTCCACGCCAGAAATTATCACCAAGTAGCGTTGGTCATCCATTTCAAACGCCACGCCAAGCTGCTGCCGAGACCAGTAGCTCTGACACCGACGAAAGAGACGAAAGCAACGGAGGCATAGGTATCAATCCATTGGATGAGGCGTGTCGTCAGCATGATCTAGTCTACGGTGACAAACAAGGCAACCGGCACAATGCTGATCGAGTTTTAGCTGAATACGCATTTTCACGAATGCTCGCGGATGAAACAGATGGAGACGAGCGAACACTGGCTATGATGACAGCCTGCTGCATGGTGAGCAAGATAACCTTTGAAAAGTTTTTTTCAAGAATTAAGAAAGTACTGAAGAGGAATAAGAAAAAAGTACAAAAGAAATCCAAAGATAGTAGTAGTAGTAGCAGCAAAGTTAATGAATCTGTGAAAAAGAGGATTAACAACAAAAAGAACCTAAGGGGTCGAAAATAAAAAATAAAAAAGTGAATAAACAACCGATGCATGATGAGTAGAGAAAGAAGAAGCTTCGAGAACATTTATTACGCGCCTCCACATCCGGCAGCGTACGCTGGTATTGATAAACTTTTTCAAGCTACGCGTGAGAGAGGTAAAAACAGTAATAAAAAAGAAAAAGTTAATCGTGATGGTGTTGTAGAGTGGCTCGACAGTCAAGATGCGTATAATCTACATCGACCGATCAGACTTCGATTTCCGCGACGTAGTTACAATGTGCGAAATTTGGATGATGTGTGGGAGGTTGATCTCATGGATTTGAGATCCTTGAAAACTTACCACGAGGGCTACAGTTATATTTTGACTGTCATCGATGTTGTCAGCAAATATAGCTGGTTGGAAGCGATCAAGCAAAACAACCTTCAGAAATGTCGCTGAGGCTTTCTTTCGTGTACTGTCGAGAAGCAATGAAAATTTTATAATCGCAGAATCGCTGATTCGTACAGGAAATCACAAAGACACTCATACTTTCGTTAAAGAGATAAATAATTTAGAATGTATTAGTGGTCATTTGCGGCTTATAGTTGAACGTGGTAGTTATGTGACAGTCAGCAAAGTCTGTGGAAAGGATAGCTGCTCTCAGTTCAGTCACGATCTTTGCTTATCGGAGAAAATGCGAAAAATTCTCGGATTTGAGAAGGATAGGCAGATTCTCTTTGTTGACGATCAATACACCATAGAGGCTGACCGTATATGACAGGTGATGTTTAATCAAAATTGCTACGCCCTGTATCGATGAATACCGATAATTACGAATACGGTACTACCAGAATCCAAAGTTTCTCTCCGCCAATGTACGCACCATTGTTATTCAGCTCATTTCAGACCATTGAAATAGATATAAGAGACGAATGCGGACAATCGATACCATTCGATTATGGGACAGTGACCGTGACACTTCATTTCAAGAAAGTCGACTAGATGAATCGCTTCGAAGATTACTTCAGTTGCCAAGTTGGCAATGGCTACCGTGGAGTAGGAGGAGGAGGTAGGAATCCGTACACCGGAGGAATTGGCCATATTTACATCGGTTCTCCATACCAAAGAGGTCATCGGGTCCTTCCTAGCCAGTATATTTCGTCGAGTGCTCCCGCTTATTAGTCGGGGGGCCAAAGCTGTGGGTAAGGAGGCTGTACGTACGGGTTTCAATATTGTGTCTGACGTTACGACACGCAACACACCAGTTAAGGAGTCCTTTCGCAATCGTGTGAAAGAATCTGGTGAAGTTCTGAAATGAAAGGCGGATGAAAATTGGACAGACTGATGGAGGGGTCGGGACATAAAATGGCACGCTACGGGAATCCAGCTCAGTTGCAATTGCTCGGTGAACCCGTCACAGTGCGCAAGAGAAAGAGGGGTGCCGGTAGGAAAAAAACGTAAAACTGACAGTAGTATAAAACGCAAGTCGAGAAGTGGTGTGAAAAAGATGATAAAGAAGAAGAAGCAGACAGCTCAAAAGAAAAGCTCCAAGAGGAGGGCCAAAAGAAGCAGAACGGCTAGAGATATTTTTGACAGTTAAACAACAAAAAATAAATAAAAAAACAAAAAAAATGGCATTCCTACACACTTATTCATGCGAGTGTTTGAAGTCCGATCTGCTATTGTTCGACATTCCACCAATCCAAACCACAATCGAGGGATCGCATTGGGTTCAATTCAAACCGATATCATCTTTGACCGATGACTCACCTATAGAATTTGTGATCCCTGGCAATAGTGATGAATATCTCGATCTGGCTCATACGATGCTCAGTCTTCGTGTAAATTTGAGATCTACCACATCCGACGAAGATATATCTGAGGCAAATCGACCAGCTTTTAGACTTTTACAAGCCCGAGTAGGACCAATCAATAATTTAATGCATTCACTGTTCAATCAAGTGGATGTGTCTTTCAATCAGAAGCCCGTGCCACCACCTACCAACGCCTACGCCTACAGATCGTACATCGAAACATTGCTGAATTACGGACCTGCCGCAAAATCCCCCCACTTATCGACTGTCTTGTGGTGTGAGGATACGGCTGGAAAAATGAACGACACAGAAAATCAGAATCAGGGATTAGTTGAGAGACGAAAATTGCTTACTGCGGATAAATCTGTTGATCTTATTAGCTACCTTCACGCTTATGTGTTTAATCAGGAGAAGCTGCTGATCAATGGAGTTGAAGTGAGAGTACGCTTAGTGAAATCTCGCGATAACTTTTGCCTGATGGATCCTGCAGGCTCTTATTCCATACACATCGAGGAGGCGAACCTTTAGTCAGATGTGTAAAAATTAGTATGGGCATATTGCTAGCACACGCTCAATCACTCTCGAAAACAACGGCTAAATACCCTTTGACGAGGGTGGAAGACAAAGCAATGACTATGCACAGTGGTATACACGGTGAAACATTGGACAATATCATATTGGGTCTGTTGCCGAAGAGAATTATCCTGGATTTTGTCATTAATAAAGCTTTTAATGGCGATCGGCTGCTCAATCCCTTTAATTTCGAGCATTTTAATATAAACTTTCTATGTTTGTACGTTGACAAGGTACAGGTGCCTTCGATACCACTGCAACCAGACTTTGGAGCGAGACATCTATATGTGGACGCATATCATACACTATTCTCCGGTACAGGCATACACTTTCTCAACTAGGGCAACCAAATAGCGCGCGAATCATACCCCCACGGATACTGTCTATTTGCCTTTGATTTGACTCCAGATTTATCGGCAAATGACTGCAGTCATTGGAATTTGATAAAACACGGTAGCTTTAGATTAGAAGTACGTTTCAGTGCGGCTCTAACAGAAATAATCAATTGTATTATATACGCAGAGTATGATAATATTTTGGAAATTGATGCCTCACGTGAAGTCATCGTTGATTATAGCAGTTAAAACGTTCACCTGAAAGATGTCGCTACTCTCTACTACTGTACATATATTCATCTAGCGAGTTACTTTGCAAATTCAGTCTCTCTCCAACACTGTTCTTATACACTTCATCCAAGCATGGACGTGATCATTGACATTCAGTACTTCAAAGGCACCAGGCATCGAAATCTACCTAAAGAAGTAGCCGTAGTGGCTGTGAACAGGAATTTTAGTAGTCATTGGCTGGTAACACCGGCAATAGCGCTTGGTCTTCTGAATGAAGATATACGGAGTCAGAACGATTGGCTCACCCAGTACCATAACGGGCTCGACTACTTTGACGGTGAGGTGTCTTTAAAGGCGGTGAAAAAAATTTTAAGAGAACTTTCGAAAAGTGTGCGGAAAATATACGTTAGGGGTAATGATAAATGGCTAGTGTTACATAAAATAATATCTCGTCAAATTTGTAATCTCGAGTACGATCAGGATTGCCCGTCTTTCGATAAATTATCGTCCGATGTATACTGCATGCATCACGCTGTCAAACCTTGCTATAAAAATTATCGTTGTGCACTATATCAGGCTTGTAGGCTAAAATCGTGGCTACTCACAGGTACGATTAAAAATTCGAGCAGTGCTTTTGAAGACATTTGTAATGATAGACAGTCTTCAAATATTGAAAAATCTGTCGAAAATCCGTGGACGAGACCGACAGCGTTCGTTGTAAACACGGATGATCATACGAAATCGGGTATGCATTGGGTTGCCCTGTACGCATTTTATTTTGATAGTTTTGGTCTCCCTCCATTCATACCCGATCATATAAATCGGTTGTGAAAAAATTGTAAACAATTTCGCTGGAATAATATTCGACTACAGAGCAACTCTTCCAAAGTGTGCGGTCAGTATTGTATTATGTTTCTGCATTATATGAGCCCGGGTCTGGCTAACAATAAATTTCTCGAGAGTTTCTCTGATAATCTTCGAAAAAACGATGATGTAGTCCGGCGGTATGTAGACTGTAAAGAAAGAAAAAACGCTGACAAAAATTTTATCGGAAGCGGTGTTTGCATTGTCAGATGCTTGCAAAGCTGCAGCTCTAAGATGTTATTGTTGTAGCGCAAGATGATACTGTGAGAGACAGCGTTTTTTTTCTTCGAATGTTTGCTGCTTAATCAGTGAGTATCGCATACGTGGCGGTTACCACCTCCACAGCCACCATCTCCACCATTGCCTATACTACATACCAAGCGCTCGGAGAAGTTTAGTCGTTTCAAAGTGGTGGTAGAGGTGACAGCAACGACATGGCACACCAAAAGGAAGACCGGTTTCAGCTGCTGAATACTCTATACACTTTAGACAAGTCGTACGCAACGGAGATCATTGTCGGCCTGGAATACACCAGCTTCAGAGACGAGTACTACGAGCCTGTGGTTCGCCTATTGGGCGACGACTCCAATGGAATCGCTTTTACCTACGATGGATGGCTGCAATTCAGAGACTGCTTCAACGAATTTGTCAAGTATCTTTGTGGACACAGCAGCGAAGATATGACGGGTCAACAGATTTGCGGTACAGGATGGATAGCAAAATTCACACACAGTGGAAAAGACAGGGGTATCGAAATTGAGGATAATACTCCTCCTAGGACACTTGGAGTTCTCAGAAAACGCTATTGTGCAACTATTATTATGAATAAAGTTAAGTTTCTTCGTTTGAATGAGTATATTGTGAAATGTATTGATGCACGCCTAGAATATCTTAAGCTTGTAGCGGGCAGTGTAAGTTGTGTCGCCAGAGAGACTGTAGAATACATTAAGAGTGTTGATCTAGACAATATACCACTCATGAATACTAGTGTGTATACAACGACTTTTGTCAAACAAATTATTAATCTGATTGATGATAAATGGTTCGATATTATTACAGCCAGTGTGAGAAAATGCGAGAAAATTAAAAGACCAAATTCCGTTTAGCCGAAATGATATTGTTGATGTATTTTATCAGCTTGCGTCACAGCACCTCGATGTAATTGTCGACTTACTAAACAGTCACAACGAGTGAAATAATGTTTTTTTGTTTTTAAAATTTTTGATATTATAACCAATTATATATATATTGTTCTACTGCGTGCACTGGAGTAAAACTAAGGATATCGATGGGATTGGTAGCTGAGCTATCAAAATCTTCCAATTAGAACGAAACTTCATTCTGGCATAGGATTCTGTCATTACTTTTATATTGATGGATGAGTGTTTTTATCAGGTGAGATCAGTAAGTTGAGTAATTATTTGTAAATATAAGTTTTTAAAATGGTTTTTTTTTTGTTTTCGAGTGAGTATATAATCCACGGATATCATGATCTGCTGGATAGAAAGCAGTAAGATCAAGGGCACCGATTATATGATATGCCTTATCATCGATAACACTGATTCTTTATTAGTGTATAACTTTCAGGTACAATATGTTCCATATAATTATATGATTTCATGTGATTTATATTATTTCTATCTGCAGATGCTTGTAAGATACAGGTTATATGTATCTATAATCATGCATTCAGTGTATAGACGATGGTTTTTTTAAAAATTAATTACATTATACGGTCATTTTTTTCTTGTTTTATTAATTTTATTCTATTTTTCTTGTAGGTTGAAAAAAAAACAATATTAAAATGGAAGAACTCAAGAGGGTTTTAAACACGATTAACAGAAGATTCATATAAGCCAGGATTTGATTTAGGAGCAGGGTTGAATTTAGAAAATAGATTGTAATAGTATAGTTCAGAGGGACGTGTCAAGCTTCTCAAATCCTTTCTTCAATCTGAGTGATTTCCATTATTATTTAGTTTAGGTTTTTCTAATTCAGTAAAATATACTTAACGGGATACACCACCTTTAAAACTTGACATACTCTTAAAAGCACTAGTTTTGGTATTAATCGAGGAAATTTAATTTAATTGAATAGAAAACTTTTTAATAATAAAACAAGTCAACAATAATGAAAAATAAGCTAAAACAACTAAATTTTTGCTTATTTTTCATTATTTTTGACTAGTTTTATAAAACTTTTCTATTCATTTAAATTAAATTTCCACGATTAATACCAAAACCAATGCTTTTAAGAGTATGTCAAAAAATTTGCAGCCCGATTGGGTCGTACATTGTCGCGAAATCATGTGGACAGAACTTCTTGGTGTTTGATTTTTCATTAAAATATATTAGGACTAAATAGGTAAAAAAAATTCTCAAATAAAGATAAAGTTGTGTTACGTATGTACACAAAATTTCAAATGAATCCAACATATCTGTGTGAAATTAAAAATAATTAATTTTTCGAGTTTTAAAGGTGGTGTGTCCCCTTAAATTTTAGAAGTATATTGTGCTGATTCATTTTAAAAGATATCATGTAATATGTGCGTAAATTTAACTACGGTAAAAAGTTGTGTTTTTAAAATATCTACAATTTTTACATTTAACATTTTTGTATAAAACGTAAAGCCGCAAAGTTTTATCATAAAAAACGGATTTTTTGCTTTAAAAAACGATTTTGGGCTGTTAACTCGAGTCGGAAGCATTTTCGTGATTTGATGTCAACAAAAAAAAGTTGTTTTTTACAAAAATCTACAATTTATTTATTTAACATTTTTTTGTAGAATGCTTAGAATTTGAATTACATCCAAAAAACCGTTTTTCGCGATTTTTGAAGGTGACCTGATTGTGCATATAAGGGCAAATCCACAAAACTTTTCACTTATATATATATATATCTTCCTATATTATATAGTTGTTTTGGTAATACTCCCCCCCACCGCCTCCTCACCATAGCCCCCCACCGTATTCATCTGATGTATATAATAAATCATGGATGAACTTCTCTCTAGAGTCAATTGTTCGAATGTTCTCAATGGTATCGAAACTGCGTTATCGGGCTGAGATACTTTTACTATATACATAATAAGTTGATGAATATTCAGGAAGTATAATTAGTATAGATTACAGAGATTCACTAAATTAATAACATCAATAAGGTCATAATGTGTCTATATGAGTCAATTCTTTTTAGGTACTTAAAGTAAAATTGAATAATATGAAAAAAAAATTGTAAGAAAATATTATAGAGAAAATAGAGTACGAATGTCTTTCTTGTGATAAGATTTTTAAAACTAGATATAGTTAGGTTACACATTCCAAAATTCATTCTTGAAAGAATATTTTTTCATTAAATAGTGTAATTTTTACGGTATAATGTATATAGCTATTTTTTAAATAATACAATTTTAAATCAAATGGAAGGAGAACATAAAATATATTTAAGTATATCGTCATCTTTAGGTGAAACTATAATGTCTGGCGTATATATTAAGACGTTAAACTTATTATTATAAAAAAGTCCACAAAAATTTTGAAACTTAAAACAGAAAATTAAAACTGGGGAGTTGGCGAGCGAAGCGAGCAGGGGGGCGAAGCCCCATTAGTATACATATATATGCCTGTGTGTATATATACATGCGCGAGAGAATATCTCACGAGGTTCTTCGTACACAACATATAAGTTCGTCTACCAAAAATGTATAATGATTACAGTTGAGCACCAGGTAGACCATCTGACCACTTAGCGGTAAGCACGAATATCCAACAAGGGGAACCGTTAAATGCGACCGTGCGGAGACACGATCGAGTGTTAAACAATCTATTATTGATTTAAATAAATTACTCGTTTACTGACGATGTGGTCTTTCTTCTTCTCGCACGGTTACTCATCTCACTCGTTCGCTATCGTAGCGTGCGAGTCGTCTGCTGCTCTCTTTGCAAACGGTGTATTACGCCGTTGTTTCTCTCTCCTTGTTAACACCTTACCTTATGAAAACAAACAATCATTCCTTTTCATTAATTCGAGCTGTCAATTCCCAAAACGCGATATCAGCCTTGATGGTGTGGGTTACTCTGACTCGCTGCTCGTACCATACAAAAACCAGACTAGGAATCTCTCTATTTACACGTGCACAATTATTGTGGCGCGAGATTCGCGTCACAATCCTTATACTCCTCTTGGTAGTCCAACGTCTCTTCATCAATCATATAAACTTCATTAAAGTCATTTGTTGCTCCGATTGATATTCGTTTCAATTTTTGGACAACTCATTTTCTTCATAATTTGTAATGTAGTTAATTTATTATTAGCGTATTTTCAAACTTTACAAATACCAAATAGCAATTTGGTGTATGTAAAGATTGAAAATACGCTAATAATAAATTTACTACATTTAAGGGATTAACCTTCATCTTTAAATCTGACAAGAAAATAAAATCATTAAATAATAACAATTTACTGGGATAAATAATTAATTGATTTAGAAATATAAATTATAAAATACTTCGTAATTACCAAACATTAGAAGATTAATTGTAAAAATATCTGTAAAAGTTATTTGGTATACATTCAATTGTAAAAGTAATTATAAAAGATAAAATGTTTTCAGTAGTCAGTATCGGGTGGGCTGGCCTGGAATGCGGTAGCACCATTCTGGGCGAATGTTAACTTCCAAGGTCCACGCACTGCCTACTGGAATCGTTCTTCGTCGCGTCAATACTCTTCGCAATAACGCTATAACGGGAACGGCTAATAGGAAGCTCTAACTCTGGGAGGACGCAGGTATAGTAGTAACTACTGATTTGCACATCCACTCATGACTACACAAACACGCACTTTGGGCCTTGGAGAGCGGGGGTTGAAGCGGGGAGTGAATCGGGCTGCCCTATAAACAAGTTATTGCTCACAAATGCTGAAGGGGAATACCCATAAACGATGAACTTCTAACGGGTTATGTATGCGGGGGCTCTATAAACGGGTCTCTCCCATGTGTGCATGGAACTGCTGAAATTCGCTTCCGAAGGGGCCTTCAGTGTAACAGAGCTCCTTGAATATGAGCATACGGCGTCCAAAAGGAGGCTTCTTCATTAGTAAGAGTGGCTACACTCTGGAAAGTGCTGCCGTTAAAACCAGAACACTCCTGGACCGCCAATAGTTCTAGAATTCGAACCCAGTCTAACCAGCATGGAAGGCTGCCCTGTACATTGTATGTATAACCTCGTTTCTCGTAGTAGTGCCGGCTGGCAACCGGTAGGGACTCTGCTGCGGGGGGCGTGGGGCACGGTCAATGCCACCGGACTGCTTGACTGCATTTTTAGTTGGGGAAGCTCAGGAAGAGATGACCGACCCACTACTTACGCAACCTCCTGACCACCACAAATTACAATACTACGCAAAACAAAAAAAAAGGAGACGAAGAAATGGCTAACAAGCAAATCAAAGCCGGTTCAAGAATGCAACCTGCGACACACGATCAACGAGAGCCTCCGTGCTCTCTTACCGCATCGGTAGGAAACCTGGCTGATGCGGCTGACAATGCAACAGGAATAGGGGAGATACCGCCAGAAAGTTGGGAGGCTGCGGAGAGCAAGCTGCGCGAACAGCTACTCGCGATACGCAGAACCCTAAAACATATGAAAACGAAGACTAAGGTCCAGAAGAATATCAATGTAGAAATTAAGAATGGCATGTGCGAGATTGAGGAAGCGGTGAATGTTGAAATGCATGAGCTCCAACGTATGACGCTGTTTTTCACAATCTGGATGAGATCGGTGACCAACTCACAAAACCAAGACGGAAACACTCCCAGACCTAAAAGGAAGATGGACAGACACACTCCGAGTCCAGAAGCGGGAACTTCTACACTACGAGAGGGCCTAAGAAAACTTGGGCAACAGTGTCTAAGCGTAAGAGACGAAGAGCGGTAACAGGAACGGAGTCGAACGCCAACGGCCCGATGATAAAGACTAGTGAGCCTAAAGGTAAGATAGGTCGCCGAAACCTAAAAACCAGGCGAGGGGCGATCCTTATCAAGACAGCGGAGGGTAAGACATACGCGAACGTTTTTTCTTTCATAAAAGAGAGCGTCAATCCAATCGATAGTCGTGTGGACATACGAGCCATACGAAAGACCAGAGGCGGATCGGTAATCCTACAGCTCGAACTAAGAGACCTTCTGAAGGTTCTTACAGACAGCACTGGGACCTACTGCAACTGTGAAGGACATGACTTCCAGAGTGACGCTGGAATTTATGGACTACGTTACAACAGCAGAGGACGTCGCAGTCACGATCAACAGCGAAACTGAGACCGAGACGATGCGCAGCGTCCATGTCTTCGGAGTGAATAAACATGGATAGGCCTTGGCCGTCTGCGAGTTTGACGCGACGGAGGCAACGGACTTGCTCAGAAAAGGCCGCATAAAAATCGGATGGGTAGACTGTCGGGTTCAACCTAGGCTCCGCGTTTCGAGGTGTTAAAAGTGCCTCGGATATGGTCACATGAGGGTTGATTGCAAAGGACCGGACAGACGTGAATGCTGCTGAGAATATGGTCAAAGGGGGCATGTAGGCAGGGCGTGCACAAACGCGCCTTTCTGCTTCCTCTGCTCGGGGAGAGCTAACCAAGATTTAGCTCACGTGCCTGGCACAGCCTGGTGCGCTGCATTTAAGGAGGCGCTTATAGAACGCAAGACGGGACAATCAAAATGGACCTGATAATACTCCAATGCAACTTGAACAGGAGCAGCGTAGCACAAACACTGCTCACCCAAATTGTGGCGGAAACGGATGCGGACGTGCTCGTGATAAGTGATCAGTACAGAAACCTTTTCGAGCCGTCGTGGATCGCTAGCAGCACGTATACGGCGGCGGTGTGGGTCGGAGGGACGAACGCGGCGCGGATCGCAGACAGCAGGTCCGGGGAGGACTACGCTTGGGTAAGGGTGGGCACTCTCACTCTCGTTAGTGTCTACCTTTCTCCAAACAGTAGCGTGCGCGAATGCGCAGAGAAGTTCTGGAAGGCGTCATCAGAGACCTCTTTGGTGACGTGGTCGTGGCGGATGATTTTAACGTGCGAGCGATCAAATGGGGGATGCCAACAATGAACAGACGAGGATGACTGATCCTGCAAATGGCCGCCGACCGGAACTGGAAGTCATTAATGCCGGAAACGTGTTTACGTACAGGAGATCCAGCTTTGGTAACTCTATACCAGACACTACCTTGGCCACGGACAGCATGATGAGGCTGAGGGGATGGAGAGTGATCGACGACTATACGGCTAGTGATTACCAGTGTCTTCAGCCTGACGGACTATACTACGGTGAGGCAAAGACTGAACAGGAGTACGATACAGTGGGACATTGGACGTATAAACAGGGACGAGCTCACGAGGCAACTGCAAAACGTAGCGATACCTCCTGCGGGCCTGTCTCAAGGGCGGACAGACCGAATCACGGCTGAACGAAGTGCTAGTGCTCTGGAAACATATCAGCAGCGCATTTGCGAACCTACGATGCCTCGGAAACAATACGGACGGGACAAACGGCAAACCTACTGGTAAACGCAAGAGATTGCTTAAATCAGAAGGGAATGCCACTGACTACACAGACAGATAATGGGACACGCAAGGGACATGGAAGAAAGGGATGCTCTTTCGTGGGAATACAAACTTACGAAAAAGCTACTCAGACATACGATCAACGGGATTAAGTGACAGTGCTGGAGACAACTAGAAGACGAAGTAGAGCCAGACCCCTGAGGGGAGGGCTACAGCCAAACTAAAGCCTAGGAAAGCTCCGAGATCTGACGGTGTACCTGGGGAGCTGCTGTGGTTCATCGTCGCTGAACAGCGCGATACGTTGCTGCAGCTCTACAACGGCTGCCTGATGGCGGGAGTATTTCGTAAGCCGTGGAAGAGCGCGCGTCTGGTCTTTATTCCCAATGGGAAGGGGGATCCGGCTTCGTCGTCCTCTTATCGGCCTCTGAGCCTCCTGAATACGCCGGGAAAGTTGTATAAATTATTGCTGCGTCCGAAACTGTTGCAAGTTCTGGAAGCTGAATGACATATGCCATGGAGCTAGACCATTGGTACTTTTGGTAATATTGGACGTACGGAACGCTTACAACTCTGCGAGGAGGGCGGATATTCTAGAGGCGTTATAGTCAACCTTTCGGGTGCCTGACTATCTCGTGCGAGTTGTGAGGGACTACTTACGGAACCGATACCTGACGTTTGAGACAACGGATTGTACACGACGGAAAAAGCTGACAGCAGGGGCCGCGCAGGGTTCAATCCTGGGCTTCGACTTCTGGAATACCTTGTATGACGGACTACTAAGACTGGAGATGCCGACTTACACGTGCCTCATCGTATATGCGGACGACATTGCGGCGGTAATCATCTGGTGCAGCTAAAACTGAACCAGGTGATGAGGCGCGTAAGCACATGGATGACGGAGCACGGACTGCAACTGGCACTACAAAAGACTGAGTTGCTGCTACTCACAAGAAAAGAGATACAAACTGTTGGATTTTATTAAAAATGTTTATCTTTATTAATAATAATACATAATGGAAATATATACGTATATAGTATGGTACAGATAGAATTTGGAAATAAGTATAACTATGAATTTGCTCTGTGTGTTGTCGTCTTGATGGTCGTCTTAGAACTGGTTTGCTTCTGCGTTGGGGGCTGCGAGTCTGCTGGGGGTGCAATAAAAATTAGGTATAAGACCCTTTTGATCTGGGTCCTCTGTAGCTGCGTGTATATACATGTGGTGTACATGTGGGAGCGAGAGTATATATTATTGGCGTATTCCAACACAAACGACTATGCCAATGTCTGTGGGTACGGAACAGACGATGACCAGAAATGAAGTCAAGTATCTTGGGATAACTCTAGACACAAAACTGACTTTCTCTTCACACATACGTAATACAACGATGAAAGCAGCATGGACGACAAAAGCCTTGAGTAAGCTCATGGCCGACACGCGAGCTCCGAGACCAAGTATACGGCAACTACTTATGAGCATCACCCATTCGACCATGCTCTACAGAGCCGAGGTATGGGCGGACGCGTTGAAGATCAAGAAGCGGGCGAACGTTATCACGAAGGTTCAACGAATCGAACCGCTGAGATTCGTGTGCGCGTACCGGACTGTATCCAAAAACGTGATTTTCGTGATAGCGGACGTAATCCCGATCGACCTTCTTGCACATGAGTGTAAACGTTTGTACGCACGGAGCTTGTACGCAAGGAGGGCAGACGCTGCGTTAGAGGAACGGATAAGGATAACTGAAGAATGGCAAACGAGATTGACAACGGACGTACAAGGACGTTGAACGCACAGACTGATACCGGAGGTGGGAAGCACGGCCAGGTAGACTTCTACCTTACCTAATTCTTGTCTGGACACGGGTACTTCCGAAAGTATCTACATAGAATGAAGAAAGTAACGACGCAGGAATATACTTACTGCGGACAAACCTGGAGCGACGAACACATGTTCTTCGTGTGTGACCGTTGCAATGAGCAGGGACAGAGACTAGAGTCACTACTCGTTACGACGATCAGACCAGACAATGTAACGATACTGATGACAACAACTACAGAGAGGCTTGGACAAACATCGCATCATATGTTCGTAGTATACTGTGAAGTAAGAAAGTGGATGGATGTCTGGATAGCTGAGTGACAGAGATAGTGAAAGAACATAGTAGTAGTATTGAATGACTGGAAGCAAGGAATGAATGTGCAAAGGAAGCGCAAAGGACAGCGGCTCAGTTGGAAGTAATGTGATAAACGGTACCAGGTTGGTGTCGGGCGTACAAGGAGATATGTGTTTAGTAGGTAGGGGTGGCCGCCGCTGCCGAGCCCCACACATGGTGCTCTCACAAGAGAGTACCAGTCAGTCCATTACTTAGATTCACAGCCTCCTACAAAAAAAGTAGTCAGTATCGAAAGAAAATAATTGTTTAATTTCTCTGGAACATTATTTGATAAAGATAAATTAAGTGATTTTTTATAAGCCTCAAGCAAGATTGACGTATTTATGTTATTTTAAGTGATTTATCAACGAACACGGAAAGGTAACACACAGCTTGAATATTATTACATTATGTTTATTGTGAGGACATAGATAGGTATAGTGTAGTACCGAAGGCGCTAAGGCGGGTTTAGTGACTGCTACGGGAGCGCAGCGCAGACTGAGCGGAAGAATGCAACAGATTAGCTGGTCAACCAATTAATTCTTTTTTGGAAAATAAATGATGCTAGCTCTTTGATGCGTGTGTATATTTCTACATTGACAACATTCCCACTTATGAAATGAACACAACGCCAATGTCACTTCGTAAACGCTCAAAACATGGTTTTGGTAATCCTTCTGTTGGTATACTGATTTTTAAAACAAACGTACTTAATACAATAAAATTTATCATGTTATTTTTCTCCAACAAAATTGTACTTTACATCTATATGTTTCGTGTGACAATGAAATTGCGGATTTTTTATGATTTTTATCGCACTTTAATTATCGAAATAAAGTATCGGAGTTTCTAGCTTGTAATTAATCAAGTCACAAAGTAACCTATGTAATCATACCAGTTCTTGTATAGTGCCACAAGCAGCTATGAACTTGGACTCAGTCGTCGATAACGCGACTGACTGTTGTCTGCGCGAACTTTACGCAATCGAGTTGTTCCCTAATTTTATTAGGTAACCTGATATCGACTTGCGCGATACATGATCGCAAGCGAAATCTGGCACACTATACGCCAAGAACTGTGCATTTTTATTGAAATCATTTTTACTGTAAATCAAGCCATAATATAATGTACCTTTAATGTATTTGATTACGCGTTTTACGGCGTTCCAATGGCGTTTCTAATGCGCTTCTGATTGGAATTGTCCTTCCTGATTCTATGAGGGTCCTATTCTCTCTTTCGGTTTTGCCGTTTTATTCAGGTGTATATGCGATGGTATATTCATGTTTGATACCGGGCTTGATAATGAAATCGGACATTTGTGTGTTTACAAATTCAAGACCATTTCTGTTAAATATTTCAAAACAGCTTGCAACTTCCCCTTTATTTAAAAAAATATATTTTTACGTAACTAGTATAATCATCCTTGAATAAAAGATCGCGAATTTCCGATTGAATTCACTGCCACAGGTCCACATACAGCATGGACTAATTCACCAACTTGTTTTGTTTCGGTATAGCTCGTTCCAAAAGGTAAACGATGTATTTTTCCAAAAGCGCATGCATCACAAAATGATTTATAATTGCTGACCTTTATGTCATTTTCAAGCAAAAGTTTAACATGTTCGAAATTCTGACGAGCTACACGCTCGTGCCATAGCTGTAAAATGTTATTCTTATCATTATCCATAACCTTATAACTACTATTTACAATGCTATTTACATGTTTATCATCGCAATTATTTACAGAGACAGAACTTTTGTCATTGTTACTATTCATTACGTTATTTACCAAACTGTAATTTTTGGTATTTTCTTTGAATTTAAATTTCATCCGAAATAGAACCTTTTCATTTATTCTTTAGCTGATTGCAGCTATCTCATTATTTTGATAAAAAACGCATTTTAAATATGATGACGCCATACGTACCCCTTTAGCTAAAACGTTACCCATTGAAAAAAAAATCAAATTTAATATCCGGCACGTATAAGACATTTATCAGATTTTTTATCCAAGAATTTTCGTTGTACGTGAGTACTTCTATCTTACCTCTATCTACATACTCCGTAAACTACACATCTATCGACAAGTCGAATCACAATCGCAATCTCCAATTTTGCATAATCCGTAAAAAGTTAACGGTTACCGCACATATACGATGATGTGTCGGAATCGAAAAGTCATGACTTGTTGACAGCAGAGTTCGTTGATGAGAGCGAAGTCTCCCCCACCATGATGAGCGCGTTGTCCCCCTCGCTACTCGGTGTACCTCTTTTCTGTGAACTGGACGCCTGATATTTGTGCTTATTCTCTTCGAGGAACCAGCAGTTCTTTCGGAAGTGACCTTTTCTTTAGCGGTTCTTAAGCACTCAATATCACAATTTCTTGTATTTTTATCACGCTTGGCTTTTTTTTATTCGGAAATAGCTTTTGCATTTTGTTAGTTAAAAGGGCTACACTTTTATAACTTTTTCGATATTTTCTGGTTTCTTCCATAACTGAACGTTTATTAAGCTAGAAGACCATGGTCACGACGCACACTTCTAACCTACTGGGTATTTAGTTGCTAATTAGTTGCTAATTAGTTACACTATTCCTAATGTAGTTGCTCAATACCTGTCAAAGATACGTGTGATCTGCTAGATTGAATATTAACTTAGCAGACCACGATGCTATATCTTTGGTTCTTGTT
Source organism: Muscidifurax raptorellus (assembly GCA_020010945.3). Taxonomy (NCBI): domain Eukaryota; kingdom Metazoa; phylum Arthropoda; class Insecta; order Hymenoptera; family Pteromalidae; genus Muscidifurax; species Muscidifurax raptorellus. Next base: position 3,298,398 of record JAHUUD020000006.1, read on the forward strand.
AAGATATTAAAGTTCTTCACATCGACACTCAGACTACCCCCGAAATATCCCTACTACTACACCCTGAATATGAAGATGTCGAAAAATTCTAGTAGATGAAAAGAGAATGCGGGATATTTATTCGTGAATTTATTGTTTATAAAAATGGAAGTTAATAATACTCACCTGTAAACGTCTGAAACTTCTAGATACTTCGTTGCTAATTAGTTACTCACGTATTTTACGTATAAGAATATTCTATGTTAGGGGATGATTCTTGGACATTATGAACTTCCATTTTCGTGAGCAACTAATTCACAAATAAATATCCCACGTCCACTTTTCATCTACTAGAATTTTCTGTCATATTCAGGGACAAGTAGCAGGGATAATTGGGAGTCAAGTGTTCATAATGGGATATTTATAAACAGTGCTATTTTGCAGCAACAAAATACGCCATAGTTTATTTACTCTTATGCCCTCTTTTTGAATTTATCGAACTTTAGGAGTAGTCTGAGAGTCGATGTGACAGATAGAGGATGACGGGGGGATAATATAAATATTGATATTTTGCACCAAGTAATTAGCAACAAAATACGCTGTAGTTTATTTACTCAATAACCTCTTTTTGACTTTATGGTATTTCGGGGGTAGTCTGAGTGTCGATGTGGTAATTAGGGGATGATATGGAGCTAATATGAATAATGCTATCCTTCAGCAACTAATTAGCAACTAAATATGACGTTTCAAGAACTTTAATATCTTAACGAGAACCAAAGATATAGCATCGTGGTCGCCTAGGTTAAGATTTAATCTAGCAGATCACACGTAGCTTTTACAGGTATTGAGCAACTAAATCAGGAATAGTATAACTAATTAGCAACTAATTAGCAAGTAAAAACCTAGTAGGTTGGAAGTGTGCGTCGTATTTTTGCTATTAGTATATTATCTGAAATAGTCTCACGAAATGCTTTTAATCTGCAACGCAAGTATTGAATTTTTGCGTTGATGTCATCACTAGAAAGAAAACACAAAACTTGAATATTATTATATTATGTTTATTGTGAGAACATAAATAGTTACAGTATCATATGGAAGGCGCTAGTCAGTGTTACGAGAGCGCAGCGTAGACTGAATGGTAAGACGCGACAGATTAACTGGTCAGGCAATTAGTTACTTTTTGAAAAATAGGTGGAGCTAGCGTGTGTGTATTTTTATATTCACAACAATTTACAATGAGATATCTTCCTTCAACAATCTATAAACAAGATAATATACAAAAGTAACTTCTAGCTTTGATAATTAAACATAATATTGATATTTTTAATTTTATAAAATATTATATTTTAAATGAACATAAAATATTTATGCTTTTATATATAAAAAACAATAATCACAGTAAAAAATTATAATTATAAAAATAATAATAGTGATAATAATAATAATAATAATAATGAAAATAAACAGCTATACTGTGTAACGGGCGGCGAGACGCGCACTTCGGCGCGGGTAGCCGAACCGCGGGAAGGCCAGTAGACAACTCGCAATTTGAGGAAAATTCGAGGGAGTTAGCTTTTGACCGCACTCGCGAATAGTTGAGATTACGCGCGCCAAAAGTTCAACGTGATCAGCAGCAGCAATAATAGAGCATAACAGCAATAACGATAGCAGCAATAGCAGCAACGGCAGCTAGTACCGCAACAGCAACACGGCAAGGTCGAGAAGGAGACTCTCTTGCCAGAGGACGACGTTGATCAACGCGATAAAAGAAAGTAGGATTTAATTTCTATTTATTTATGCGCGATCAACTGACGAGGCATTTGGCTCCAGTCGCTGATCCGGTCGTAGATTTTGCGGCCTTCTCGCGACGCAAATACGCGCAACGCGGACGACGGATTTTTTATTGAATAAACGCCGTTTTAGTAGAATCGGTAGTGTCTTCATTTAATTGTCGTCCCGATCCAAACCGCCGAATACCGGCGCTTCCGCGGGCACTACCCAGAGGTGTAGTGCATACTGAGCACCGGGGCATTGTCGCAGGTAAGCGACCACACGAGCGAGATCAGCATCTCGCAGAAGCAAGGTGCAGAAGCACTTTGCATTTGTATGGTGGCCATTGGAATTTATCTACCTAGAAACAGCCCCGTTACAACGCCCCACGTTGGGCGCCAGTATGGACTAATATTTTTCACTTGCTTTCACCATAAAATATTAATTAGAAGCCGAGATATAATAAAAAAACGATTTTTAGGGGTGATTTTTAGTGGTCGTCGACACAAAAAATCAAATACGTGTCTCTTACTTTTTCGAGTACTACAACATGTCACGTAATACGTGAATAAATGAAATGAAATCTAGTTTGGCTACCGCGAACGCGGTCACTGCCTACCGGGGAAGGAAGTCGGATGTGAAGTCACTTTAAACTATAGAATATATTATTTAACTCGACATACGTTTATTTTTCTAAAAAGAGCGAACAGTACCTTAGTGTGTAAGTGTGCATCTATTTGCGTATCTGTATATGAAGATCCGTAAGAAGGCTGCAGCTGTTGATCCTTAGGGCCTTCCAACCCTGGGCTCGGTGGTTCAATATAGCGGTGGTAGATTCACTTATGGTGTGATGGCTTGTTCCTTTGATCTGCGCAGTGTAGACAGCAGAGAGTCCACTGTGTCTATTTCTTCTTCTTTCTCCAAGTATGATGTCAGATGAGGCCAATGGATGCTCTTGATTGATGCTGAATTGTTATTACACGACTAAGTCCGATATGCTATTTTTAATATACGTTCGAAAATAGTCTATCGATGGGCAGAGTAACATTCTGCTCGAAATTTTGAATATTAATGAGCGATACTAGCTAGATACTAATCCAGGAAGTAGCAAAGAAATGTCAAATATCCTCATATGTTATAGCACAAGCTTCTACATAGTTTGATTTTAATTTTTGTTTATATCTTGATATAAGAATTTGTGGTTCTGCAAACTGTATTGGTGCCGTTGATGTTGAAACTTGTATGGTGGGTGTCGTAATTTGCATACCAGATGTTGATGGAAGCATATCGGGCATGGTTCTTAAACTGCTGGTTGTTGTTTCAATTGGCATAGGTGGTTGTCAAGAGCACTCTGTTGATGATTGTGCTGATGAGTTGAATGTTCACAATATTACTTGATTTTGATATTTTGTATAAAACACTTTTGCTCTCTTCCTTCGTCTGCCAAATCTTCTCTTCTTATTTACAGATGATCCTGGCACACTATTCCTTGAGTCTGGGATCATTTTGACAGATGAAACAATCCACTTGTTTGCAAAGTAAATAATTCACTATTGCACTATACACTTACACGAGCTCTTTCAACTTTTTAACTACAAATGCTATTTGATAATATAAAGTTATTAAATAATTTCAATAAAACCGAGCAATTGCAGAAAAAAATGTTTATCAAAATTCACAAACAATGTTTTAGCTAGCGAATTCGATAAATAGTAACATTAATTTTTAAAGGTACGTTATATGGTTGTATGATAAAACAGGGTCTGCATAAGTTACCACTTACTCAAGCTCTTACATAAGTCAGTCGGTAAATGCCAAATTCGAAATTCGTGATTACGGTAAAGCGAGTAATACTTTAATTTAATAATTTTTTATCATAATATTTTTTAACAAAACGAGCAAAAAAAAATTTTTTACGGTAAATTCATTAGTAAAAATAAATGAATTGTCACCAATGAATTGAAACGCAAATAAAAGCAAATATCCGAATATTGTATATTTCATGATTTTAATAATTTGGTGATAACTTTTTATTAAAGTACTTTATTGGCAATAACGTCTTCTTAATCATATTCAACGGGAAATTTCCTATAAAAATCATACATGAAAAGTGGTAGAATAATTTTTTTAATAAAAATAGGACATTGTCAAATCAGAATATGAAATTTTCACGATTTTCGACATTTACCGTTTCGCATGCTTTCGGTACTTTTTCGATGACTTTGCACTCTCAACCTTTTCGGTGCAACTATGCAATAACTCCATAATAGACAATCTTTCTTTATATATAATTCATCTTTTTTATCAAATATTTATGTTTGATTTCGGATAGATTTTCCTCAATTGGTAACCTTGAGAGAGGATCGCAATTACCGTTCTTTTGTGTTTACATATTCAATTTTTACTTTCTTTTGCGACCTACATAGTTAACCTTTTCGAATTACAAAACCCAGAATCTCTATCTCTTCTTTCACAAAATTGCATTTTTTTACATTCGCTTTAAATCCATACTCTTCAATGTGATACCTATTGTTAAGATGTAGAGCTATTGTCGCTTGATGTCTCTTAAATAATCTTCTATTATTCGCATATACACATGTGTTAAATCAATCTCGATAATTTTTTCCACCTTATAGCTGATTAAATATTTCGTTTATTTTAGTTATCGGGTGTCTATTTATTACGAGCCATTGAATTATTGTTAATTTAAAATCACCAAATAACCGAATAGTCGTATTGTCTTTGATAATAAGCACAATGAGTGTGGCCCACGCTCTATATGTCCTAAATTTTCTAGTTTCTTTAGTTCTATTTCAACTTTACCTCATAATGCCTCACCATATCTTTGGCCTCTTTACATCTTTGGCTTAACATTTTCTTTTAATACCAGTTTGATTGTACCTTTATTAAAATACCCGACTCCGACATACAAACAATATAGTCAAATCTTTCGCTACTTTTAATTGAAATTTTTTTCGATATTCCGAAGTAGATCCGCTCTACAAGAGAGAAAATAAAAAGGTATGCTGCAAGCTTGTTTGTACTTGGTTATATTAGATATAAATACATAAAATACTTACTCTGGTTCACACTTAATGAAATGTCCTGATGCGTCAGTTCCACAATGACCATTAATTGATCCCTTTGAATTAAATTGTTCAAAGCACTGCTTGTCAGCTGCGATTCCTCCATAACCCCAAATTTGTTCACACTGTAAATTCAAGGCAGGGCAAATTCCATTAAAGCAAGCCCCTTCACCATCTGCACAAATATGTCCATTTTTTTTGTAAACATCTAAAGGACAATGACCCATTTCACCAGTACATACTTCTGGTAAATCGCATTCATTTGCTATTTCTCGACATATTGATCCTTTTGGCTGCAACTGCAAGACAAAGTAATACATCACATTATTCAATTAAAACAGAAATAATTAATAAATTTTACTTGTTCTAATACTTCCACATAGATAATCGAATAGAAGTCTGATAAGTATATATTTAACTTTGTATTGGGTATATTGCGTTATATATTAGGGAAATTTTTAATTATTTGGGACAACGATTCCCAAAGCGAGAGAGTATCGCTAATTGTAAGGCTAGGACAGTTTTCATTTTGGGAATATTGTTACTAATGGGAAATTGTTATTCATTGTTGATGATAAATGAGGGGAAAAAATACACACAAGATAAAGAATCACACATTACGCATCAACCGTTTGTAGCAGTCTGACAATACCGACATAGGAGAAGGAGACAGAGCGCATGAATCCATGTATGTGATACTGCACGAACATGAGAGAGATGGAAAAATCTATACCAACAGGACACTGTTAAGAGAATGTTCAGTGTTTCGAATCCGCATAGGACTACCCAACCAACAAATATCTAGGCGGCATTCTACTGTGTACGTATTTTGAATAAGGCGGAAGGCGGAGGAGCTGCCATATTACTTATTGTCCAGTCACGGACAAGAGAACATCACGAATAGTAATTTGGTTTTTTCCAACATCGAAAGTTGTGAGGGCGAGATTTTTATCGAGAGAGACCGGTGATATTAGTAAGATTGAAGAAGGATTTTTGGAATCTGATCTCGTTATATCTTAAAAATATTGATGGTAGGAGGTTACATAAATCTTATTGCTCAAGTTGTTTTAAGAAAATTAATGAATGGCAAATTGACAATTGCCGTGAAGACTAACGCAGCTGATTTTTTACACAACGTTCGGGATGACATCATCATACGAAAAAAGGTATATAGATGAGCTTTTTACATATTCCTAGGCCTCGGAGGGCCTTCACTCCAACTCCGTGCACTCGTAGGCTCGGCGCTCTTCCGATGCTAAGCACCTACTGAGCGGCAGGCTGTCTCGCGTCTGCGCTCTCTCTCTCTCACAAATACTCGCGCTGCGGTACATTTTTTCGACCACGTTAAGTCGTCGAGATCGTCACAAGATCTACTACCAAAACCGCGCGATCTCACGAGCCGCCACTCGACGTGCTTACGTCGCCCTGCGACCGAACTCTTGTAAGAGCTGCGCTGATTGATTCGCGAGCAGCGCGGGCTGTTGAGTCTCGTGTTCTTATGAGTTGATAGGCCAAACTCGTGGGACGCTGGCTTCAGCCGTGCGGGCGCTATCCCGTGCCCGAAACTTTTCTCGGCTCGCCGATTTCTCGGAAATGGCGCTGCAGGCTAAAGCAGCGACCCAGTGCGGCGCCGCTTCGTGGAAAGCCATTTGGCTTTCGCTGTTTACATGTTTCCTCTGGCTTGCCATATTCTCCTGCTTCTCCGCCGATGGCATCGCGGATAGCGCACAGTCCCCGGGTAACGCACCTTGCCCCACCACGTGGCGAAGGCTCTCTATCGCGACCGATATCAGCTCTTCCACGTCTTTCTTCTCTGCGGTATCCAGCCTAAACTTGCCCCTCGGTTTTTCTGCGGGTCTAAGCTTGGATAGACTAGTTGAGGTGTCCGACGCCTCGGAGAGGCACTATCTATATTCAGGCTTGGCTGCGCTCTTATCCGTTCGCTGCTCAATCCTCCTTAAAAAAACAAACACACATTAATTTATTCACTCTAGCCCCTCGCGGCAGAATCCTAAGACTCACGAATTTTGCCACTAAATCCCTCAACGCATCTAATCGCTTCAACCGATTCTGCCACTCCCTTGGCTCTCGATTCTCGATCGGCTTGCCTATATCGGCTTGTGTGGTCGTATTTATGGCGTGGTGAAACGTATGCAGGTGCAAATCCTAGTCGCGATGATCATTTTTAACGAACGCCGCGATCATCGTCTCAAGCGTACGATTAGTGCGCTCTATTGGGGTAGCCTGCGGGTGATAAGGCGGATTTGTGATGTGATTAAACCATAGATTTCCAACATCTTGCGGAGCTGTTGGTCATAAAACTATTTGCCATTATTCGATAGAAAATATTCAGGGTCTTTCCACCTGAATAAAATCAACTCCTTGAAACCTCTGGCCAGCAACTTCCATCTGCCCTTCTCAACGGTTATACTTCTGTCCAACGTGTAAACAAGTCTTGAAACATGACAAGATATTTAAACCTATTTTTTGCTTGACGCAAACTCCATGAGATTGACTGCTACGTGCTTTCGCGCTGCTCTGCACTGTCTTATATCTCTGGCACTCCTCGCAAGATTGCGCAAATCGGTAGTATATCAGGGTACGCTCCTCGCTAGTAATATTCTCGAGTCACTCGGTCATATGTTTTTTGAATTCCCAAGCGACCCGACCTGGATAATTTACCGAAAAATTTTCAACTTACTCTCTCAGTTTTAAATATTCCGGGTTGGTAATCTCTTCGCAGCGGTATCTTCGCCATTGTCCTCGCTTCGAGACAGCGTGCCTGGAAAGTGATTTAACTGGCTCTTGTGATCTCTTATCACACTGAAGCTGTACCCCTGAATGTACGATCTCCGCTTTTTAATAACTCAGATCATAGCTAGACACTCTTTCTCCGTCGTCGTATAATTTCTCTCAGATGACGTCAGCACTCGGCTAATGACGTAAATAAACTATGGAGTATTCACTATCTACTTCCTTTTGTGTCAAAATAGTCTCAATAGCAGAGCGCGTGTCGTAATCCTTCAAACGCCCCTTGGTGCTCTTTTTTCCGTTCCCACTTTTACTCTTTGCGAAGTAGATGGACTAGCGGGACATCAAGCTCGGACTCGCCTTATATAACGCGCGAATACCAGCCCAAAATGCTTAAAAAGCGTCTCAACTGCTTTCATAATTCTTGGCACCGAAAAATTTCGCACAGGCTCTACTCTGTCAGGATCAAACCGCAAACCCTCGATATCCAGTAGAAAACCCAGATACAAAATCCGAGGGCAACATAACTCACTCTCTCTCTCTCTGTTTACAACTAATCCCGCCGTGGTGAGTCGCTTCAGGGCAAGCTCGGGTCATTTTAAATGCTGACACAGGCCTGAGCTTGGGACAGAGAATGCCGTATACATTCGACTCTCTTTCGAAAGCGGAATCTAATAAAATGCTTGTTTCAAATCAACCTCCGTGTGATAGCGAGTATTGCGTAGCCTGTCTGTAATCGAATCCATACTCGAAATTGGATGCTCATCCTTTTTCGTTACTCGAATAAGATCCCTGTAATTGACTCAGAACCTCCATGTTCTGTTCACTTTACGAATCATAACAGGCGCGCTCGTATAATCACTGGCTGATCTCTTGATTATTCCCTCATTAAATAATCGCTCTACCTCCTCAACTGCGACCTGCTGCTTCGCTTAGGATTCACGCCGAAGCTTATATTGAATTGGCGTAAAAATATTCAACTCGATATGGTGCTCGGTGTGATGCGTCATCCCCAAAGAGAAGCCTTGATCCTTCAGCAGTCTCTCTACTACCTAGTCTACACGCTCATGCTCCTCATCAGTGATTGTCGACAGGCCCGAACATTCAGCGTAGACCGTGGCTTTTTCTCTGCTTGATAAATCGGCAAATGGCAGTTACTCTCCCTCAACCTGTGCGCCACAAATCAAGCATCAACTCTAAAATTCCCCGAGAATTTTATTTACATGTCCTGTTGCGGTGTGCAACGTGGTGCTACTCTTCTTTAATCGGTCCCGAAACAAACGGTTTCAGGTTCTGGACCATCTCAATTTCTGGACCAATCAAATAGAAAATTTCTATTCTCTGCCTTCACCCCGGAGGCGCTTCAACGGCCTGGACGACGAGCAAGCAGAGGCAATAAGAGTTCCCGACGTTCTTCTAGCGGCTGGTCGACGACGTCAATTACGTCAGCTCCCAGTAGCAGCGCAAGATGCGCAGCTCCCAGCAGGTCATGCAGCGGCACAAGGCGTACCGCCTCCACCATCACCGACGACGGCTGGTCAACGACACGAACCACATCCTTTCCCAGCAGTAGCGCAACTCCCAGCGGACACAGCAGATCCTGCGACACCAGATGCACCGTTAATTGCGGACGACGATGAACTTTGCTCTTCGTGTTGTGAAAATTACTACAATTTGAATAAAGAAGTAAAAAATTATTTTGATTTAGAGTCATTAGGAGTAACTAGTTATAAAAGGGTATCAATAGCAGATAAGCGAGCAATGGAAATTTTAGATCAGACAAGTCAATATATAGACGGTTTATGTGAAGTAGGTCATCCTTAGAAATCAGATAATTTAGTGATTTCAAATAACCGAGAAATTGCACTTTGCAGATTGTATTAGTTAGAAAGAAAACTCCATCGCGATAAAGATTACTGGGACGTTATTTATCGTGAAATGAACAGAGTGATTACTAATGGCTTTGTAAAATTAGTTTCAGAGGAACATATACGTTCAAAGTTATGGAACTTACTTCATTTTAGCGTACAGAACTCCAACAAAACCGGAAAAGTAAAGCTAGTATTTGATTCGGTGGCTAGATCGAACAACGTAAGTTTCAATAGTTTACTGTTATCACTGTTATCTGGTTTTGTTCTTTTGAAATCTATGTTAGGCGTGATAATGAGGTTCAGGCAGTTTCATTACGCAATAAAATCAGACCTTCGTGACATGTTTTTGAAAATTAAAATTCGCGAAGCCGACCAAGACGCACAACGTTTTCTTTGGAGAGGGGAGGATATAACATCAGTACCTCAAGAATACGTTATGACTTCAGTACTCGTATTATTCGGCGCAACTTCATCTCCGTGTACAGCATTGTTTATAAAAAATAAAAATGCTGGTTTATTTTTGTCAAAATATCCGGAAGCAGCAAATAGCGTAATTGAAAATTGCTACATAGACGACTATCTCGACAGTTGTCAGTCATAAAGAAAGCTTTTAGGCACGTGACCCAAGTAGGAGAGATTAATGCAAATGCAAATACGGAAATGCATGGGTGGGTGAGCGATTGCGCGTCGATTTTAGGAAACGATAATTATGCGGAAAATTCTAGCCAAAACTTTAATATAAGTAAAAAAAATAGTGTTGAAAAAATATTGGGTTTACAGTGGTCAAATCTCAACGATGAGTTATTTTTTAAAATCAATACGAACAAGATTACACCCGAATTACTAAGTGGACAGAAAATTCCAACAAAAAGAGAGTTTTTGCAGGTTATTATGTCATTTTTTGATCCGCTGGGATTTTTATGTTCCTTGTCCATTATGGCACGAGTATTAATGCAAGATATTTGGTCTAGCGGTGTCAACTGGGATGATTGTATAAAAGCAAATGAGTTTCGCGATGGAAAGAATGGCGGAGTGAATTAGAAAAATTAAATTCGTTTGGCATTAATCGTTGTTATCAAATTCGTAATTCACATTTATTTTGTGATGCAAGCGAGAAAGCGTACGCTAGCGTAGCTTACTGGCGATTTATACTCCCAATTTGTACCTATCGCGTTTCATTTATCATAGCAAAATGTCGCGTTGCTCCTCTCAAAAATATGACTATTCCGCGGTTGAAACTACAGACAGCAGTGATGGCTACACGAGTCGCTAAACTAATAATAGGAGAGCATGATTTGAAAATTACTCGACGTATATTCTGGTCAGACTCGAAAACGATATTACATTGAATAAGACGAGATCCGAGAGAATTTTAGATTTTCGTAGCAATGCGTTTGGGGGAAATAAGTGAAAATTCGGAAATTAGTGAATGGAAGTGAAAAGCTGGAAAGAAATAAATCAGGAATTCGCTTCTATGAATAAATTAAAATGGAAATTTAAACCTCCAAGCGCATCACACATGGGAACGTCAAATTAGATCTGGGAAAACTGCGCTTGTAATCCTACAAGGCCAGACTACAAGCGAAGAAACATTATTAACTGCTTGGTTAGAAATCGAACACTGCGTAAAGTCACGACCATTATCTCATGTTTAGGTAGATCCTCAGAATCAGGAGGCACTTACCCCTCATCATTTCCTGATTGGAGTTTCTCCAGGACAAATAAGATTTGGTAGATATGACGCGTAGTTTGAATGTACAAGAAAAGATTGGCGACTTGCACAGCATTACGCTGATGCGTACTGGCGACGATGGTTAAAAGTGTATTTACCCACGTTAATGCCAAGAAAAAAATGGCAAGAAAACGATGTAACGTTAAAAAAGGGCGACATTGTACTTATTCTACATACAAATTTAAACCGTAATCAATGGAAAAAAGGAGTGATTGTACGCGTAATGCCTAGTTCAGATGGACAAGTGCGAGTAGCCGAAGTACGAACTGCAAATGGTATGTTGGTACGGCCAGCTAGAAAATTAGTACGATTTTCTGAGGATAAAAGTAATTGTTAAAAAAGGCTGAGCGTTTCACCACGACAAAAGGAATATTGTTGCTGTCGCGTAGGCATGCGTGTACGACATTCATATGGTTTGTCCAGGGCCGCTTATTCCTCTCATGTAAGATTCAGGGGAAAAAAGGGTAATGTTTAATCCCCTCTTGCGGATGGTTTACGGGGCAAGGGGTAATGTGATGCCCTCTTGCGGGCGGTTTAGTACGGGGCAAGGTGGTAATGTTAAGGCCTCTTGCAGACGGTTGTCAGAGAAGCGCTCAGGAAAACAAAAGAGAAAACAAAAACAAAGGTCGGTTTCCAACGAAACCAGGAGGTCAATAAATTTGTAGCGTGCGCGGCTCACTTTATGTCTAACTATCAAAGCAGTAGGACGTGATTAATTCAATAAAGAGTTTTCAATAATATAATTTCTCATACGAGTTTTTGTGTGTGCTAAACATTGGTTTCCCCCTATCTGAAGATGCTAAGTTCATCAAGACCTTCATCGAGGAGAACTCCCTCCACTCGGTTCCTTATGGTGCAACACATCATAAACCGGAATCCGATACCTGGCTTGACCTCTGCTTAATCGACTAGCAGAATCGCCTGCCTCCCACTGGAAGACAGACACACCCTTTATAAACAAACATGACATCATCACAGCCACTCTCGACGTACAGATACCACGTCACGAACATAAAACATTTACCTACAGAAACTGTAAAGGAATCTGTACCGAGAGACTCAGGGTTTATTTCCGTGCATCTTTGTGACATTAGATCAATACCACATTTCAAGCGTCAAGTCAAACAACATTTCACCAATTTGGAAAACTCACAAGCACCATCCATCAATATATCTATTGTACGCCACATTTCATAATCATCACAACATTTTTCATTTCATCACCGCATCTATCACTCTTGCAAATACTTTTTGTATCTACATCACCTCAATTTGGTGTATTCTTTATTGTATTACTTAAATGTTCTTTTTGTATATCAAAATATACAGAAATGAAAATTATTCCAATCTAATCTAATCTCTCGCCATAATACATTTTTTAATAATTGATAAAAACACAAATTACTGAATTAAACTAAGACGACGTCAAATCTTGTTGTCTATAATAAATTTATCAAAAAAAAAAAAAAAAAAAAAAGAAAAAACTTAACTTTGAAAAGAACGAACATGCTAAATATGCAATTATATCTTTTGTTTATCGACTTTGTATATTATGCTTATCTATATCAGGGCTATATTTTAGCTACTTGATTCTTATATATATAACTACATATAAAAGATAGAAATGTTAATCTAAAATTTCAAAAGAAAAGTAGATGAAAGGACCCTCAAATCAAGTGGTGTGGGAAAAGTGCGCTTTTGATCTATGTAATATGATATATATATATATATATATATATATATATATATATATATATATATATATATATATATATATATATAATATAAGCGACTATTGAAAAAAATGTCTGTCCCTTAGCTCCTTTTTCTGAGGGAAAAAATACTCGTGTTCATAATAAATTTATATTTAAAGTTTTAGAGGTTTAACTTATGTCGACGTTACAATCATATTTCGAGAACGGTTCTGCCAGTCAGTCTGAAACTTGAATGATATATTGAATCAGTCTCTAGAAAAGTAAATAGACGAGTTACAGTGATATATAACGTTATATTACAGTTTTTTAATCAACTATATCTCAAGAAAGGCATTGCCGATCAATATAAAACTTGGATTGTACATAGTATTAGTCTCAAACAAAGGTAAATAGTCGAGTTACACTGATGTTAAGATATTCATGTAATCAATATACTTTGATATCTAGCGCGCAACTTGTTCTCTATAAGTGCCGCTAAGAGCCAGAAAATTGTACTGAGTGCACTTTGTAATAATAATAATAAACTTTATTGCCTTTATACATTTTGTATTTTACAATGCTTTCTTAACATATAAACATTTGTGTGCTTTAATACGCCTCTTTTTTTTTTTCTTTTATCTCTCCTCCTATTCTTCCTTCTTCCTCCTTTCTTCTCTCATCTCTTCTTCACTCCTCTTTTCCTCTCTTACCCTTCTGATCCTTCCCTCTTCCTCCTTCCACTCGTACATGATTCCGTCCACTCTCACCTCGAAGTCCCCGTTCCTTAGCAGCTCCCCATTCTTTTTCGCTCCCTCTCTTCTTCTCTCTCTTATCCCCATGGCTTCTTTCTTTGCCCTTCTCTCCTCCCAACTCATCCACTGCTCTATTCTCACCTTTCCCCCTTCATTTATTTCCTCTCTCCTCTTCCATATCTTCTCCATTTCCTCTTCTGCCGCAAATATTATTTTTTTTGTGTCCTGGTTTGCTGTCTCCTCCAGCTCCCAACTCGTTCCCTCCAGGATCTCGTCCAGCCAGTCCTGCAGCACCTCCTTCTCGTTCCAGTTTGTCCCTTTATGGATGATCACACCTCTCTCTCCTACTTTGCTCCTCCCTCCCTCCGTCCTCTTTCTCTTGTTGTTGTTCACAATCCTAACCTCACTTTTCACATTTATCCTTTCCCTTTCAATCCCTTTTCTCTCCTCTCTCCTTACTTTACCTTCCAATTTTTTTACCATTCCCTTTAATTCTTTGACTGTTCTCTGCATCTTCTCCCTCTCTCTCCTTTCCTCACTCAGTTTTCCTTTCAAAATTTCTACGTCACCTTCTATGTCCATCATCTTTCTCTCCGCCGCTTCTCTTCTCCCTCTCTCCAATTGCAGCTTCACCCTCCACTCCTTCATCTCCTCTCTCATATCCCGCATCTCTCTCTCCACTCTTCTCTCATGCTTCGACATCTCTCCCTCCTACTTTTTTATCGCCTTCGGTTTTTTATCTTCTTTTTCTCTCTGCTGACTTTACACGCTCTCTCTCTCCCTGCTATAACCTCTCTACTCACCTCACCATGTGCTCTCCTTTCTGTTCCTCTCGTTCCTCTTTCTTCTCCCTGTTCCCTCCGTCTAATTCCTCCTAGGGACTTTCCCTAGACTTCCCCGCATGCTTTGCGCGCGCTTTTCAAATCTCCTTTCTGCTTCATCCTTTCTTTTCCTTCCTTCCTTGCCTTCCCCTCCTTTATTCTTGCTGCCTTTCTTTATTTTTCCTCTTCCATATAGTGCTATAGAGTTTCCCCACTTGCGTTCTTCTCCCTCCGACTGTCTCCTGCCACTTTTTCCCCTCTATCTTCGTCTCCACACATTCTTCGAACACATGTTTAAGCGTCTCCTCCTCACTCCCACATAGCCTGCATACCCTTTCTTCTTCCTTCTTCCAATATTTGTTCCCTCTTGTCTCACACCCTAGTCTGAACCTTGCCGTAACGTTGAGCGCCCCTCTTCTGTATTCTCCCACTTCCATCAGGTACTCTGGTATTTCTCCCTACTCCATCATTACCTCCCTTATTTCATCCGCATATCTGGACTCCTTTATTTCCTCTCTCCACTTCTGCCATTGTGTATCCTTGTTTATCCTTTCTATTTCCTCCTCCACTCCCTCTTCCTCCTCCATTCTTCTCGTATAATCCTCCACCGATATCCCGCACTTCTCCAATCCCATTCTTCTCACGTCCTTCCCTCTTCCCTTCCATTCTCCCTCTCTCTTCAGCAGCCTCCAGCATTCTCCTAGCAAAGTATTTTCTTTTGCTCTCCTCAGTTTCCTTTCAAACCTAACCGCCCTTTTCCTTGTCCTTGTCTCTAATTTAAACCTTTTCGTCTCCCAGTGTATCACATGTGCCGGCGTGGTCCTATCTAGGTGCAGCACCCATTTGATGTACTTTCTCTGTATTTTCTCTAAATCCCCCTGCCCTTTCCAACCCCATATCTCCGCCCCATATTCTATTACGCTCTGCACTAGAGCGTCGAACAGCTTCATCCTCATCTTCCAGCTGTCCTTGAACGTTGCCTCTCCTAGGCCCCACTGGGTACTTATCAGCGCATTTGCCCTTCCTTTCACCTTCTTCACCTGTTCTTCCTCTTTCCCGTTTTCTTTCATCGTGTATCCCAAGTATTCAAATGTTTTCACCACCTCTATCTCCCTTCCATCCCATTCAAATTTCTCTTCCCTCCTCCTTCTTTCTCCGTTTCTAAAAATCATGATCTTCGTTTTCTCTGTGTTTAGCTCCAATCCCTTTTTTTTTATGTATCCTTTGAATCTTCTTAACATTTGTTTCAACCCGCTCGCGTTTGTTGCTAGCATTACTACGTCATCTGCATATGAGATTGACCATACTTTCCTTCTCCCTAGTATTATTCCTCGTTCTTGCACCTTTCCCATCTCTCCTTCCAAGTCTGCCATTGCCACGTTAAACAACAGTGGACTCAGCGGGCATCCCTGTCTCACTCCCTTCTGCGTCTCAAAACTGCCTACATTCCTTTCCCCTATCCTTAGTTCACACTCCGTCTTCTCATAAATTTCCTTTACCCTTTCCCTTATCCTTCTATTCACTCCCAGCTTCCTCATCATCTTCCACACTTCTTCCCTGTTTACTTTGTCAAAGGCTGCTTTCATGTCCGCGAAGCACGCGTATACGTTCCCTCCTTTCTTCCTTAGCTCTTGCTCCACCGCCTTGTTTACCACATATATAGCGTCCGTTGTACCTCTCCCTCTTCTAAATCCCATCTGCGTGTCGTTTAACTTTTCCTCTTCTTACAGTTTCTTCTCCAATCTTCCCTTCATCAGTTCCGCATATATTTTGTATCCTGTGTCCATTAGTGTGATTCCTCTGTAGTTCTTATACTCCCCCTTATCTCCTTTCTTATAGATTGGCGTGACTTTCCCTCTCCTCCACTCTTCTGGCAGTCCTCCTCCTTTCCAAATTTTTCCTAGTATCTCCGTTAGTTCCTCCACAATCTTTCCTCCGCCCTGCTTCCAAGCCTCATTCTGGATTTCATCTTCTCCTGGTGCTTTCTTTTCCTTTAGCTTCTTGATTATTTCCCTTACTTCCTCTACTTCTATCTCTCTCTCCTCTTCTTCCTCTTCTTTCCCCGACTCTTCCTCATTATCTCTCCTTCTTTCCTGCGTTTCTCTCTCTCCCAGTTGCCCTTTAAAAAACTCTAACCAACTCTTATCTTCTATCCCTTTATCTATCTGCTCCCTTTTTCCTTTCCTTCTACTTTTCACCATTCTCCAGAACTTTTTTCTTGACCTATCCTCCTTTGCCTCCCTTAGCTCTTTTTTCATCCCTTCCTCCTTCTTTTTCCTATACATGCTCCTTAACTCTCTTTTCGCCTGCATGAACCTGTCTTTTCCCCATCTCTTTATCCCTTTTTTTGCCCTTTTCATTTCTGCCCTCTTCTTCCTGCAATCCTCATTCCACCATCTGCTGTCACCTCTCCTTTTTCTTCTCCCCCTCTTTGTTTGGATCGCGTTTCTTATTTTGATCTTTAAATCCCTCCATGTCTTTGCTTCCCCCCCTTTAGCTAGCCAACCTCTATACTCCCTGATGGCCTCCTCTGTCCACATTGTCCTTTTCATTTCCTCTTCCAACCATTCCGAACTTCTCCCTGTCTCTATTTCCACTTCCAATGCTCCATGGTCTGACTCCATTCTATCTACTACCTTCATTGACGTTACCTTTCTCCTGCCTTCCTCATTTACTATCCCATAGTCTATTACCGAGCATCCCATTCCCCCCACGTACGTGAGTTCCCCTTCCTCATCCCCTTCTGTACTTCCATTTAGGATTGAAAGCCCCCACTCTTTTAACCTATTTAGCAGCTCTTCGCCTTCTTTGTTCACTACTCTATCCTTTGACTCCCTCCTTTCCTCCACTCCCTTTTCATCTAAAAAACCTCCCTCTTGCCCTGTTCTCGCGTTCAGGTCTCCACACCAGAGTATCTTTTCCCCTCCCGCTCTTTCTACCATCTCCTCTATTTCTTCATAGTTCCTATCCTTCTCCTCCCTCATGTATGTCGAACCTATCCACCACTTTTCCCCCTTTATATTACATTTGCCACCTATGACTTCTCCTGATCTTCCTCTCAACCATTCCACTTTGTCCTTTTTCCTATCTTCCCTGACTGCCATTACCATTCCTCCCTTTAATCTCCCTCTGCTCTGTATGCACTTCTGAATGTGGGACCGCTCACCGTTGCCCGAATCGCGGCAGCGGTGCAGCGGGCAGTCCACCGGCGACCACGACTAAGAGAGGAGCTCAAACTTCGAATAAACCTCGAACAGCATCTCTTGGCCTATTCTTTCTCCGTGTCCGGAGAGTACCCTCGACCACTCGCCGTCCGTAACATTCTGGCATCCCTCGCGGGTCTCAGACACATTATAAGCGAAGTGTGGAGAACACGAATGAGAATAGTGCAAATAAGCTTTGTATAAAAAAAAAAATTCTGTTCGGTCGCCGAGGCTCGGAACTAAATCGTTTCCGGGCTAAAAACCTTCTAGGCCATCGAGCCAGCCGCAGGACCCCGTCCAATAAATAGACGGCGGCAGAATAAATTCTTGTGCACCGATGAGAAGCCCGCAGATCCAGCAGGCAGTTGCCCAGGAAGTTAATAAAATCCTGCAAAGCAACAGGGCAACTATATCCTCTTCGGCCTACAGTTCGCCGATCGCATTAACACCGAGAAAGCCAGAAAACGCGGCGAGCCATCACCGCCGCTTCACAATCGGCTTCAGGTACATCGGTGAATCAGCTGTGGCAGCAGCATAAAAACAAGCGCTGCTACACACACAAAAAACGGCCAACTAAGTCCGCCTGGGCCAACGATAGCCGTCAGCGCGGACCAGACGCTGACGTGCGAAGCAGCCGCGGGAGGCAGACAGCACGCGCAGCCAGACACCGGCGCGGAACAGCCGTCGGTGCGCGCGAGCAGCAGCTCAGCTCTACAAGCCAGCTCTACCAGCACAGCTCTCCGTCCAGCAGCAGCACATCGCAGCGGGAATTCCACAATGAACGCGAGCGTCATCCTCCTGTAAGTTTTTCCTGCCATTATTTAAATAAGTGAGCAGCTTGGCTAAACGGGAGTACGCGACGCGATTTTCTCTTCGTCTTCCGTCGGGTAGCATACATTCTCTCGCAACCGCCGTAACTCGCAGCCGCGTTCAAAAAAAAAAAAAAAAAGTCAAAATGTTGACCAAAAGGAAAACATTTAAGACGAGATCTCGCCCAGCGAGCCGCGAAAGCTTGGACCGCGAGAATACTAAGATCATAAAGCGGTTAAACAAAATTATCGATCTACACACGGGTAATCCGCGGGCGGCGCGTAAAGCTCTCGCACGCACACTCAGCCGCGACGCTCTCTCGTCCAACGAGGCGATCGCGCCCGCCCTAAACCAACCAGCGGACTTGCTGACCGGGGAATACCGGCAACCACAAGAGTGCGTTTTTACCAGTCGCACAGAGGGCGAAAGCGGCGAATTCGAGCGTCAATTCGCGCCCAGCCCCGCAGACTCAGCAGACGGAGCACACGCGTTCCCGACGGTACAAAGAAACCCAACCGGCGGCGTGACTAACTCAGGTCTCGATTGGACCGAGTTGAATCAAAAGTTGTCGGCATGGAACCTAGAAACCGATGCGCGCCCGATGAGCGCCCCTAACGCGGGCACGCCGCTCCCCATCGTGCCAAGTGACGGATTTAAGCGGAAACCGCAGAGAAGTTTGTTGCCTATGCCGGGCAATCCGAACGGCGGAAAATTCGAGCGCAGTAAGCGAGGAGCTTTTGCGCGATTCCCGCGGACCGGCGCTAATCAGCATAACCTTGCCAGCACAATAAACCCGATTCCCCCGTTCGCGTTTCCGGTCGCAACGGTCCCAAATACGATGGGACAGTTAAATATAAGCACAAATAGGTTCGCGAGCGGATGGCATAGGGACTCGCCGGCGCAACCAGTAAAGAGCACCGGAGCAAACGGCTCAGCTCCCGCCGCAGAGCAGGCATGGGTACCTGCCAGCGCATTCGAGCGCCCAAATTCGCGGGCCGCTAGCGTGGCGAATACGGCAATCGGAAATTTGAGTGCCACCAGAAGCAGCCAGTGCGATACGGATTTCGCGGCATTGTCAGCGAAAATCGACAGGCTGGCGGCAAGGATCGACGACAGATATGGGCGCAACCATGCGAAAAATCTCGACGTGCGCGATATGATAAGCGAGGAAGTCGGAAAGAGCGTCGGGGACATTCTTCGCGAAATTCGCGAATCAAGCTTAGCGAGCACCATGCCGATTCAAACGCCGCCAAGTCGAAAGCCGACGAGTCAGGCGCCACGGCGCCGTGAGCCAACGAGCCAGGAGCCGCTGTGCCAAGAGCCCGTACACCTGAATTCCTCGGGCAAAACACCGGCACGCAAAGAATCGGCAGGTCTCGACAGGCGGCCGACGAAAAATCGAGTCCCCAAAACCGCGTAGCTCATTGAACTCGCAGAATCCTCGAGTAGCGACCGCGCGGCAGACACCGAGTCTGACATCGAAGTGGTCACGAAAATCCGGAAAAACGGCGGTACGCGCGCCAAGAAGCTCGCAAATAAAAAACCAGCACAGCGAGTGCTGGCTAAAGCCGAAGCGGCAGCCCGAGCCGCAAGGCACGAGGTATTAAGCGGTGCAGCTGGACAAAACAGAAAAGCAAATTACGCATTCGCCGGCTTCGACCCGTCGGACGATGATCCGCCGGACGACAGCGACGAGAGCGACGGCGATGACGATGACCTGTATCCCGAGCCCCCGCGCTTCGAAACAATTAAAAAGAAAACCGGCAGCGGTACTAGGAGGGGCGAGAAAAACGCGCACCCTCCAAAAGTGTCGTTTAACCAGGCGATTGGAAGTCTGCCCGATTTTGTCGGCGACCCAGACAATCTCAGCCTGTTTAGCCGAGCAGTACGGAATGTGCTAAAATCACACCCGGCGCACGAGGATTACATCTTAATGTACGTCGCGAAAAAGCTCACGGGTGAAAAAACCAAGGGTACCGCACACGTATCGGAAGTTACGCTTCCGTGGAAGCTTTACTGCTCGATTTGACCCTACACTTCGCAAATGTGGGTGTAGCGGACAAGATCATGGCAGAGATTCGCGCGGTGAAGCAAGGCAGTGCCGAGCCGGCCGGCGACTACGGGCTGCGCGTCGAGAGACTTATTAACAGGTATTCGACGATCATCGAATCGGCACCAGACCTGTCTAAAGCAGAAAGATGGCTGCGCGAGCGATTAGCTCAAGAAGACGCCTTAGAGCAATTTTTGCTCGGTCTCAAAGCACCACTAGACCACCTGGTGCGCGGTAAAAATCCAACCAGCCTGAAGGCCGCGACAACCACGGCAATCGGCTTCGAGGCCAAGCAAAGCGGTCGAGGCGCAGGCTGCACCTCGCCGGGCCCCGAAAAAGGGCAGGCGCACGTGCGACGAGCGACGGCTGAACAAACCCAGCCAAGCAATGATGCGCGAGGCGCTGCAAATAGCTCGCCGAACCCGCGACCAGCCTCGGGTGATAATCCCGAAAATTATTGCGCTTATTGCAACCGGAATAACCATTCGCTCAGCGAATGCAGAACTCTGGTCCGGCACATCGAGTTGCAATTAATCAAAAACCCGAATTATAGCAACGATTATAACCAAGGCGGCGACAATAATCGCAATAACGGCGCTAATAATCGTGGTAATAACAACAATAATAGGGGAGGCGGAAATAACCGCAATTATAATAAAAAAGACTCCCAAAATAACAACAAAAAAGGCAAGCGTGTCCGCTCTAGTGACAGCAATGGTCATAACCAAGAGAGCGGAGAGCAAGCCGACAAAAATAATTTAAACTAAAAACACGTTCGCTACGATCCTCAAGTGGCGAGCGTAAAAACGCCGAGCAAGTGAAGGGCGAACATCAGCTGACAGCGGCTGCTAGCATAAAATTTATCGTCACGGGTACGCAACCGCCGATCGTAGCCGTAGATTGCCCGCAAATGTTAAAACGCAGAGGCAAATTCTACGCCGATTCGGGAGCGGATATCTCAGTTATAAAAAGCGAGGAATTGGCACCGGGCTATCCTATCGACACTGATAAGATAGTGAAAATTCAGGGAGTGACCGAAGGCACAGCCTTCACACTTGGCCAAGCAGAAATCCAAATAAATGGATTACCCTGCAGTGTACAAGTGGTAAAAAATGATTTCCCGATAGAAAACGCAGGAATCATCGGCTGGGACGTAATCGAGAAGCACAACGGATCCGTCGATGCGCTCAGCAAAAGCCTCAAGCTAGGTGCGACCCACCTACCTTTCGAGGCTGGCGAAAAAATCACAATCCCTCCGCGTGTCAAAATGGCCATCAGCGCACCTCTAAAAAATCACGACGTAAAAGTCGGGTGGGTCCCACTGTACGACCTTCACCCCGACCTACTATTCGGCAATTTCGTTTCCGAAAATCGGAACAGCCGTGTGCACGGTGAGTGCATAAACGTCAGCGACGCTGAAATAACGATATCCGCCCCGATGGTCGAGTTACTGGAATGCGAAGAAATCGCTAACCCGCTGTACCAGGCCGATGAGGACGGCTCAGCCGAAAAGGTCGCCACATTCACTGCCAGCTTAAGACGCCTATTCGGCACAGAAAAACCAGATGAAAAATATCGCGAGGTATTTAACCTCAACTGCGAGATGCAGTCGAACGCCGAAAAAAGGCGCGCCAGAGTCGACAAAATTATGAGTTTAGCAGACCTCAAGGGATGCAGCGAAACGGAGAAAAACGTAATCCGCGAAATCGTGGACGAATTCGCAGGCGTGTTCGGACTCGAAGGGGAACCTCTTCCCGCGACCCACCTCTTACAGCACAAAATAGTGCTGAAATCAAACAGGCCTATAAGGAACCACCGCTTTCGCTTCCCACCTGCTATAAAGGAGCACATGATTCGCGAGCTAGCAAAGCTACGCGAGCAAAACATCGTGGTGCCGTCTAACTCTAACTACTCGTCGTCGCTGTGGATAGTCCCGAAAAAACCAGATGCTAGCGGAAACAAACGATTCCGGCTAGTAACCGATTTTCGAGGACTCAACGAGGAAACAGAGGGAAGCTGCCACCCTCTCCCCTTCACAAGCGACATTTTGGAGCATCTCGCGACGGCTAATTTTATAACCGTCATGGACCTCAAACAAGGGTACCACCAGATCGAGATGCATCCCGACTCGGCGCACCTTACAGCGTTTTACGCTCCCGACGGCAACCATGGAAACCAGCTGTTGCAATTCAACAGGATGGCGATGGGCCTGAAGGAAGCAACGATAACGTTTACTCGCGCCATGGCATTAGCCATGAAGGGCTTACAGGGCGACGAAGTCGAAATATACCTTGATGACCTCATGGTATTCGGCGGGACATTCGACGAGCCCAATAAGCGTCTGCGACGAGTGCTCAAGCGGCTACTCGATGCAAATATGACTGTCGAGCCAAAGAAATGCCAGTTTCTGAAGAAAGAGGCTCAAGTGCTCGGGCATATAGTCGGGGGCGGTCTGATCAAAACAGACCCGGCGAAAACTCACGCCATGGCCAATTACCCGACGCCAACCGACGCCAAAAAGCTAAAGCAAGCTCTTGGCTTGTTTAGCTACTACAGGCGATTCATACCCGGTTTTTCAAAAATCGCATACCCCCTATTCAAACTCCTACAAAAGGATATAAGATTCGAATGGGGGAAAGCAGAAAAAGATGCATTCGAAAATCTCCGAAAATTAATGGCGGAGGAGCCGGTTTTGAAAGCACCAGTCTTATCAGAACCTTTTATCGTTACGACGGATGCGAGCGACTACGCCCTTGGCGCAATTTTAAGCCAAGGAAAAATAGGCGCGGACCACCCGTGCGCGTACGCATCGCGCTGCTTAAAGGGCAGCGAGCTACGATATCCGACCTACGACAAAGAGCTTCTCGCCGTTGTTTTTGCTAAAGAACAGTTTAAGCCTTATTTATATGGCAGAAGATGGACCTTGGTAACGGACCACGAACCATTGAAGCATTTTCATACGTCCAAAAAGCCAGACCTACGCTTTAATAGGCTCAAGGCTGCACTAAACGGCTATGACTTCGACGTCGTGTATCGGCCGGGCATTAAAAATTCGAACGCCCACGCGCTCTCTCGCAATCCGGTACTAGCAGAAGGTGAAGTAAATCCGGATTTGCCGCGCTACGAGCTTTACGAGCTCGCTGACCAGCAGGTAAAGGAAAACCCTGACGAAGAAGCAGGTGCCCCCCCGGAAAGAGTCTTCCGTGCGCGCGCCGTAAAGAAGCAAAAGCAAGAGGCGGGAGAGAAAGAGCGCGTGTCTGAATCAAGCTCTAGCGACGCATCAAATCGCGGTTTAAGCAAAAAACCTCGGCAAGATAACGCACTAATTTACAAGCGCAACGAGTGCTTGGCGGTTAGAAACGAGTTCAACGGATATTACATCTGTCGCGCGTTACACGATGTTCACCAAGGCGACGAAAAAATCGCGGTTCAATGGTTCACGGAAACCAAAAATCAAAAACACGTGTACGCACCGGACTACCGCGACGCGGTTTGGTTTGAGTGCATATTAACCAGCGCATCCTTGAAACGTCTGGACAAAAATCATTATCTGCTGAGCGCCGCGGAACGTACGCGCATAGACGCAATCTTGCGCGAAGCCATTGAATTTATCGCTAACGCACCAGCTCCGTCGCCACCGAAAATTTTGGCAGCTGCAGCCGATCATATTTTGTTTTCGGATTCCGACCAATCAATAAGGTCGGTAGCGTCAGCGATTTCCAGCTCTTCGGGATTTTCGTTACTCCCTCCAAGAGTGCGCCCGGTTGCAAGATATGTGTGGCCCTCCGAGCAAAAAACACGCGCGTCGGGAAAAACAAAAATGACAGCATCGCGAAAAGCATACGGATCTCGCCGTCGGGAAAAATCGCAAACGTGATCGACGAGCCGCAGACCTTCTCTTTCCCTCAAAGGGTTTTTTCGCAAAGCCCGAGCCTTCCGCAGGGCCCACAGACGCGCGTCACGCCTGAACCACCCGTAGTGACTAAAAGCCCTTTGCGTCCTACGGCTGCCGAGTTTCAAATGCCGGCGTTCACTCAAGCCAGCCAACCGCCCGATAGCAGCAACGTGCCGCGTGTTGAGAGGGCACTAGCTGAGCCGCCGGGACCTAAGTCAGGCTCAACGTGGCCATGGTCAGGTAATAAAACCAAGAGAAAACTAAGGGTAAACATCGAAGGGAAAGACTTCGATGGAAAAGACGGCATGCGCATCGAATGTTGGGAAGTAAGCTCAACCGTCGCGCCACGGGATAATATAACACCTTCGCGAGTGGAAAACTCCCAGCAGCGTACACGCGCGCGCGAGCTGCCCGCAAAGAAAGAAAACGCCATGGTAATGAACAAAAGCCCAGTCAGCTCAGAAAAAGAGACTGCGGCGTGTAACTCGAGTGCGCCTGGCGGAAAAAACAGCTCCAAGAACGGTTGCAATGGGAATGGCAGTAAAGCACCCGAGATGGGCAATCTTACGCCAGCCGCCATATCACTGCCAGAATCAGCCGCGCGCATCACACACCCGGCAATGATTCCGTCCCCTCCCTCATCAGTGGGTCCACACGAGGATTTTGCGGGAATACGGCGGAATTACGAGCGCAACCCGCAGCCGTCAGACGAAAATTCGTCAGCAAGTTCGGGCAACGCGTGCATATGCGTATATATTCGCAAAAAGCGCTGCGCCGAGCCTCTGGCGCAACTGCGACGCTCAGACAAAATTCCTAGTACTCCGCCAGGAAATTGTTTGTTTTACTCGCTCATAAAAATTATGAAGCTGAGTATATCGGCTACGGAGCTGAGGCGCATGCTGCTAGACTCCCCATGGCTCGGATCATGCGGAGAGCCGTCTTTGGCACACGAAATCCTGAACTCTCGCTCTGAATACGGCAATATAGATTGCGTATTCATATTCGCGAACGAATTCAAAGTGAATGCTTGCATACACTACAACCTCCCTGGGGGCAAGCGAATATTTTGTCACGTCCTAGTGCCAGGCGCAACCGATACTATCCATTTAAATCTCTTAGGGCAGCACTTCACGCCCTATATTCGCAAAAAAAACCCCGAGGCGCTAAGGAAATACCTAAGTCCAAGGCGAAGCCGATCGCCGTCTAGCGAAAGCGAGGATGGGCGAGCAAAATCGCCAGTTCTCGGGTTGAAAAAGCGCTCGAAGAAGGAAAATCGGCGTGCCACTTCACCACCGGCAGCCGAGCATAGTAACACCGGCAAGTTCGGCGGCCAGCAGGTCGCAAGCTCGGCAATTACGTCGCCCGCAGCGGTGCCCCCGGTCGTTCCGGACCAAGCAGCATCAACCGCGGAGCTCGCTGCGCAGAAAAATCGTGCAGCACAGTCGAAAGCAGACCAAATGTCGCACGGGTACCCGGATTTTCCATCGGCAGCTGCACCGTTCGGAAACAGCCCGCCACTGCACGAGCCGGCAGCGCCAGACGGCACCCAGCTGAGCGCCACCGAAGGTCAGAGCAGGGCAAGCGCCGATGGCAATGAGTCGCTGCATGCCACACCGCGAACACATAGCAGGGCAGCATCAGCGATAAATAGCTGCAGCGCCAGCAGCAATACTGCAGCAGCGTCCGACGACGAGCGCACTGCAGCTGCTAGAGAAGCTGCTGTTAAAAATGACAAATTAAAGCGCTACACAGTAGCAAAAGCGAGACCTCCTCGCGAAAAGCCGCCGTGGGCATGCCCGGACGGTCAAGAGCCCCCAGCTTTCGTCCACTTGCAGAGTTACAACGAACATCCCTTTCGCTTCAAGGAAAACCTAGTTTACCTGGTTTCGGCCGACGGTGTTTTGTCCACCGAAATTCAAGAAGCTTTATGCGAAAGAGGATATATAAACCCACTCGATTTGACTGAAAACGAGTTCAAATTGGGCGAGGTAAATGTTACGGCCTGCGGGAATTTTAAGCTGTTCGGGGTATATATCAAGAATCACTTCGAAGATCGGCCGCTTCGCGCCGACTTACGGAAATGTCTAAAAACCTTAAAAAACGTTATATTAAAGGAAAATATCCGCAGCATAGCTCTGATTAGAGATCTGGCGATGCTCACGGTATCCGAGTGGACAAACTTCGTCGAGTTATTCGACAGTATTTTTGCCGGAGTTGCATTAGTTGCAATTCTGTACAAAAATAATCTGCCAGTCCCCCCAGTCTCTGAGCGCTTTAAGCTTATTAAAGAGTATCACGAGGCAACAATGGGAGGGCATCGGGGCAAAAATAAAACATACAGCAAAATCACCAATGATTTTTATTGGCGAAATATGCGCCCCGATGTAAGGCAATTTGTCGCTCGCTGCCCAACGTGCCAGAGCAATAAACTGGTCCGAATAAAAACTCGGCTACCTATGCTTATCAGCAACACGCCATCGATGCCGTTTGCTCATATCGCCATAGATTTCTATGGGCCGTTGGAACGTTCTAAACACGGGAACAGATATATTTTGTCGGTGCAGGATATGCTCACAAAATACATAATTCTAACGCCGGCAAGGCACGCGAATGCAGACGAAGTTGCGCGGATTCTCACTGAAAAAATCATCTGCGTTTTTGGACCACCGGCTGCTTTGCTCTCGGATCAGGGCAGCCACTTCCAAAATAAAGTCCTTGAAGAGTTCGCCAGAATCTTCAAAATAAACAAGCTTTGCACTACGGCATATCACCCGCAGGCAAACGGATCGATCGAGCGCATGCACCATACGCTGACCGAATACCTACGGAAGTATGTTAAACGGGCTGATACTTGGGATGAATGGACGGCCGTATGCCAGCACGCATACAACTGCACCGAGCACGAGAGTACTCGATACTCGCCGCACGAACTGCTCTTCGGCTTCAAGCCAAGGACGCCTTCCAGCTTCCCCCAAATCAGCGACGATATGTCGTATAACAATTATTTAACCGAGATGACAAACAATCTCACGGCCCTGCAAACGACAGCGGCCATGAACTTGGTGCAATCCAAGTATCGGTCAAAACACTACTATGATCGTAAACTAAACTCGAAGCATTTCCGGGAAGGCGAAATAGTCTTCTTGGTCAACGAGCTCAAGAAAAATAAATACGCCAAAGAATACCGCGGGCCCTTCGAGATAATTGCGATCAATCGCGAAACCAACAACGTGACGTTGCAAAACGACGAAATTACTAAAGTCGTGCACGTCAACAAAATAGAACGGCCGAGCGAGCTAGCAAGAAACGCGGACTCCTCGGATTCCGACCATGCGAGTTAGGACGTTTTTTTTTCCCCTGTTTTTTTTGCGCGCCCCCGGGCGTAGCGCAAAAAAAACAACGTCCTAACCTCAAAATATAAAACAATCCGAGCACTTAATAGCCAGCTGCTCATTTTAGCGACGGAGAATCGCAATCTATAACTCACCTCTCCTCCTCATTATGATTCCAGGCTTTGCGCAGTGTGCGCGCTAGGTAGTGAGGAAGTGCTTCAGGTCCACAACCCAGGCCAATTCATTCAGCAATTGAAGCAGAACCTAGGGCTGATCACGGAAAAAATTGCGCCTCTCGCGACGTCCAGTACGAACTGGAAACTAATCGAAAAAATTGATCTAAACGCCTTCTTCCAGGCAAGCAAAGTGTTAGTCAATCGCGTTTCAACCGCCGCCCGAGCTTGCCATCCGCGTTGCGATGCCACCGGGCTGATCGAAGAAGCCGAATCCGCTGCCGCGCAAGCCGAACGCGTTATAAGGTTAATCCAAACTGGTAGTAGCGGGCACCGGGGCCCTCGTGAGCGCCGTGCCGTGTTACCCTTCATTGGCTCGCTGCACAAATGGCTGTACGGCACACTGACAGAAGCCGACGAAGCCGAAATTCAGGCAGCAGTAAAAGCCATCGCGAGGGATACTCGTTTAACAGCTGCGCTACTGGCAAATCAGACTGAGTTAGTCGAACACGAGCTATCTCACTTGAAAGAGCGGATGCTCAAGCTCGAATCATTCGCCGCCGTCGTAGCAAATAATACAGCCAAAAACCTTGCCAAGATTGACAGCCTCGACGTCGAGATGAACATCAAAACAACATTGTTGCAGTTCAAGGCCGACACCGAGCTGATCAATACCGCAATTTTATTCGCTGTCAAGGGCCTGATCCACCCGAAGGTCCTAGCACCGGATATGATTGCCCAGGCAGCAAAATCGGTCGAAGAATCGCTATCCCACGCGAAATTCCCACTATCACCAGGCGAGTTTTCCGCCATTTCGATAATGGAAGTATCGAGAATAGCGATCCTATTCTCGAACGGCCACTTAATTTACCACATCGCAATACCTCTGGTAGACGCCGAAAAGTTCAACCTTTTCAAGGCCTCACCTGTACCAACGGTGCAGAAAATATTCAACAGCACGTTCACGGCCGCGTATGTATGGCCAGTTCACCCTTACTTCGCAGTAAGCACCTCGAATCGCACTTATCTACCGATTCCGGGAGGAGAAGTGCATAAATTGCGCAAACTTCAAGACACACTGATTGCGGTCAACCCGGAACCAGTGCGCGAAATTAGCGATAGCGTGGCTTGCGAGATCAAAATCGCCGCGGGTCTTAAGGCGAAAGACCCGGAAGAATGCGATA